>CM053403.1:49634581-49742625 GCA_028644305.1 Xerus rutilus
GTATATTCAGAATTACTAGATTTATAAGAAATTTATTTTATCTAACCTCATCTGAAGTGGTATGCATATAATTCAAGACATAATGGTATTAGTTTTTTTTCCAATCTATAAAAACTTCATTCCAAATGAAAGCATCACCCTACTTTCCAGAGGTACAAAAAAATATAATCCAAATATTAAATTTGGATTAAATATTAAAAACTATTTACCCACTAAATGTAAGTTGGTAACACACCATGTGATATGAATTCTAGTTGGTCTCACAAATGGTGATTTTTTTAAAAAAAGTAAAATTCACTAATAATGTAGATAAATATGACCCAGCAACACTAAGCATAGCAAAATGTAGTACATTACACAAATCTGCATATTCGCCAAATGCCAAATCTACTAAGTGGAAATCTAAGGAACATACTAGGCCACTGGCAAGGCTTCCAAAGACACCACTTCTGTCCACATTTTTGGTAGTTTTCCATTAAAAAACAAACAAAAACACTATAGTCCACAATATTTTGGGCCCGAACTTTGATCCATTCCAGGGCTTCTAAACTTCCAGTTAAGTTTGGTGGTAATCACAGGTAGGTTGGTTCCTGAAAGTGTTCTGCCTTGGCTAGACAGGTCCCACCTCTTTTCAGGATTTAGTTACCCATCTAAATTATTCTACATGGGAGGATGTATTAACTATTATACAACAACTATGCTGCCCTTCATTGACATCAATGTAATAATGACCACTTCATTAATACATACTATATTTTTCAGTTGTTTCCTAGCACTGTTCAATAATTTATGCTATCCCATCCTCAGTTTCTTAACTTGGATCTTTTTACCTAGGACAAGTGGTACCCAATTGCACTAATGAACAAAACACTCTTAAGATTATGAGAGAGCCAGGCACAATGGCACACACCTGTAATCCCAGCAGCTCAGGAGGCTGAGACAGAAGAACCATGAGTTCAAAGCCAGCCTCAGCAATGGCGAGGCACTAAGCAACTCAGTGAGGCCCTGTCTCTAAATAAAATACAAAAAATAGGGCTGAGGATGTGGCTCAGTGGTCAAGTATCCCTGAGTTCAATCCCCATACCAAAAAAAAAAAAAAAAAAAGATTATATGGGAAAGAACATATAGTTGTTATTGGCCTGCTACTTAAAGTAAATGCTAATCATCTAGGTTAAAATATAAACTCTAACTTGTTCATTTCTTCCTCTGCTGATACATACAATTTAAAGAATGTGGCAAAACTGGAATCAGTAACCAAAGGGAGGAAAACAGGAGATAAATAACATAGAAGTTAGCTATTGATATAATAAAATTAAAAATAAAGTCTTAAGCCATATTTCATAGCATTTTTCCACCTTTTGGCATACGAAAAGGATCCTAATAAATGCTACTCATAAATATATACAATAAAATTAATAAAACTTAATACTAGTTATAAAGAAATACTAAATAAAACACTACAAAATGAACTTTTCTTGGCAATGCTAACATTGTTGGAAACTAAAAATTAATCTATTTAAAAATAGTTTGTTTATAAAGGACAAAATAGAAAAGAACTCATCAATCATTTCATTGTTGCCTGTTGTCCAGCAATCTACAACACAGGCACTCTCAGTGACAAAAAGTGATTACATGAGGCTTTAAACACTTTGTATTGCTCATATGTATCCCAGAGAACCTTATTACTACTGTTTAAAGGACTAGTTACAGACTCGTGCAACAAAATGAACATAGATATGGGAGCTTCCTTTTTGAATCTCTCCGCATCTAGTAATTTCAAACAACCTAGTTCTTCTAGTTACTAAAGGACCCAATTCACACTAATAAGGCAAGGTCAATGTGTTAACCTCCCTAGAGTAGGATATTTTCGAAAAATACAGTGCAGAGAAATGCTTGGCTCAAGAACATGAATTGCTAGAAGTGACTCCTGGAGAGCTGCAGGAGACATGCTGGGGGAAAAGGTCTGTCAATTATTCTACCCAGGGAGCAGCCCACTTGCTTAACACTAAGACTGGCACTGATTACGGTATTAACACATTGATCACATTAATGTGTTCTGAACTGTAGGGAATGGTCCTAGTATTGAAAGTTAAACCGCATTAGCTCAAAATATTCAGTATGTATGATGTATACCTTTGACTCATATTTAATCTTCACTGGAGAATAATCATTCCGATTGCAATTGATCTATTATTTCTCAAAAATAGACATATTTTTACTTCATGTAAATTCATGGCAAAATTTTTAACATGTTACTAAACTGGTACAACTACCCTTGTTATTCCATCTCAATACTTTATCAGTGATGTTCATATTTTTCTAATTCCCAACTTAACTTATTCAAATACAGAAAATTAAGTAACAGCTTAGGTGATTTTTCCTCCCAACTTTAAGGAAAATGCTGAAAGTAAAATTTATGAAAAACCATATTTTACCTTAATATTAGGTGAAATAATAAAATAGAAATTCATTTGATTCATATAAATAAAAACATTCCCTTAAAAACAAGGCCTTGCCATGTTTACAGATAATAGTGCAAATCAAATAATTATACAATTACAACAGACTCCAAATTGTATTTCCTTCATTACTCAATTCTATTATCTCCTAGAAGTTTTAAGATTATTCTGGAGGGGCTGAAATTTATAAATTCTATTAAAATAAAAATCCTTCCAGTACACTAATAACAAGACCATTATTATTTCTTACGAATAATCATTGTTTTAAACATCTTCATGTCTTCACATAAGTGATTATGAAAATTAAACTCAGAAGAAAAATATTATAATAGCATAATACATTAAACAAAAATACAGTGTGCTAGGTCAAAGTCAGTTTTTAAAGAAACAAGTTAATGTCCTCAAGAGCACTTTTCTTCTTCACTAGGATAGGAGAGTGAAACAAAATTAGAATTTACTCCAAGACAGTAAGTTTACTATACTTCTAAATGTTTGTCTATTTCCAAAAATACACTTGTCATTGTTTTGTAATACATACACATATTTTATACGTATGGGTTACTATAGTTATTTTCTTTCTTGAGAAAACATTACAAAATGAAGCACTGAAATGAACAAAATCTCACAGGCAAAATTTTGGGAAATCTGAAATCTTGTCTGGGTAATAATTCAAAGATAGTGACAAATGTTAGTCACGGGAAAAAAATCAATAGAAATATAAAAGATGAAAAGTCTTTAAAAGACAGTAAATATAAAAACAGACATTTAAGTGAAAGCTTAGAGAGATATTTAAAGAAATGAGGTATGATGGAGTCATAGTGTTATAATTATCTGAATGTATTAAAGTTAATAACCTATCTTTCAAAATTGCAAAATAAGCAGATCATAAACTATTTGCTGCTGTGTTCACATGACCCTTCTGGTTAGATGTTTAATGGTCACTAATAATACATGTAAAATAAGCAAGAAGCTAACTGTATGATTACATAGTAAACTTATTTACTGCATAAGAAGGCAAATTAAAGTGAAAATGTGAGCAAATAATTTTGTATTAATAATAATTATAGCTTCAAGCATTTAACATTATCAATATTTTTAAAATTTAAACAATAAACCCAACTATTTTATACAGAACTGTACCATTTATTATACACACAAGTATATCAGTTCCCTTTGTTTACAAAGGCTGGTTGTAGATAATATGGAATGTTACAGTACAATCTTGCATAAAATTTTAGTACAATTTTGTACCTGAAAAAGGGTGCAAAAACACCAGCCTAATAAATCTGACTGAATTGAAATATCTTTTCTTTCTTTTTAAAAAGTACATCATTAACACATACACCACAAACTGTACATAAGCTCACTTTTAAATCACCAACTGAAGATATGGTAGCAGCTATGTTATAGCATTAACTGATTCCTCCCATCAGTTTAATTTATTAAAGACTTGCACTGCTACTCATTCAGGAGCCTTTGTTGATGTGTAAGCTTGTAATATGAATTACTGAACTCAGGTAATTACAATTTAAAGGAGGCAAACAGCAGTTGCCAAGAATCATTTGTAGTAAGAAATGTCCTTCTTACAGAAGACTGAGAAGCAAACAATCTTTAGGATATTTTTCTGCCTTCAAATGTATTGTAGCTGGTCAAGATTCTCCATTTTGAACTTTGGATGCTGGTGGTTGCATGAAATCCTTAAAGGGTACTAGTGCTTCTTTAAGTGCAGAGCAGACTTCTGAAGATGAGCAGGTGATGCATTCTACTAAAGTTGGGTATAAGGCAATTACTTGTGCCCAGGTATTTCCATCAACTGTAATGTAAGAAGAATAAAATATCACTCATCATAAAGGTCACTCCTAAGTATACATCTTGGAAAATGCTGACCTGTTCATTAAACCTGTTTTCCCAAAAAGCAGCTTTTCTCAGGGTAGAGGTGGAAGGAGAAAAGGGGAAGGGCATTGGTGAGGGTGGGGAATGTCAGACTAGAGCTGTTCTGCTTTTATCTGTTTTATATGTTGGGAATCCATATCACATTTCATTTGTAAAAAGAATTTTGCTGCTTAACAGAAAAGAAATCAAATAGGAAAAGGCTAAACACCACTGGTCTAGGAAGTTTAAAGAGTCTATTCCAGTTGTCTCCTGGGAAACTTTACATTCATCATTTAATACAAGATTATATACATTGAATCCCATCTAGATTGCCCAGATGAAGAATCAACAGACTCTTGGCTTATTATAGGAACACACAGAAAATACATTAAGATGACACCTTAAATAAAACTTTGGGAAGCTACTCAAATTCTTTAAATTAGGACATTTTTTAAAAAGTTATTTTTTAGTTGTCAATGGACCTTTATTTCATTTATTTGTTTATAAATGAGGTGCTGAGAATTGAACCTAGGGCCTCCCATGGTCAGTGCTTGCCATGCTAGGCAAGCACTCTACCAGGGAGGGAGCCACAACCCCAGCCCAAATTAGAACATTTTTTAAACCCCACCAAAAATCTCTGTGGGGACTTTAGATTTAACTATCAGAATGAAAAAGCTGTATGTATTGATATGGAATACTCTCCATGAATTCTATTAATTAAAATAAAAAAGTTCAGAATAGTAGGTAGCAGGTACAATATGAGGCTGCTAATTTTTTTTGGTATGAAGTATTGAACCCAGGGATGCTTAACCACTGAGCCACATCCTCAGCCCCTTTTTTGTATTTTATTGATAGACAGGATCTTGCTAAGTGGCTAAAGGCTGGCTTTGAACTCTGATTCTCCTGCCTTAGCCTCCCAAGCCACTGGGATTACAGGTCACTGTAACAAGCTTATTATTCATATTTATTTGTATATAAAATGCAGGAGGATTACTAGAATATTTTGAATTTACATAATAAACTTTTGGAGGGAACTAATAAAACTACTAAAAATGGTTTCTGGGGATAAGCTAAGAACTGGGCATGTACAGAATAGGGGGAAAATCATCTTAAACTTTTCTCTTTATAGCTTTTTATATTTTTAGATTTATATATATTACCTATTTTAAATAAAGACCAAGTAAAATGATTTTAAAAATTCCTCCAAACAAAAAATACGTTCAAAAATGCCTCTCTTCCACTAAAAAACTCTAAAACAATAATAAATGGATAGCTATGAGCAATCTAACATTTTTCTGCTGGGAAGGCTTGGAATTCTTACCTTTTTTCTGTTCTTAATGAGGTTTATCATTCCTTTCTAATGTGTTAAAATACCACCATCATTTATGGCTATGTTTAATTTAAATTCACACTTCATATGCCCAGAGGAATAATTCTAATTCTTTCAATTTTTAAGATTAATTTAGTTAGATCATGTATCATTACCACACTGCCCTATCAATGGCCCCCTGGCTTTGTGAAAAAGTTATTAAATTTTCCTTTTCTTTCCTCCCTTTACGTGTATTCTGGTTAAATTCTTGACAGCTGTCTAAAGGTCATACAAAATAATAAAAATATTGTGCATTTAAATATACTGGTTATACTGGGTATATTTCTGACAATAAAACAGAAAATAGAGAATTTCCTGCTTATGCCTTAAGTATAATACTTTTTTTATGAATCAAATTCTATTCTGTGATCTAATAAAAATTTTACTGGTTACTAGAAATCACTGCATGGTTTCCTTCTCTGAAAATCCAAGATTTTTTTTTAAGAAAACCCAAATCTAGCCAGGCATAGAAGCACATGCCTGTAATTCCAAGGACTCTGGGAGATGAAGGCAGGAGGATCCCAAGTTCAAGGCTAGTCTCAGCAATTTAGCAAGATCCTGTCTCAAAATATAAAATAAAAACAGCTGGGAATATAGCTCAGTGGCGAAGTGCTCCTAGGTTCAATCCCAGTCCCATAAAACAGCAACAACAACAATAACAACAACAAAAGACAAATCCAACCTCTGACAGAATCAATTCATGACACTGCTCCAGGCTTTTTTTTTTTTTTTAAACAAATTCCATGTACTGCTCGCTCAGCACCCACCCTACATTCCCTCAGTCTTTGATTTAAAGAAATACAAGCATACTGCCTCTAAAGCTTTAGTATAATACCCTTTCTAGGCCACAATTCCTATGGGTGAATTTTGAAAACAGAAAAATACATATTTCTTTATAATAGTTAAAAGGAGTAAGTGTCCTGCCACTGAGTTGTTTATCAATTATTGGCAATCTCCTTTATTCTTACATATTAAAAGTAATGCTGCTTGGGGTTGCAGATATACCTCAATAGCAGAGTTAATGCCTAGAGGTGTGAGGCCCTGGGTTTGAACACTAGCATCATGGGGGGAGGGGGAGAGAGAGTAATGCTGCTTAAAGTGCTAGTCTGCTAAAATATAAGGAGTTTGTGCCAGAACGTAAAGCAATACACTGCTTTCCTCTTTAACAAATTCTTATATTTTTACAAATGTCAGCTAAACCCATGTGTTTAGTGACACCATTGATTTATATTATGATGCCTGCTCTTTATCTTATACTAGACCAGTAACAAATTCTTAAAACCAATAGCTGGTCCAACCATATTTGGAGAAGCAATGCTGTAGAGGATTCAAAGTGGAACAAAACATTGTCCAAAAAGTCCCTCAAGAAGCTTACAAGGTAAGAGTAGGTGAGTCATGTTTACATCTAACTGCAAGACAAATAAGAGTACCTCAAGACAAAGGTACACATGAAAGTGCTGTGGAGTTGACTGAAAAGAGAAATAATTTACCTTTAAGAGATTAATAACAAGGTGTAAAAGCGGGATGGTATTTGAACTAGGTGCATACATGCAGTACAAAATAGGCAAAAGGTTGGGAATACTCAAGAAAACTGAGCATTTTCTTAGTGGGAGAGCAGGGTAAATGAAATCTAGTGGGAAATAACGCATAAATAAAATGGAGTTAGACTATAATACTCAGCAGTTTGGTAGGCAATGGTAAATAAAAAAAGTTTTTATTGTGTTTTGAAGGGATTAGAAAATGAATGATGAAAACTGTGCTTTAGAAAAATAACTTCTATCAATAACCTTAAGAATGGACTGAACAAAGCTGGGTGCAGTGGCGTATGCCTGTAATCCCAACGGCTGAGGAGGCTGAGGCAGGAGGATCATGAGTTCAAAGCCAGCCTCAGCAAAAGAAAAAACCAAAAAACGAGGCACTAAGCAACACAGTGAGATCCTGTTTCTAGATAAAATACAACATAGTGCTGGGGATGGGGATGTGGCTCAATGGTTGAGTGCCCCTGAGTTCAATCCTTGGTACCAAAACAAACAAACAAACAAACAAAGAATGGACTGGACAGAATGAGTATCAGAAAGGAAAACAAATGAGAAAGCACTGTAAAAATGACTAAGTTATTTTAGTACAAGTTATAGTTATATATATATTTATATATATAGTACAAGTATAGTTATATATGTATTTATATATATATAGTACAAGTTATATATATATTTTAGACTAAGTTATATTAGTACAGCTTGTATTTATAAAATCAGTTACAAACAGAAGACGAAAGTCCTCCATTCACCTATCACCCCAAATGTTAATGATCTTCTACATTAAAAATATATGAAATATGAATTGTCCATGCAACACCTTGAATTAAAACCAATTTAGTTTTTTAAAAAGAAGACAAAACGTTATAAATTAAATTTACTTAATTGACACCCTAATAGACTTAATGTTTTCTTGTTATGAGAACTGGAAAAAATAAAGTCTAGTGGCTGTTATGTTCCTAAAACTTAACACAAAGTTATATCACAAATAGAACATAAATGCTATGAATTTTAGGATAACTGAGTTTCCAAACACTTACCATTCTCAGGCTGAGTTTTCTTAAGTGAATCAATGAGAGTACTGACTGCTTTTAAAACAAATATGATTTCTGTTACTTGTTGCCTAAAAGAAATGGGAAATTATTTCCATCAAGATTTTAAAATATTAAAAAAAGATTTTAAAATATACTGTGTATGTTTGTGTGTCTTTATGGTTTGTACACACAGATGCACTTCAGAAAATACTGAACACAATATAATTCAAAGTTAATGTTAGTTTTAAATTCTTACAAAAGGAAAAGTCATTTCACGCATTTAAATAATAAGTACATATAAATGTGTACTTCCGTGTGCAAATTCGATTACTAGCTATTCTTAGTATAAATTATCAATGTAAAAGGGGCAAACTACTTATGCAAATCTAAATTTATTTGTAAAATATTTCATGTAACTACTTAAATTATTTGGGGGTGGGTACTGGATATTGAACTCAGGGGCACTCAACCACTGAGCTGTATCCCCAGCCCTTTTTTTAAAAGTTACAGATGAATACAATACCTTTATTTTATTCACTTATTTATATGTGGTGCTGAAAATCAAACTCAGTGCATCACGCATGCGAGGCAGGCACTCTACCACTGAGCCACCACCCCAGGCCTCCAGCTTTTTTTATTTTTGGCACCGGGAATTGAACTCAGGGGTACTCAACCACTGAGCCAAATCCCCAGCCATATTTTGGGTTTTATGTGGAGACAGGGTCTCACTGAGTTGCTTAGCACCTCACCATTGCTGAGGCTACTTTTGAACTCGTGATTCTCCTGTCTCAGCCTCCTAAAGTGCTGGAATTACAGGTGTGCGCCACTGCGTCTGGCTCCTTTTTTGTATTTTATTTAGAGACAGGGTCTCACTGAGTTGCTTAGCACCTCACTTTTTGCTGAGGCTGGCTTTGAACTCACCATCCTCCTGCCTCAGCCTCCTGAGCCACTGCGATTACAAGCTTGCGCCACCGTGCCCAGTACTACTTAAAATATTTTATGATTTTAAAACATCTTTACAAGAGTTTTTTTTTGTTTAATTAGTACAAGAAACTTGCCAAAAATTAAATGGAAACAGAATACTCTTACCACCTAGCACATATTTTACCATGCTGAGGCAGGAGGATCCTAAATTCAAAGCCAGCCTCAGCAATTTAGCAAGGCCCTAAGCCACGTAGTGAGACCCTATCCCAAAATAAAAATAAAAAAGGGCTGGGATGTGGCTCAGTGATTAAGTGCCCCTGGGTTAAATACTCAGTACCAATAAATAACTCAATCAATAAATCAATAAATAGCAACAACACTTAATTTTTCCAATAAAACAAACAAGAAACATGCTAGGAATCAATCCTAAGGTGGCACTGTTTGGAGATATTAGTAACAAAGAATGAACGTGGGAGTACAGGACCAATAAGAATAGCTTGATTCCCTTCTTAAACCTCTTCTGTTTTATAGTCCCCTTTGCCTCACTTATTCCTGATGTGAGTTTGTTTTCATTCTATAGATAGGACTTTTCTAATATTAAAACAGGGTAATATTTCATGTCTTTTTTTTTTGTAGGCATACAGAGTATTTTACTGTGCTGCAATGTAGCTTTTTAAAAAATTTAATGATACTGCAACAAAGAGGATGATATAACTTCACAGGACATCCATAAATAGGGTCAATTTAAAGGTAATAGTTTAAATACTCAGAACATAAAAACATGAAGGAAAAGATGCTTTCTGAAATCAAGCAATATATTATAATCTAATAAATAAAATAGCCTACTCAAAACAACTTTATTAATGCATTTCCAATTACACTTTAGAAATCAATTTTGATTATCAATTTTTAATCATGCCCATAACTAAATTACTAACACCTGTCTTTGCAATGTTCTTGCATTTAAATTTGAATGTGAAGATTTATAATTTATATTTTAGAAATTTCAAAATATGCTGGGTTCTAAAAGAAGATTTATGAATGGCTAATAAGCATTGGTAATTAAATAAAAAGGTAAGCTATTATATGAGTCTTTTTCATTCACCAATTAGAAAAAGATAAAATAAATGATAAACTAGAAATAATTTTAAAATGCTAAAAATTGAGGAAAGGACATTCATACACTTCTGGAAAATGTAAATTTCCAGACATAAATACAAATCTGCGGTAAGCAATTCGGTAATATATATCAAAAAGCTTTAAAATGTATGTATCCTTTGACAAGTCAATTCTAACTTTTGAAATTTATTATAAGTAAATAAGAATGTATACAAAGATTTAAGGTAAGTGATTTGCCTCTCCCATAGTACCTTATGAGATGGAAACCACAGTGATTTTCTTAACTCTTTCATAATGTTGACAACTTTATCCTCCCACATTATTTTGTCTGCTTCATTTGCTTTGACTTAAGTTCTAATTTTTACATTAAAAAAATAGAGTTGCAATCTAATATTTCCTTCCTTCCTTCTCTTCCTTTCCTTTATCTCCATCTCCCTCTCCTTCTCTTTCTACTGGGGATTGAACCCAGGGACGCTTTACCACTAAGCCACATCCTCATCTCTTTTTATTTTTTCTTTCAAACAGGCTCTTGCATTAGGGCCTTGCAAAGTTGCTGAGGCTGGCTTTGAACTTGTGATTTTCCTGCCTCAGCCTCCCAAGCTTCTGGGATTACAGGCATGCGCCACCATGCCCAGTGTCCACTCTAATTTATGATTGCATCTTTTGATGAATTCTCGTCTGTATACCAATTTTGATTAGCTTTGGCTTAGCAGAAAGGCCTAGAACCCCTTCCAATGACAGAGCTTGGATAGATGAGAAGGAGATCAGTTTAGGCTCATGGGTTTATATAAACAGACTAGAAAAAAATAATTATCTAAGGTGTGGATAGTTGATACAGAGAGAAAACTAGAAATGACTATAAAACAAACATGTTCCTAGAATGGAATCTGTTTTTTCACTTTAGAGAAATAAGATCATGTGCTCATAAGTTCCTATCCAGAAAACTTTGGTAGAAGACATATTTAGGAATTCAATTTTTTTTCAGATTCAAAATGTAATTTACACTGTATGGAATAAATAAAAGTATAAACATCCTAAGATTAGTTCATATCACTTAAGAAAACCCTTGGTTTTCAGAGCTGTCTTTTAAAAATTTTTTTGGTCTTTTTTATTAATAATTATGACATCAGTACATTCTCTTTAATAAAATAAAACACACCTTGGAAGAGGGCATTTACCACTTAATCTTTCATCCTCTATATAGCGATGTAGTACATCCTGAGACCTCTTTAAAAGCACTGAGAGTGCCATTCGTGAGATGTAGCCTTCTTGTGGTGTTGTGACTTTATTACTGAAGGAAAACTGGAGCAATGTTTCAAAACACATTTTAGAAAATTCTTCTCGCAAACGAATATCAATCTCTGCTTCTGCAAAGTTAACAATTTTTGATGGTTAATAAAATGTCAAATTAATGTACCTCAATAATGACTGTAGCAAAGTAGAAATGGAAAGAAATTCTCAGTCTGAGAAAAGGTATCTATGACCAACCTGTAACTAATAATATATATATTATATATACTATATACATATAAATACACACACATATATACACACACATATATATAATGAACAATTTTCCCCCTTGCAAGATTGAAAATAAGGCAAGACTGTCTACCTATGTCACTTCTTGTACTCAACATTTTTCTTATCTAAGTCTTTCTGTACAATTCAACAGCACCATAAAAATACTTCTAGGGCTGGGATTGTAACTCAGTGGTAGAGTGCTTGCCTCGCATGTGTGAGGCACTGGGTTCGATCCTCAGAGCCACATAAAAATAAGTAAATAAAAATATTGTGTCCATCTACAACTAAAAAAAAAATATTTTAAAAAACACTTCTAAATAAAATAGTTTTCTATAGGCCAAACTTGGCAATAATCACTCTCTCTTCTCTCTTGGCAACATCTTTTTTGAAAGATGACTTCTTTTCCAGTCTGGACTAGTTTTGTCTTCCAATCATGCTATTTAGTCATAAACTAAAAGTAGCCTTTGGCCATCACCCTGGGAACTGATTCCATCCTTCCTCCTCTTATATCTTACTTCCTAGATCTCATGTCATTTTCTTTGCTTACTCTTTTGTTTTCATGGATGCTTGTGTGTTTTTTGGTTTGTTTGTTTGGTGGTATTGGGGATTTGAGCCCAGGGGTGCTTTACCACTGATCTATATCCTCAGCCCTTTTTATTTTTTATTGTGAGACAGGGTCTTGTTAAGTTGCTTAGAGCCTCATTAAGTTGCTGAGGCTGGCCTTAAACTTGCAATCCTTCTGCCTCAGCCTCCTGAATTGTTGGGATTACAGGTGAGTGTCACTGTGCCTGGCTCATGGAACATAGTAGCTTCCTAAGAAAGAATGAACAATATAATTTTTGAGACCTTGTACTTCTGAAAAATGTCATCATTTTACTGTGGTATTCGAAGTGTGGTTCCTAGCAACATCAGCATCACAAGAGCATTTGTTAGAAATGTGATGTCTACTCCAGTCATACTACAGAAATAAATCTGGGAGTATAGCTTGTCCTCCATTATAATACATGCTGAAATTTTATTAGTTTTCTGTATTCATACTTGGCCAACAGTGTGCCTGGGTATAAAACTTCATGTTAATCCTTTTCATTTATAATTCTAAAACCACTGCTTCAAGGGCTAAGGGTGTAGTTCAGTGGTTGAGTGCTTGTCAGGGAACCAACCAATCCCCAATACTGCCAAAAATAATAATAATTTTTAAAAAATCAACTGTTTCACATCTTTTAGCATCCAGTATTGCTTCTGAAAATTCTAATGCTATTTTGGAGGTTTTTTTTTTCCTGAGATCTTTTAGGATCTTTTATTTATCCTAGGTATTTTGGTATCTTTTGATGACATGCCTTATTGAGGGTCTTTTGTCTTCTGCTGTTTGGGGTATTAAGTGACCATTTTAAATACGCAGCTCTATTTCTTTAGTTTATTTATTTGACACTTTGTTTTCCTAGATTTCTTTGCTTTCCTTCTGGAAGATTTACTGTCTGACATTAAACTGCTTGGATTTATTTCCTTTCTTTTTCCTTATGTTGTCCAATTTTTGTTTTTGCTTTACTTTATGAATGATTTCCTTAATGTTTTCTACCAACATTCACTAAACTTATTTCAGCTATCATATTTTTAGTGTTTGAGTTCTTATTGTTCCTTTTTCATAACTTTGTTTTATGAGTACAAAAATCTTACCCCTTCAGCAATCCTAATTATCACTGTGGTTTTATGTTTTCTATGGCTCTGCATTTCTCTGTTTCTTCCCAGTTTCTCTTTTTTCTTTTTCCTCGTGGTGGTAGGGTGTGTATGCTAGATATTGAATCCAGGGTTGCTTGATCACTTTTTATTTTTGAGACAGGGTCCCTAAATTGTTGTAGCTGGCTCTGAACTTGTAATCCTCCTGTGTCAGCCATTTGAGTCGCTGGGATTACAGGCACGTGCTACTGTTCCCCACTCTTACCAGTTTCTTTTACTCCCTTTTCATTTTGTTTTGGTCTTTCTCTTTTCTGTCTGTGAATTGTGGCTGTCAGGTCATACTTAAGAATGGAGAACCAATATGAGCGCTGAGACGTCTTTGTTTATAGGTTGGCCTTGTTCAGCAAGGAATGGCTTTGTAAGTGTATTTTTAAAGAAAACTCCAAGTTAAAGCTCAGAATATATACGTCTTATGGCAAAAACCCCTGGAAGGATGGACCTTTCTTGTCTTGATACATTTAGTACTATGAATAGATATTATCAGAAACTGCTAGAAAAAGAATACTTGGTAACTCAGTCTTCAATTAACTTAGGAGATTTATACCTAATTCTTAATGCATTTTATTAAAAATTATACATATGTATATGCATGTGTGTACACTTTTTTTTTTTTTGTGGTACTGGGAATTAAACTCAGTAGCACTCTACCACTGAGCTAAATCCCGATCCTTTTGTTTTTAAATTTTGAGACAGAGTCTCACTAAGTTGCCCAGGTTGGCCTTGAACTTGCAATCCTTCTCCTTTAGTCTCCTGAGTAACTGGGATTACAAGTGTGTGCCACCACACCTGGAGACAGACAGATATATAGAGAGAACTATATTATAATTATAAATATAAATATACTTAAATTCAGTTTAAAATACTATTAATGTATTAATTAATTAATTTATTGGTACCAAGGATTGAACCTAGGAGTACTCTACCACTGAGTTACATTCCAAGCCCTTTTTACTTTTTATTTTGAAACAGATTCTCATTAGGTTGCTTAGGGTCTCTCTAAGTTGCTGAGTTTGGCCTCAAACTTGAGATCCTCCTGTCTCAGCTTCCTGAATAGCCGGTATTACAAGTGACTACATTATGGTAAGTGGACTTTAAATTTTTTTTCTCTGAGATTCTCATGTTTGTTAAAACTGCTTGTTACCAGGTCAGTTTTTAAAATCATCAGGGCTGGGGCTGGGATTGTAGCTCAGCAGTAGAGCGCTTGCCTCGCATGCGTGAGGCCCTGGGTTCGATCCTCAGCACCACCATACAAAGCAATAAAATAAAGACATTATGTCCATCTACAGCTAAAAAAATATTTAAAAAATAAAAAAATAAAAATAAAATAAAATCATCAGGGCTAGGGAAAAAAACAAATTTGTACAGTAAGCAGTATGAGAGACATCTAGTGGTCAAACTGTATACATAAATGTTCTTTAAAGTATCCAGCACAAAATACTAGTCACAACTCCCAAAAATTCTGAGGATTAAGAATATACATTGCATAAATTGACAATTTTTAAATAATCTTGCTGAAAAAGTACATTGGGATGCCACAATTACATTTAAGACTTAAGCAGAGGTTTGGATTTTTAAAAATAGCAAAAAACAACTTATATATCACCTCCCAAATAGGCACAATGATGGAATCGATGGAAGCATACAGTTCTTTTTAGTATGAACTTGGCCTCCAGCCTTAAGACAGTGGGCAATTTTTCAACCATACTAAATCCATTTCCCCATCTATAATATCAAAGAAATATTTTGAAGAATAAGGTAACATTTTAGAATATATTTTGTACACAGCAGTCATTCATTAAGTGTTCCTTTAATAAATGTTAAGGTATCATGTTTTTCACTCACCTATGGACTAATTCTGCAACTTATAGCTTTGAGACGTTAGTATTAATATTTTCATTTTAAAAATTACAAAAGTGAAAGTCAAGAGAAGTTAACCAACGTAATAAGTGGCATCCATGACCTCACAAAATTGGTAACTTTGGTCAGCCTCTATGTCTTTATCAAATTCCATGAGTGCTAGTTCATTTAATTAATCAGCTTACAAAAATGTAACTACATTCACAGAATATTTACATTTTCTCTCATAAGGTTTAATGTTTTATAACACATTCCTAAAAATTACCTTACTATTCTCCAATTTATATCTACCACAAAGGATTAAACATTTTATATCAGTTTCTTCAAAGGTACTTCAACACTTTCTAACATCTAAAAAAAAAAAATCATTAAAGTAACATACCTGTAAATGAAGAAGACTGAGAATGTATGGAGCCTTTGTTAAGCATAGTCATTATCTGACCAACAAATTCCTTAGGAATAAAATTGGCATAAGGTAGTATCTCAGTGCTAATAAGCTGAACTACCTAAAACAAAAGGACAAATTCAAGTGCATTTTTTTTCTTGAAAGAGACTAGCTAACTCATCATTTCTAGAATAAAATTTAAATTTTATTTTGAAAGGAAGTCAGTTAAAGAATTCTCCTAATATTAGTATATAAACATTTTAGCATTACTATACATGATAACTAGTCTGTTTTCCTCATCTATCTTATAACAAAATAGTCAATACTATAACTATTAAATATGCCATCATTTGGACTCCTGTTTATCTTCATAACTGTAAGGACAGCTATAGAAAGAAAACAGCCAGCATATGAAACTTACTCATGTTAGAATAAAATATCCCAAATTAAAATTTAAACCACTTTCCTATAAGAAGAAACTATGACCTATAAGAGAATTTAAGTTGTTTTCATTTTGATCAATAATTGATTTCTAACATACAGCTTATTATTTTGTCCTCTAATGAAAAAGAAAAGCTCACATAAGTATTAACACAGTAATGGCATGAAAGGCAATATTTTATATGTATGTGATGATGCCTGTGCTTTTTAAACATACATTTTAAAATTTTATTTATTTAAAAGTTCCTCTCGCTTAAAGAAAAAAGATCCCAAAAGACCACCAACAAAATATCAATAGCTAAAAAAGCTGCTTCTTCAAATTCCATTTATAATCCTCAAAATGTATTATTTAAAAAACACTACTTGCTTTAATTCTGCAACCTATATGTACAGCTGGTTAAAAATGAAAAATTCTAAGCAAGTCATTGGTCTGAAATATAGACACCTGGCATGCCAAATTACAGAATAAACACTTAAATACATACACGTTCCCTGATGGATTTACTTTAGTAAATCAACCTGCTTTTTAAACTTATTAAATGAATAGACAACATGCATATAGCACAAGACTATAAGAAATTTTAAGGGATTATTTTTAAAATATCAGTGCTTTAAAAATCAATCTTGAACCTGTAAGAGTTTTAATGCTTTTAGGTTCAGTTAGTCTTAATCTATTACTTTACTTTATTCTGTTAGCAATTTTATAACTTCAACATTTCTACTATTTGATTTTCACAAATGATCACAGGAAAATGTTTTAAATAGCTTTCTCACCTCAACATCAATACTTTCATTTCTTTGAAACTCTTGAATAGAGAGATTATCTGGAGGTATGCTAAAAAACAAACAAAATATCCAGTTTTTAAAAGTAATATATTCCTTGGAAACACAAACAGAAACTAGATAAACAGTACTCAAATGATAAAAAATTCTAATTCCTCGCCCGCCCACGTTGGGACATTGTTACTTATTTCAAAGAATACTATTTCTAATTAACATTGTTAAATATAAAAAAACTAGGTTAATTACATATGTAAACCTCTAACTATAAAAACACTTTGTCCAATTATTACCGTATGTGCATATATGATTACATGGAGTGTGTAACTCTACATCATGCACAACTAGAGGAACAAGAAGTTATACTCCATTTACGTATGATGTGTCAAAATGCATTCTTACTTTCATGTATAACTAAATTCGAACAAATAAAAAATATTTAAAAAATTGTTAAAAAAAACCTAAAAACACTTAGTCCAATCCCAAATTAAAAACCTATAGCACTAAACTTCTTTTAGTACTATGAAAAAAAGAAAGAAAAGGGAAAGATATTATAGCGTCTGCAACCGTAGTAAAAGTTATTGTAATGGTATCTGGAATTCACGTAAGGCAGTGACTTAAGAGAGCCTGGGTCAAGTTGCTAAATTATTTACTCAGAGACAAATTAAACCATTAATGTGTAATAATGCATTAAAGTTCTATACAAAAAAGAGAACATCTGCAAAGAGGAGGGCTGATTCAGATTTTATAAAGCAAATAACTTTCAACAATAACAGGAAATAAATAATTCTGAGAGAACCAATGGGGATTTCTGACCCTGGCTGACATCAATGAGTAATAAAATGGTCATGAACAAAAAGAGTGAAATATTAACTATTTAAAACTGCTGAGAGGGGCTGGGGTTGTACCTCAGCAGTAGAGCACTTGCCCAGCATGTATGAGACACTGGGTTCGATCCTCAGTACCTCATAAAAATAAATTAATTAATAAAAATAAAGGTATAAAAATACAATAACACTATTTTTAAAATGCAAGAATAGGATAGTAATAATTATTACCATAATAATGATGGTTAAAATTAGACACTATAATAAGAGATTTATTTGTATTAATCTCATGTTCCCATAGCAATCCCATGCAGTATTATAATTATCCTGTAATCAAAAGAAAACTGAGGCTTCAAATGGTCAATAATATGCCCAAGAACCCACTGCAAACACAATGCTACAATTTGAACCTGGATTTATCTGATATTTAAGCCTACACTTTTCTCTTTTATGTTGTAGATATAAAAATAATGAGAGCACATTTAAGTGTAGAGGTATGGTATACAGTCCTATACTTAGGATATATGGGTAGTGGACCTTGGCTTGCATGATTTCCACATTTTTCATTCAACAGATATCTACTGAGTACCAACTACTTTGTATCAGGTGTTCAAAATCCAGTTGTGAACAAGATAGACTCAGTCCAGGTGTTATGGAACTTACATTCTGGTGTCCAAGTCCTCAACTAACTCTATAATCTGGTAGTAGGAACTAGAGAAGAAATTTCAAAGACATGAACCCAAACCTAAACCAATGGCAGTAATTTTATAACCACTACCAGCTGAACGCAGCTTCACAAATCCTATCTGCATCTCTAGATAAAATTTGTTTAACTCTAAGTTACAACCAAGTATGTAAGATCTAGTATGTAAGTATGACTAGATATGTAAGTATCTAGTCATACTAAAAGATTTGTGATGATGATGGAGATAATTAATGATGGGCTACCAATAAAAAAAATACATAAGCTATGCACAGAAGAGTACTCCTGTAATCCCAACTACTCAGGGGGTTGAGGCAGGAGGATTCCAAGTTCCAGGCAAGCCTCAGCAACTTAGTGAGACACTGTTGCAAAATGAAAAAGGGCTAGGGATGTAGCTCAGTGATTGCCTAGCATGTGTGAAACTCTGGGTTCAATTCCCAGTACCTCAACAAAAAAGAAACACACACACACACCTTATCAGGATCATACACAAATAATATTATGCTATTTGCATCATGTATCACAAATACCAAACTAGGTTGTTAAAGTATGAGATAGAAGAGAGGTACAAACAAAACTAAAAACTGAAAAGTTGACTCCTCCTAATCACAATATTGCAGATAAAAACAGGTTATATAAGACACTTAAATTATCTATGTTTTAAGAGTACAATAATTTTTTAACATTCATTTCTTAGATCTTTATCTAAAATTTAAAAAAAGAACCTTCAAACTGATGAAGTATTCATACTTTTTGTCAAATTCTCTCTGTATGGTATATTAAATTTTTTTATTGAGATAGTAGTCACATGCAATCAAATTCATCCTTTTAAAGTATACATTTAGTAATTTTCAGCATATTCATGAAGTTGTACAACCATCACCATTTAAAATCCAGAACACTTTCATCATCCCTATAGGAAACTGAACCCAGTAGAAGCCACTCCCCATTTCCTCCTTTCTGTTATCCCTGGAAACAAATAATTTACTTTCTATTTCTATGGATTTGCCTATTCTGGATACATCACATAAATAAATTGTACAATATACAGCCTTTGGGGTCTGGTTTTTTCCTATCAGGCATACTTTGAAGGTTCATCCATGTTAATAGCATGTATCAGTACTTCATTCCTTTTTATGGCTGAATAGTATTCCATTGTATAAATATACCACACTTAATTTATTCATTCATCAAGTGACATATATTTGGGTTGCTCTCACTTTTTGGCTATTAAGAAATAATGCTGCAATGAATACTAGTGTACAAATTTTTGTATGAATACGTGCATTCAACTGTTTGGATAGTACTTGGTAATTTTTTTTTCTTAAGAGATAAGGTTTTGCTGTGTTGTACAGGCTGGCCTTAACTTCTGGGCTCAAGCGATCCTCCTGCCTCAACCACTCAAGTACCTGGAATTATAGGCACATGACACTGTGCCCAACTTAGTACTTAGTGATTTTTAAAATCACTATACACAGACTGTACTATATACAGACCATAAATTGTATGATTTCCTGCTAGCCCACTGTGTATACCAGAACAAATACCATGTTTTGGTATTAAAAGTTTGGCTGAATGAATTTCTAATAGACCTCAAGTGTCTACCAGATTACAGTCTCTGTTTTTCAATTCTGTTATCCTTTTTCTTATTTAAATTATTTACTTATAACACCCCTTAGGAGGTCCAAAGCCTTTCTTTTCTTCAAGTTGATTTTACTTGTATTTTTGTTGTTGTTGTTATCATACTGCCTTGCCAAACCAGCTTACAGATAAAAATAAAATGGAGGAATATCATGGAAAAAGATGATTATTCATGGAATCTTAGTGCATATAAATCGGGTGAAAATATTTAAGAATATAGAAGATATTGATTTTCATAAATCATTTTCCTCTTGTAACACCAAGTGGAAGCTCATATTAAAAAATGAATCTCTTAGTTTCATTAACTTAAAAATCATAATTCCTTAATTATGATATATTCATATGGTCTTATATGTATGCTTCCTGTCTTAGACCCAAAAACATTGCAAAAAGAAAAAAAAAATAGCATTGCTCATGCATAGTGTACCTACTGGATAAATGCCTAACCCAACCATGTTTTGTATACAGTCTAGCATTCATACTAATCAATTACTCTATTATTGAAAAAAAAATATGGTTTTAGAGCAACTGCAGATATCATGTGCCAATTTCTAAAAGACTATCTTAATTTTTAAAATTAATGAGCTGACCTTTTAGTAAAAAGAAAGTCTTCAAAAGTGTTGGCTAGTTCTGGCCACATACTGTCAAATTTTCCAGAAGAAGCATGCTGTCTGGCAACAGGTAACCCAATAGAAAGAACTTTGAGGAGTGAAGATACTGCTAGTTTCCATGTGCTTTCAGAAGGGCAGGAATACTTCAAACTGAGAGGAACCCTAAGAGCCTGAAAATAAAAGATGGTTTAAGATAAGTATTAATTAAAACACACACATACAACTTAAACTACTTAAGAACAAAATGCTAAAGCAGAGACAAAAACAACAGCATAGGTATTTTCACTGACAGAAGGATGTTATTTTTCAGACAGATTATCAGACATGATCCTCAAATCTACTTCCTAAAAAGATGTATTATTTATTTATTTATTTATTTTGGATGCTGGGGATTGTGTTTGCTAAGCACATACTCTGCCACTGAGCCCTACACTCCCAAATCCAAAAGATATACTTTGAAATCCTGTCTCTATCTTCTGAACAATGATTCTAAATAAAAAAAGAGATATTATTTGAAAAGTTAAGAAACGTACAATTTTGCACTTTTGCTCAACCTGACATTATGGATTTAGAAAATCATGCCATTTTTGTTCTAAGAGAAAAGTAATTTCATTGATGTGGATGTCTCGTCCAAAAGAGGTTAATTCCACTTATATTTTTCCATTAGTGATTAGGGGAGAGTAAACATAACCTAAAAATGTCATCTACTTTGAAGTTTTATCTCTAAAATTCTTTGAATTTTATACTAATATTTTAATGTACTTTTTTCTTTTCCTAATATTTTAATAAAATTGATAATTCAATTAATATGATTTATCTTTTACCATTGAAGGTACAGGAGTAGAGCATCAGAACTATGTATAGTGACTAGATGTTGAGACTTTTTTAAAAAATTGGCCAACTTTTCAGGAAGATGGCTTTTGTTAAAAGAATTTGGTGGTGCAGAATGGACTTCTTTAGTCATAGTTCTTTTGGCAATTAGAAGACTAGACTGACCAAACTATCATGGCAAACAATCCCAGAGGATCAATAACTAGTTTTGGTATCATCTTAGATAATTTGTATTAGAGTTAAAAGTCAGCTTTTACATAAAAAATTCTAAGAGATAAATTTTTATATTTCAAGGATACAATATCCAGTGTCATCCTCTGCCACACAATTTAATATACGAATCACTGTCTATTTGGATGAAATGGGCCTCCAAGAACACATATTAGTCTACTCAGAATCTATTTATTGTTTTCCCTTTCCTCTACTTCTACAAAATCCATTTCTTTTCTGAGGAGCTATCTCCACCTCCAGGTTGGGAATTCAGGTAAAGAAATGCTTAAGTTAATAAGACAATCAAAACATGCTGTTTCCTTGTCCATGTGAACAAGTTGAGGAATGGCTACAGACTGGGCATGGTGGCACACGCCTGTAATACCAGCAGCTTGGGAGGCTGGGGCAGGAAGATCTTGAGTTCAAAGCCAGCCTTAGCAACTTAATGAGGCCCTAAGCAACTCAGTGAGACTGTATCTCTAAATAAAATGTAAAAAAGGTCTGTGGCTCAGTGGTTAAGCACTCCTGGATTCAATTCTTGGTACCAAAAAAAAAAAAAGAATGGGTACAAGACCAAAGTTGGTCCATCTTTTAAGATTAATTTTAATAATTTAAGAATAATGTGATAAAAACTTGTGTGTACATGTATGTGTGTGTGCACCCACACAATCCTTTTAATGGATATGTGGAGAAACATAGTCAGGATATAGTCAACTCTTAGAAAGCAAAACAGAGAAAGAAATTTGGGTTTTAATGACACTACTAAACCACTGGATCAATCAGTCCTAAACTAGTGGATCAGACCAGGCCCTCTGTCTTTGAATTTTCCAATTAAGCACAATGAAAATTCCCTTTATTGCTAAAGTTAGTCAGAGCCTGACTGTATGTCATTTGCAACCAAAGGAATACTAAATATCACATGGATCATTTTCAGAAAACATTTCATAACTCAAATTTAGATAAAAGAAAATTATGGTAGACTTCTGCAATTAATATCTTATTGAAATTAAGGCAACATTAAACACAACTGATCTATTCAATTTGAACATCTTTTTTCTTAAAATGTTTAAACAAATAATACAGGAGTAAGTGGACAATAAGTATACAACAGTGTATGCTCAGTAAATACATATTTAACCAGGAAATTTAGTTCCTCACATCACAAGGATCCAATTTCTAAGAAAAAAAGAGCCTTGTCCAATTAGCCACAATATAATGCAGTAAGTGGTATCAACAAAATGTTTGAGAGTACAGAAAAGGGATCATTTAATTCCTTTAAAAATACGAACTATATAACCCCAGCTACTTGAGAGGCTAAGATAGGTTTGAGACCAGCCTAAGCAACTTAGAGAGGCTGTCACAAAATAAAATAATAAGGGCTTTACAAGCAATGTAGCTTGTAAAGTGCTTGCTAAGCATGCATGCATAAGACCCTGGGTTGCAGTATTGGGGAGTACTGCAAACAAAAACAAAAACCAAACAATCAAACTGATGCCACTCCTCAGTATTTGAGCTTTCAATGATTGAAAAATAAAGCCAAATATTATAATGGTTTTTAAGAACTGCAGGTATCTTTTCAGACTTATTCCAGGCTCCGTGACCTCCCTAAATGGAATTTTTCAAGATTTCTTGAAAATATACCATGATCTTAATTTACCTAAAATGCCTTCCTGTCCCTTCTAGCAAACTCTCACTCCTCCAAGTGTCATTTCTACTAACCTATCTGAAATCCACTCAGCAGTTCAATTATTTGTTTGTAGCAGGAACTAATTTTTTATTTAGCACTGACTACTTGGAAAGACAAGCATCATTAAATGCTCAACAAATCCTCTTTATTATAGTTAAGACATATAAGTAATTTTGCTATTATCTTGTCACAGATAGGAAACATTCTCCAACAAATTCATCTGCCCAAAATCAAAAAGCAAGAAGTAAACAGCAGACACTACTCTAAGTAAGGTCTACCTGAACAAAAAGCGACCTCCACTCTATGGTCTTCACCTAGCACTCAGCATACTCTATCATTTGTTACAGAAGAACTTATCTACATTTTTGTAATCCCCAGTATTTAGTTAGTACTCGGTAAACAGAAATGCTTAAAAATATGCTCAATAAATGAAGAGAGGGGGGAGAGCTTTGGTGAGATTTGTGGTGAGGAACAGAAAGAAGTATCACAAAATTCAATGGAAAAAAGAAATCTAAAAAAGCAGGGCAGGAGGATTCCCGTTTGTTAAAGAAGATAAAAAATTAGAAAAAGACATTTGAAAATTTGGTTTTCTACAACTTGAGAAAGCAGTTTCTACAAAGTAATATGGACATAAGCCAACAAGTAATAAAAGTAATTGTTGGCTAGGTGAAGGCCACAAGCTGTCATATGGGATTTGGAAATAAAGGAAAGCAAAAAAAGGATAGCAATTTGAGTAGGAAGTGTGGAAAGTGGTGATTTGTGGCTGCATTTGCGCTGGCAACTTCCTGTGCAAAAGTGCAGGTCAAGATTGTCCAGTTGCTATGGTGACACTTGGCCTGAGGTGGATCTGTGCAAAGGCATGAAGTTATATCACCCTGGATCTTGAGCTCAGGCTCCAGCTCCTGGGGATAGAGAATTCTGAGCATAATAAGATAACTCTAATGTCTCACCAGTGCTGCATACTTTAGTCAGTCTGCTTTGCAGAAACTCTTCCACAAATAACCTTTTGATGATAAAACTTACATACTAAACATGCTAAGCTAGCTCTGGGTCACTGTATCTCCATCAGCTGGGTCCCACCTAGTCCCAGCTTTCTCTATCTGCTTGTTTGATTTTTCTCAATCTCTCATTGCCCCCGCCAGTTTCTGAATTAATAGCCGTGCTGGTCACAGCAAGGAAGTAGAGTTAAAAGAAAGTTGTTTTTTTTCTTGGTACCAGGGATTGAATGCAGGGGTGCTTAACCACTGCACCACACCCCCAGTCCTCTTTATGTTTTATTTTGAGACAGGGTCTGGCTAAGTTGCTTAGGGCTTCACTAAGTGGCTGAGGCTGGTTTTGAACTCAAGATCCTCCTGCCTCAGCCTCCTGAGCTACTAGGATTATAGGTGTGCATATCACTGCGTCCAGTAAGAGAAAGCTCTTGTAGTATAAAAGGCTTAATCATCTTTGCAAGATGTATAAGATGCAGAAATGAATATGAAAGAATCACCAATAAAGAAAGGTAGTAAGAAGCCAATACCAAGAGAAGGAACAGAGAAAGGCCTTCTTTCTTGATGGAAGACAGTTCATATTAGCCACATGCTAGGGAAGAAATCTGTTCAGGTTTGTTCTTCAAAATAGAGGGGAGGGCTAGGGGTATGGCTCAGTAGTAGATTGCTTGCCTAGCATGTTCAAAGCCCTGGGTTCAATCCCCTGTACTGCAAAAACCAAAAATAAAAATAAAATAAAAGGGAAACAAGAAATATAAGGAATGAGACACAGTCAACAAGAGATAAATTTTAAAAATCATTGTCCATACACTAAGGAACTGACTTTTAAAAACAGTCTACATGATCATTAAACTAATGGGTTACATTGTCAATTTATCCCTGAATGCTAGTCAACATTGAGGGTTGAGGAATACTGTCTTAAGAAACAGGTTATCATTGTCTTATATGGCAAAATTTAAAGACTATAACAAATCTACTATACACTTTTTTTTTCTTTTTTGCAGTTCTGAGGATTAAACCCAGAGCCTCATGTGTGCTGGCCAAGCACTCTACTACTGAGCTATAACCACCAGTCTGCATACTTGTCTTTAAATATGTTTCATTAAAAAGATCTTCTCATGGTTTAAAAAAATAGCTTGCTAAATATAGTTCATGAATGTTGAAGAAATATTACTATATAAACAGTAAGATAAATATTTTTCATTTATCCCAATATAATGATATTACCTAAAGAGTAATTTCAATGATATAGTCATAAAAGTATAGAAATGAAAGAAAAAAGATACCTTAATAATGTTCTGGAGAACTTTCTCATTCACCACTGCTTTATGACAGGCTGTTTTTTGGTATAAATCCACAACTACTTCTAAAGACCTTTCAGCAAATGGTACATAATTCAAGGCTACCCATTCCGCCTAGAAAGTAATATTATCACAGAGAGTTTAAAAAAAAAAAATGAGATTAAAGGAAATTATATTGTTTTCAAAGAAAAAGCTTTGTCTTAAAGTTCAGGCCTTGGTTTTAGGTCAGATCACATTACATGCAAAGTTCTCGAACAGGTATGTGCTAAATGAAAAAATAATTTTCAGCCAGGCAAAAATTAACACTATTGGAAAAAGCACAAAGAACATTTATATGAAGAACTGGGAAATACATACTTAATTTGTTGTCAATAGGTTAGGACAATTTTAGGAACTTTAACTCACCGGTGCAAATAGTTGGATCTATTGTGATTCCATTGTGTTGCAAGACAAATAGAATGAGAAAAGTTAATACATATTAAAACTACTTTTTGGACTATATAAACCATAATATTTTATGTTGGGTGAACAAAATCAGCATGTGCATGCATTCAGAAATTGACTTTTCCCCTAAGCTCAAATGAATTCAAAATCTGACCACTATCGCTATAAAAATGTTTTATATAAAATCCAACTAAATTTCACACCAGTAATAGACAACTTCTTATTCAGTACACACATATTTCTTCATCTTGTATTGTAGGTATCTATTTTAGATAAAATTAATCTTAGGGGTTTAGAAGCTGCTTTGTAGTAAGATAGGGCAGCCAAGAAAAAGGTTCAAAAGAATGTATACTTTTTCAAGAAACATGTACTGCAGAGTAACATGAAAGGTAAAACTTTCTGAAGAACTACTTGGGAAAGTCATAAATGAGGAGGAATGAACACAGAAATGGTTTCCCAAATAATATTTCTGTTCAGCTTAAATTGTTAACAGACATATGTAAATTTATTTGTGAATTTAAAAAAATTATTTTTCTGAGATTAAGTGCATCTTAATTGGAACTGACCATATGTGAATAAAAAAATTCTTTTCCCGAGATAATCAAAGTCCATCTTAAGTGGAATTGACTGTTTTTATAAGGCATAAAATCTAACAGAATAAATAAAATTTATAGTAAATTACCTGATTATATTTTGCATTTGCAATGTGCTTTGTTTCCAGCTGTCCATACTGTGGAGGTTTACAGGAAAATTCTACAAATGCTAGTAACTGGTCAAATATAGCTGGATACATTATCTGCATGTTTTCTGGTCCTACACAGATGGCCTATAAAAGCAAAATATGAACATTAGAATACAGAAGTTCTTTATTATATATACATTTGTTCAACCCCAGAATCTTAAAGACTACTATTTTATGTCAATATTATACCATCTTTTATATACTTTGAAAGATATTTAAACTATTTAAAACTATTATTGAATAAAATAGAGTCTAAAAGTGTTAATCAGCTTTTAAAAATACTTGTTAATAAAGTGCAATTTACTTCTTAACACAGTAGAAAACGGGCAAGTACTTAAAGTCCCAGGCAGTCCTGAGGTTCTGTAATCTGATTTGTTCAGTAGTACAGCTATCAGAAGAACAAAAATGTTTCACTGACCAAGATAATAATGGTTTCTACTTAAGTGATATTGAAATGACAGCTCATTTCTGCATCATGCCTGGTCTACCATGTGCATTACAGTTAGGAAAATAAGTCATCTATAAAAATTTGTTTCAAAAAGAAATTACACATTAAATTTTAACAGGCTAAATATTTAATGCCTCTGAATAAATTTGATTTAAAATAAAATATTTGGATACAAATTAATAATATACCATTTTAATGAACACTAGCTAGTTTCTCTAGATATATTATCTCAAATAATTAAACAGAAAGAATAAAATGCATATCCTGATACTGCAGATTATGACTTCAAATATGGTAAAAATACTTAAATATTTATTGGTAATATTTATGGAGTATTGAAAATACCCTTGTGCTTTACAAAATAAAAAACAATCACTTTACACTTAAAAGAGTATTTTGAGTGTACTCTCAAAACACTAAAATTTAAAGTTTTATTTGTTTAGCTTTATCTTTTTTATTTTATTAGGGATATAACTCAGGGCCTTGCACATGCTAGAAAAGCATTTAAAACTTTTAAGAAAAAATTTTAAAAAGATATTTTTATGTAATCTACGGCTTTTTAAACTTATCAGATTATTCTATTTTTCCCTCAGAGATAGTCAGTTATCTATAACTGAAGTTTTAGATAAAACTGCACTGAAATAAAAAGTAGATAAGCAAGTGCTGTCCATACATAAGTTAGATCATCCTACAATTACAATGTAGTCAAATACAATAAAGACATCTAATAACAACTCTCAACATTCAAGGTTTGTGAAACATCAGTAATCATGCAAAGAACACAGCAATGGCTAGAGTATAAATTAATAATCATGTAAACATGATATGAACTGATATAAATGAACAATAAAGCTTCCTAAATTTCAGACTTAAGATATATTTTGTTTTCAAAGTATCAAAAGCTTACAATAAACTCCTAATAGCTAGATGAATAATTCACTTGTTCTCTTACTGCTAACAGAGTTTAAAAAATTGAATTATACTTGTTCTCCTTGAAAGACAGTTAGAAGGGTGTTATTTTTATCCTCCACATATATTTTAAAACCTGAATCAAACATGTAAATGAGAGTTATAGATTATAAGTATTCCTGAAAGGCCTATATTTTCTGATAGGAAAACTTTTTTATTAGGGTCAACTGAGGGTTCACTTTATAAGCAATTTATTTATATGTCCAATGGGGGTAGTAATTATTGATAGACTACATTTTTTCCTCAATGAAAACAAGAAGTTATTTTCACTTCAAATTGTGAAAAACTAATATTTCTTTTTTTTCCTCAAACTGCAAATCGCCCAAGGTTTATTTGTAGTCCATATAAAAGGAGGTGGATTAAGGTTTTACCACCTACTTGGGGAGATGGGGAATTAAGACTGTGCTGCTCACCATCACTAGAACATCAGTGGTGAGCAGAGATTTGGACTCATACCAACTGACTGTCCCCAATAGGATCTCAGTCTCAACAGTCCATAGAAGAACATCC
Source organism: Xerus rutilus (assembly GCA_028644305.1). Lineage (NCBI taxonomy): Eukaryota > Metazoa > Chordata > Mammalia > Rodentia > Sciuridae > Xerus > Xerus rutilus. The sequence continues at coordinate 49,663,531 of CM053403.1, forward strand.
GGGCCCCCTGGACTGCTGGCACAGCTTGGTGCACAGGAAATGCTTAAGCTAATCCTTTCCTGGCCTCCCTCACATCTAAAAGGAAAAAGTGCAGCCGACCTCAGCTATAGATTATTTCCCCATCTAGATAATCTTAAATATCGTGCACAAAAATAAAAGGGAGCCAGGAAAAAATAAAAACAAAAGTAGTTCTCATTCTGAAGAGATGAATGGCAGGGTAGAAAATTAATATTTCTACCACAATTTTTTAGAATGCCAGATTCTCTTAAATTTTAAGTTCTTCCACATTTGTTTCCCTATATAATGCAACTAAGGGTTAAATAGAGAACAAGTTACTACTTAGCTACATTGCCTTCAGAGGCAATTAAGTAATATCATGGTCATTAGAAGAAATATTACCATTGTTACTATGAAAATTTTCATCACTCTAGTTGGATATAAAACAATCAGTTAGCTGGTTGTTGATAAAACAATCCTAGTGGTTTGAGAGGCTGAGATAGGAGGATTCCAAGTTCAAGGTCAGTCAGCAACTTAGCAAGATGCTAGCAACTTAATAAGACCTTGTCTCTAAATAAAATATAAAAAAGGGCTGGAATCCGGGCGCCGTGGCACACACCTGTAATCCCAGCACTTTGGAAGGCTGAGACAGGAGAATGGCGAGTTCAAAGCCAGCCTCAGTAATGGCGAGGTGCTAAGCAACTCAGTGAGACCCTGTCTCTAAATTTAAAAAACACAAAAATAGGGCTGGGGATGTGGCTGAGTGGCCGAGTGCCCCTGAGTTCAATCTTCCATACCAAAAAAAAGGGGGATGCTGGGGGGCTGGAGATGAATGAGGCTCAGTGGCTAAGTGCCCCTGGGTTCCACACCTGGTGCATGGGGGTAAGGGGGGATGATGAGGGACGGGACGGGACTGGGGATGTAGATCAGTGCCAAATTGCCCTGGGTTAAATCCCCAGTACCCCTTCCCTCAAAAATAACCAAACAAAAAAAATGATTAATTAGAAAACATGATTTGCATTAAATAAATAATAACTGATAATCTGTGTGAGATCAGAATATAGTTGGGGTTTTTTTATTTGTTTTTTGTTTTTGTAGTGTGGACTGAACACCAGAGGTGCTCTACCATTGACCTATATTTCTCCAGCCTTTTTTATTTTGAGACAGGGTCTCGCTAAATTGCTCAGGCTAGTAGTGATACTTTGCTTTTGTTAGAGTGTCTTGAAGGGCAGGCTTCTCAGTTGGCTGTGTGTATTTGAGCTATATTTCCAACCCTCATTTGACCCTTTTTTTGTTTAACATTATAATGATTCTGAATTGTGTTACCAACTTCCTTGATAATCTAAAAACACTTTTTATTTTGATCTGGTTTTGCTTTCTAATTGGATTTGCTCATTAATTTTCTTTTTTTGGTACTGGGGAGTGAATCCAGGGGCACTTAACCACTGAGCCACATCCCCAAATCTTTTTTTTTTTTTGGTATTTTATTTAGAGACAGGGTCTCACTGAGTTACTTAGAACCTTGCTAAATTGCTGAGGCTGGCTTGGAACTCACAATCCTCCTGCCTCAGCCTCTCAAGCCACTGGGATTACAGGGGTGTATCACCACACCCACTTGCTCAATGATTTTTAGGTCTGCTTGTTTTAATGATTGCTATTTTTACAATAACAAAACACAAAGCTAAAAACATAACTTTAAAATTTCTGTGAGAAAAACACTTTTACAAACTTACCCTTTATTAATGTGGGTTTCCAACAAATTAGGAACTAAATTTAAGTACAGATGAAAACAATACCAAAATATAATCCCAATGCTCATTAAATTTCAAATCATAATACCATACTCTTTTGTGAAGAACTACATTGACACATCAAAAATGCTGGTGAACTGGAATAAGAGGATGCAGGCAGCTCCTTAAAGACTTAAAACAGACCTTAATTACCTTCTTGAAAATACCAGAAAGCTGCAAGTCTTTTAAGTAACTAGATCTTGACGATCCTGAATTTATCCTAAAGTATACAGACACAACAATTTGATGAGAATTTACCCTCAAAAATATAAAGCAAAATTTTTAAAAAGTCCAAAAAACCACATTAATTATCGCTTAGCCAATAAAATCATATTACCTTTTGGAGAACATCTAAAGCTGTAAGTACAGCTTCCTGTAAACTTGTCAGAACTGCTTCAGTATAAGATGGAAGAATAAAGGGGGATGCATCTGAACTAATTGGGACTGAAACAGCACTGTGTAATATGACTCCCAACTTTTGCAAGTCATCCATGTTAAAACCAGTTTTTATGTGTTGGTAAAGTGCTGGAAATATCTGAATTAAAGCTGTCAGAAAAGGCTGGCTGGGAATAAAAGTTAGTTTATCAAAAGTAATAGGAGGCTTAGTGCTTTCAGATCCAATTCTATACCAAGCATTCCATGCAGCCCACCAGAGATTCAAGTCTTCAAGCTCATCAGTAACTATGGGTGGCTCAGAGTTATTATATCTTCCAAGTCTTTCTCCAATAGAATCTGTTCTTATGAATGGCCGGCTCAAGCCAGGGCCTGATATGGGCCCAATAAGGACAGGCACAGGTACATTAACTACGGGTGATGTCTCAGGCTTATCTGAGTCTCTGACAGGGGACACAATCTGTAAAATTTCCTGGAAGCTTTTCAGAGCAGCCAGAGATACTTCATTGTTTTTGCTGAGTGCTGCTGACTGTATATGATCAAGAAGAACATCCCAAGCTCTTGAAAAATCTCCTATATTAAGAGGAGAAAGAAATTCAATTAGCATAAAAGTAATCAAATTTCCTTTTACTATTAGACACTTTAAAACAATATTTGCTTAATTTTTTTGCCAAAATTTCCACAGAAGGAAAAAAATATATAAATAATATATAAAAAATATATCAGGTACTAACGATGTGAATTAAAATCATCAGAACCCAGAAATCCTGTAATAAATTTGTTTTACAGACACAGGAACAAAAAACACCAAGAGGAGGACAGTACGTATATCAAATAATTTCTTGGTCTTAAAAACAAAACTTATAAGTGTATGTATATTTGTTTATACTATTTCCTAGTACTTTTGCCTAGAAAACAGAATAAAAACCTATGAAGGTGAAACAAGAGCTTTTTAATAATATCTTAACTCTACCTTACATTTATTAATGATTAAGTAAAATGTTCTATTCTTTTTTTTTAAACTTTTTTTAGTTGTAAATGGACACAATACCTTTATTTATTTATTTTTAAGTGGTGCTGAGGATGGAATCCAGTGCCTCACACATGTAAGGCAAGCACTTTACCACTGAGCTACAACTGCAGCCCCAAGACATTCTTAATCACTAGAAATCATTGAAAAAGTTACAAGTTTTAATCATATGACACATTTTTAATAGGTCTAATTATTTAAAAGAAACAGTCCTATTCCATAAAATCTTAACCCTACACTTAGGCTTTTATACTAAAATAATTTTATAGTTGCAGAATTTCTTAATTTTTTCATAACCATTAGTGCGTTTACAAGGAGAAAATGCACCATAAACAATCAACTCTCCTTTCCTAATGAATTTCTTCCTCTCATGTGAAACTGAAATTACTAATCCACCATCAGCAAAGCATTGGTTGAATGATACTTGTTAGTTTCCACTAATCAGCTGAATCTTTTGCTTGATCCTGGGACAAACTAACCACATTCATAATGAAGCACACTATGGCCTGGTGTAGTCTGTTCCCATGAGGTTCAAATGGAAAAAAAAAATTCCTATAGTGATAAAGCCCAATGATTTTGTTAATAAAATAATTATCCATGTTTTTTTCAAGATGGCAGAATAGAGGAGGTCACTTTCTTGGCTACTCCATGGAGTGAAACTAGGAAAGCAGACAGGTGGCTTCTCAGCAAGGTGAGTGAACAAAAAAAGGTGAGGAATACTTTACTGAAATTTAATACTAGACATTCAGAGCAGATCAGGGACTCAGGAGGTAGGATATAATAAAATAAGGAAGAAATCCCCAGGGGTATAGCCACTGCTTAGGCTGGGCTGGAAACACCAGCTAGAGTGGTCCTTGGGCAAGAAATGTGGAATGATAAGGGAATTAAATGAACCCACATTTTTAGGAGGCCTGAGGCATGTCTGGGTATGAAGTATTTAGAGATCAGGGACATAGCCCAACTAAACTGAAAGGTATGCTGCACAATATCCTTATGCAGGAAAAAAGCCGCCATCTCTCCTGGAAGCATGCAGAGGACAAAACAAGGAACTATTTTGAGCCACAGCATGGCGGCAGCTGAGAGAGCTGATTCCAAACACTAGTTTGGCCCAAAACACAGGCCCAGTAAACACACACTGCACAACAGAGTGTGCTTAAGTGACAAAGACAAAATCAAACATGGGGAGAGGTTTACGTAGAAGACAACTGGTCACGGAAACCCACCTGGCTCTATCCCTCTCCCTTTAATCCAACTGCTTGCCGGAGAGGATGGGAGAGATGCATCTGGCTGGGAATTCAGAAGGGCAGGGCCAGGAGAGACTGAGTTTGAAGAATGGACCCAAGACCAGGAAACGTGGGGTTGGCAGGTGATATAAGGGACTAAGAATTGGCTTTGCCACCACACGAGTGAAACCCAGGGTAGATTCCTGGGGTACAGTCTTCCAGTGTGGACAGGCAATTACTGGGCCTTGGAGGTGTGATGATTTAAAATTTCCAAACCAACTGGCATTCAGTGAAGAGCCTGGAGCCCCACTAAGCCTAAACCCTACCTCTACAAGTTTTGTCTATGGGATTACTTCTCTCACTCCAGCAATCCAAAGGATGCAGCATAACACTCCAGAAGACCCCACCTAAAACAGCTGAGAAAAGCAGCTGATAATCTTTTGAACTCCAACAGAAAGAGTTCTTTAACTTTTCATCAAGAATTTTTTCTTTTCCCTGTTTAATTGTGACCCTACTGGTAGTTGGACATTTTATACATATTCCTATTTGCTTTTTTCTCAATTCTAGTATTCTTGAAGCCAGTTATTTTTCATGGATTAGTTTTTTGAGGACTTGGATGTTTGATTAGTATATTTTAGTTTTGTTTTGCATTCTTTTATCTTTACTTTTACTTTAAAAAATTTTTTACTTTATGCATATATTTTTCTCTTAGCTGTTTCCCTTCTTTTTTTCTTCCACTAACAGTCAATCTTAACAGTCAACAATCTATTGTTATCTTATTCACTCTTTCTTTAATCTTTTACTTGTTTCCTCTCCTCCTCCCTCATAATTATCACATCTTATACCACATCTGTTCTCTCCCCATTTGCCATTTGAAATTATAAACCTTTTGCAAAGTTGCTATTTTATTGTACATAATAACTGATCATATCGTTTTTATCATAATTAACATAGTAGACATAATAGCAGAAACCATTCAGTTTAATACTGTATATTGTTTGCATTGCTTGCTGTTGTTATTTGTCTTCTCCTAAACAGTAAGATACTGGAAACCTTCAGGGACACTATAAGTCCACAGGGTAGAAAACTCTACTGTCTCAGATCCATACTGTTAGATGGGTAGACATACAAACGACATGAAACAGCAAGGGAACAAATGCCCCAAACAAACCAAAATACTCCAATAACCGAATTCATTAACATCATGGTGGAAGAAATGTTAGAGAAGGAGTTTAGGATGTATGCAGTTAAACTGATCTGTGAAGTAAAGGACAGAATAAGGAGTGAAATCAGAGAAAATATAGGAAGTAAAAGATCAATAAAGAGATACAATTCTGAAAAACACCAAGCAGAAATCCTCAAAATGAAGGAATCAATAAACTAAATTAAAAATTCAACTGAAAGCATCACCAAAACTAGATCACTTGGAAGACAGTTTCAGGCAATGAAAACAAAATATATAATCTTGAAAACAAAGTTGACCATGGAGAAAAGATGTTATGAGTCCATAAACAGAATTTCTAAGATATACAGAATAGCCTAAAAAGACCACATTTAAGATTTACTGGGATAAATGAAGGCTCGGAGGTACAAACAAAATGAATGCACATTCTTTTCAATGAAATAATATCAGAAAATTTCCCAAAACTAAAGAACAAAATAAAAAATCAAATACAGGAGGCAAATAGGACCCCCAAATATACAAAATTACAACAGACCCACATGAAGGCTCGGAGGTATTATGAAAATGCCTAGCATACACAATAAGGATAGAATTTTAAAGACTGCCAGAGAAAAACAACATGTTACATTTAGAGGGAAACCAATCCAAATCTCAGTTGATCTCTCAACCCAGACCCACATAGTTGGAGATCTTGGAATAATATATACCATGCTCTACAAGAAAATGGATGCCAGTCAAGAATAATATACCCAGTAAAATTAAGATTCAGAATTGATGATGACATAAAAGCCTTCCCTGATAAACAAAAGTTAAAAGAATTCACAACTAGAAAGCCTACACTACAGAACATTCTCAACAAAATGTTCCATGAGAATGAAATGAAAAAAAAGTAAAAACCAGCAAAGGGAGGAACTAAACTAAAAGAACAGTGAATCAATGGAGAAACTAATTCGAATAAATCAAAATGATAGGGAATACAAATCATATCTCAATAAAAACATTGAATTAAATGACCTAAATTCATCAATCAAAAGACATAAACTGGCAGATTGGATTAAAAAATAAGACCCCACAATATGCTGTCTCCAAGAGACTCACCTCATAGGTAAAGACATCCACAGACTGAAGGTAAAAGGACATGAAAAAACATATCATTCACATGAATCTCATAACCAAGCAGGTGTTTCTATCCTCGTATCAGATAAAATGGACTTCAAGCCAAAGTTAATCAGAAGGGACAAGGAAAGACATTTCATACAGCTTAAGAGAATCATATGCTAAGAAGACATAACTGACAATCATAAATTTTTATGTTCCAAATATTAGAGCATCCATGTACATCAAATAAATCCTTCTCACTTTCAAGAAGCAAACAGACCACAACACAATAATACTAGGTGACTTTAACACACCTCTGTCACCACTGGATAGATCCTCCAAATAAAAACTAAATAAAGAAGCTATAGAACTAAAAAATATAATTAAAAATTTACTTGACACACATGTAGAGAATATTTCATCCATCTGAGAAGAAAGAAGAATACACTTTCTTCTCAGCAGTGAATGGATCCATCTCTAAAAAAGACCATATCTTAGGCCACAAAGCAACTCTTAGCAAATACAAAAAAACAGAGATAATACCTTGCATTTTATCAAATTATAGTGGACTGAAATATCAATGATAAAATAAAAAATGGAATCTACTAAAATACCTGGAGACTAAATGATATGCTATTGAATGACAAATGGATAACAGCAGAAATCAGGAATGAAATAAAAAAATTCTTAGATGTAAATAAGAACACCAATACAACATATCAAAATCTCCAGGACAAAATGAAGGGAATAGTAACAGGAAAGTTCATTGCATTGAGCTCATTCATTAAAAGAATAGAAAATCAACAAATAAATAACCTAAGATTACATCTAAAAGCCCTAGAAAAAGAACAAATCAACACCAAAAGTAGTAGAAGACAGGAAATAATTATAATAAGAGCTGAAATCAATGAAATTGAAACAAAAAAAATCCAAAAAAATGGACAAAACAAAAGGTTGGTTCTTTAAAATAAATCAATAAAATTAATAAATACTCAGACAAGCTAAAAAAGAGAGAAAAAACTAAATGACCTAAATTCATCAAAAAAATAAATTTTTAAATTAATTAATTGAAATTAAATGAGGAGGACATAGAAAATTTAAACAGATCAATTTCAAGCAATGAAATTGAAGACACCATCAAAACCCTACCCAGAAAGGAAAAGCCCAGGGCCAGACAGATTCTCAGCCAAGTTTTACCAGACCGATCTTCAAAGAACAAACACCAAACCTCCTTAAATTATTCCAAGAAATAGAAAAGGGAAGAACCCTTCCAAACACATTCCATGAAACTAGTATCACCTTGATACCAAGACCAGACAAAGTTACATTAAAGAAAGAAAATTTCAAGCCAGGTGTGGTGGTGCATGCCTATAATCCCAGCACTTTGGGAGGCTGAGACAGGAGAATTGCGAGTTCAAAGCCACCCTCAGCAATGACGAGGCACTAAGCAACTCAGCGAGACCCTGTTTCTAAATAAAACACAAAATATGGCTGGGGATGTGGCTCAGTGGTCGAGTACCCCTGAGTTCAATCCCCAGTACCAAAAAAAAACAAAGAAAGAAGAAAATTTCACACCAATATCCTCGATGAACATAAATTCTAAAATACTGGTAAATTGCATAGAAAAACATATTAAGAAGATAGTGCACCACAATCACATGGGGTTCATCTTGGGAATCCAAGGTTGGTTCAACATATAAAAATCAATAAACATAATTCATCTTATGAAGAGACTTAAAAACAAGAATCACATAATTATCTCAACAGAAACAGAAAAAGCATTTGATAAAATATAGAATCCATTCCTTTTCAAAACCCTAGAAAACACTAGGGATAGCAAGAACAGAATCCAACATTGTAAAAGCTATATATGCTAAACCTGAGGCCAACATCATTCTAAATGGAGAAAAATTGAAAGCACACCTTCTAAAAATTGAAACAAGACAGGGATGCCCTCTTTCACCACTTGTATTCAACACAGTTCTAGAAACTCTAGCCAGAGAAATTAGACAGAAAAAATAAATTAAAGGGATACAAATAGGAAAAGAACTCAAACTATCTCTATTTGCTGATAACATGATTTCATATTTAGAAGATCCGAAAAACTCCACCAGAAAACTTCTAGAACTCATAAATGAATTCAGCAAAGTAGTAGGATATAAATTTAACACCAATAAATCAGTTATGTTCCCATACATCAGTTATGAATCTATTGAAAGAGAAATTAGAAAAACTATCCCATTTGCAATAGCCTCAAATAAAATAAAATATTTGGGAATCAATCTAACAAAAGAGATAAAAAACCTCTACAATGAAATCTACAGGATACTAAAGAAAAAAATTGAAGAAGAACTTAGAATATGGAAAGATTTTCCATGTTCTTGGATAGGAAGACTTTATATTGTCAAAATGGCCATACTACCAAGAGTGCATTACAGATTTAATGTAATTTCTATTAAGGTTCCAATGATGTTCTTCATAGAAATGAAAAAGTAGTCATGAAATTCATTTGGAAAAATAAGATGCTCAGAACAGCCCAAGCAATCCTCTACAAGAAAGTGAAACAGGAGGAATCACAATACCAGATCTTAAATTATACTGCAGAGCTATAGTAACAAAAATGGCATGGTATTAGCACCAAAACAGATATGAAAACCAATGGCACAACATAGAAGACACAGAGACAAACCCACATAAATATAATATCTCATACTAGACAAAGGCAACATAAACTTACATTGGAGAATAGATAGCCTCTTTAAGAAATGGTGCTGGGAAAACTGGAAATCCATATGTAATAAAATGAAGTTAGACTCTTCTCTCTAATCCTGCACAAAACTCAACTCTAAGTTAATCAAAGACCTATACTTTACACCAAAGACCCTGTGCTTACTAGAAGGAAAAGTAGGCCCAAATCTCTATCATGTTGGCTTAGGAACTGAATTCCTCAACAAGACTCCTATGGAGCACTAATCTCCAGGATATATAAAGAACTCAAAAAATTTAACAGCAAAAAAACAAACAACCCAATCAATAAATGCACTAAGGAGCTGAACAGACAATTCTCAGAAGAAGATACACAGTCGATCAACAGACATATGAAAAAAATGTTCAACATCTCTAGCAATTAGAGAAATGCAAATCAAAACTACTCTAAAATTTCATCTCACGCCAGTCAGAATGGCAAGCATCAAGAACAACAAATGTGGGGCTGGGATTATGGCGCAGTGGTAGCGTGCTCGCCTAGCACGCGGGAGGCCCTGGGTTCGATCCTCAGCACCACATAAAAATAAAATAAAGATATTGTGTCCACCTACAACTAAAAAATAAATATTTTAAAAAAAAAAAAAAAAAAAAAAAAGAACAACAAATGTGGGGCTGGGGTTGTGGCTCAGTGGTAGAGTGCTTGTCTCGTATGTGTGAGGCACTGGGTTCAATCCTCAGCACCACATAAAATAAATAAAGGTATTGTGTTCATCTATAACTAAATAAAATATTAAAAAAAAAAAAGAACAACAAGTGTTGGCGAGGATGTGGGGGAAAAGGCATGCTCATACATTGCTGGTGGGACTGCAAATTGGTACAACCAATCTGGAAAGCAGTATGGAGATTCCTTAGAAAACTTGGAATGAAACCACCATTTGACCCAGGTATCCCACTCCTTGGCCTATACCCAAAGGACTTAAAAACAGCATGCTATAGTGATGCACACAGCCACATCAATGTTTATAGCAGCTCACTTCACAATAGCTAAATTGTTTGGAACTAATAACCTAGATGCCCTTCAATTGATGAATGGATAAAGAAATTGTGGTATATATACACAATGGTATATTACTCAGCATTAAAAGATAATAAAATCATGGCATTTGCAGGTAAATTGCTGGAGTTGGAGAATATCATGCTAGGCAAAGTAAGCCAATCCCTAAAAACCAAAGGCTAAATGTTTTCTCTGATAAGTGGATGCTGATGTATAATGGGGTGGGGAGGGGGACATGGGAAGAATGGAGGAACTTTGGTCAACGTGGGGGGAGGGAACATGGGGACAGGAAAGATGGTGGAATGAGGTGGATATCATTGCTCTAGGTACATGTATGACTGCACATATGGTGAGACTCTACATTGTGTACAACCAGAGAAATGAAAAGTGTGCTCTATTTATGTACAATGAATCAAAATGCATTCTGCTGTTCTCTACACCTAATTAGAATAAATTTTAAAAAATAAAAATGAGTGAGCCTTACCATTGAGAAAAAAAAAGTTCCTTTTCTAAAAGACTAGATGTAATTATATATTATACATGCTTATGTCAAAAATATGAACCCTGCCCAAAATTAATATTTCCTAATTTTCACATTTTAAAAAATTATGAAAGCCACATGAACTGTGTCATATCTTCATTTTTTAAAAAAACCTAAATCTATACTTATTAGTTTTCAGCTTTTATGATACAATAAATACAGAGATGTTAAAAGTGATGGCTATTTTATCAAGACAAAGCAAATATACAGTATTTGTACATTTCACTGTTTCTAAATTTCACAATGAAAAGAAAAAATTAAGATTTAAAAAATATGTATTTGAAGCCCCAAAGTGCAAGCTGGAACAGATACTCTAAACTATTATTCACTTTTGGAAAAAAGGAAAAAGTACTTATCAAGGACATAAAAAATAACTTTGGGAAGAGTAAACATGTTGCTTATTCTTTAACACAGGAGGTTAGAAAGTTGATCATAAAATAATAAATAAAATAAAATATATGTACACAACTATACATAAAGTAATACTAAATGAAATAAAATAATATGGTCACAACTATGTACAAAAGTATCTCTGTTCATTTTTCTCAACTACCTCCTGTTTCTCAATCTCAGTATCACTGACATTTTTAGTTGAATCATCTTTGTTGTGCAGGGCTGCCTTGTGCATTATAGGCTATGTATCATTATCCTTCGCCCCTATCCCCAGATGGCAGTAGCTCCCATTTCTTCCTAGTTCTAACAACCAAAATTGTTTCCAGAATTGACAAATGTACTATGGAGCACAAAATTGGTCTTGTTTGAGAACCACTGATCTGCACTACCAAATGCTTCCTAACTAGATTAATGGTACCCCATCATCCTTCTTTGCTGCCATTTTATTCTACACACATCAACCAAAGTGGTCCTTTTTGAACTACATATATGTGCAGTGCATGGCACAACATAGCGGCTCATCAATTAAAGCCTTGCAGTGGTTTTTCCCTTGTTCTTAGGATGAAGTCCTAACCTCTGAGCACATTTTACATGGTCTAACCTCTCCCTACCTCTACAACCTCATTGGGAATCACACTTCTCTCTCTTCATTCCAAACCTTCAAACATGATAGGGTCTTCACCTTTCTCTCTCCTCAATCTTTTCTTTTCCTATAAGGCTCTCTTCACTTCATCTTAACCTTGCCTCATTAACTCCTATCTACTCTTCAGATTTCAGGTAAAACAGTGCTTTTTCAGGGAAGTTTATCTAGATCTTACCAGCTAAGATAAATACCTGTTCTAAGTTCACAAAGCACAGTAGTCCTTGGTAGCATTTATCATCGTAGTGATTTTGCATTGCCTGATATAATTATGGTTCCTCCCTCATGCCCAAGACAGCAAGGACATTGTGTATTTTCCTCATCGTTATATTTCTAAAGGCTAGCCCCCTGTAGGTAGACATTAAATATTTTCTTGGCCAGGCTCAGTGGCACCTGCCTATAATCCCAGAGACTCAAGAGGCTGAGGTAGGAGGATCATACATTCAAAGTTAGCCATAGCAGTTTAATAAAGCCCTGTCTGAAAAATAAAAAGTACAAGGGTTGGGATGTAGCCTAGTGGTAGAGTATCCTTGGGTTTAACTCCCAGAACCGAAAAAAAAATTTTTTTCTTCTCAATGAGAATGAATAAAAATGTGCATGTTCATACACAGAACACATAAACACAAAGACTGCAAACTAGGATTGATTGTGCTTGGGTGGTAGCACTTTTTAATGCTTTAAAAATTCTAAAAGAATCTTCTGTATGTTCCAAATTGCCTTTAACATAAATTACTAGTATAAGCAGAAAAAGTAAAAAAAACAAAACAAACAAAAAATATATATATATATACCTAAGGGTTGCAGTAAATATCTTCTGGTATTGAAAATTCTTGCTACTCCAGCCAATGTTAATACCCAAGTCTCAGCCCACTGCTTCTCTGCTGTATCTCTTGAATGATGAATGAGAATATTGCCACCTCCAGATTCAATCTTTTCTTTGTCTGCAGTTGTAGAAGACTCTCGAACTCGGTCCAATAGATGAAAGAGAACCTAAATATTTATAAAAATGTCATACAAAAAATATTGATACTTAAGTAACTGTAGAAAACCAAAGTTGTATAAAAAATATTTATACCTGAATCTTATTAATCTCTACATATTAGAGGAAACTGACCAATTAAAGGTAACCATGTATTTTCAAGTCATCCTTACCTCATGAAATATGAAAAATCATATAAGACTTGTTATCAATATGACATCCATGGGGCAAAATTTTAAAAAACAAAACAAAGGTTAAGGAGAGGGTTCCAGGCAAAAAAATATATATAATTATGGAAGATATCTGAATTGAGGTTACAACTGGAGCTCTAGGACTAGCTAAGGGTACTAGCAAAAAAAAAAAAAAAAAAAAAAATCAATAAGCAAGAATTAGTTGTAATTTGGGGAATATTTGCACTTAGGGAGGAATAAGCACAATGAAAAACAAAATTAAAACTAAATAGAGAAATAAATGCATGTTGTGAAACAAAAGCCAAAGAAAGAAAATTTCAAAGATAAAATAATAGCATTAAATGCTACAAAAAATAAGTAGAACGAGCACTGGGGATAGGCCAAAGGACTTGGCAACCAGAAGACCACCTATAGCCTATGAATAGTTCCTGTGGTTCTCAAAGTGTGGTCTCGCAGCATCAGCATGACCCAGAAGCTTGAGAGAAATGTAAATTTTCAGGATCCACTCTGGGCCAAAAATCTGAAATTCTGGAGGTCTAGAATGGGGCGGAGGTAGAAACTACAGTAGTTAAGCAATCTGTGCTTAACAAGTCCACTAAGTGACTGTTATACTCTAATGTTTAAGAGACTCTACCTTGAAGTAGAATAATTTGGAAATCAAATTACAAGGAACATGGGAATGCAGAAGAAGTGAGGAAGAAAAAAAATCATTGCAAATTAGGCAACAAAAATATTAAAAATGAAGCTACTTAGCTGGGCCCAGCTGCTTGGGAGGATGAGGCAGTAGTATTATTAAGTTTGAAGCTATCCTGGGTAATTTAATTTAGTAAGACTCTGCCTGAAAACAAAACCTAAATAGGGCTGGGGATATCACTCAGAGAGGTAGAATGTATGTGGTTTCAATACCCAGTACCACTGGGGAGGGAAAAAAAAAGCAGCAGCTATATGAAAGCAAAACAAAAATTATAAAATGCTAATTTAAAAAAAAAAGAGGGACTTGGGGCTAGGGTAGCTCAGTGGTAGAGCACTTGCCTATCACGTGTGAGGCACTAGGTTTGATCCTCAGCACCACATTAAAATAAATAAATAAATAAATAGAATTAACGTTAAAAAAAAGAGAGAGAGACGTAAGCATGTTTGCGATCTGAGGAGGAGCCAAGGGACAGACATGAAATAGAAGACAGAAGGAAACAGGGCTTTTTTCATGAAGACATATAATTTTATTTGTCAATTAAAATAAATAAATGAAAAATTTAAAAAATAAGTATGGAAACATGGTCTTAATGCTTTTTTTTAAACTAGAGAAAATATATAATTAATTTTTGAGAAAATATTTTGGGGTCTATTATATCAACTCTATTGTAAGGGATTGTTGTTGGTTTAGCAAATCCATGTTTTACCTGTTGGAAAACAAAGAGGTGAAAAAGAAGAAGAGCATAGACAGAACATGAGACAGAAAATAAGAAATGAAAATACAACACAAATGGAGCTTTTAATATTTAAGTTTTTCTTGGGAGGCATAACTTAAAAATATGACATAGTTAACATTTTTTTGTCTTGTCAAATACACAAATGCATGGAAACTCTTTAAAAATTAAAAAAAAAAACAAGTTTAACCAGAAAAAAAAATACACTATAAAAGCATGTCTCAACTAAATGCTAAAAGCCCAAGCTATTTTACAGTACCTTCCAAATAACAGTGTGCCAAGTTGAATGCTGTAATAAAGTTCCATGTGCACCAATTGTAGAAAACAGAGTCTGCCCTGCACTCTTTCTGACAGCAGGACGGGGGTCCACACACAGTTCACCCAACTTTGCATAAAGACATAACCACAAGCAATCAAATGGTGGTGCGGGATGGAATGGCCGATTTAAAACAACTCCTTTCTCTTCTGCCTGCTTTTGCTGTGCAGCCTCTTCTTTATTTAATTCTTTTTCAATAATCTCCCCTCTTTGGAAAAAATAATCTGAAATATTCCACTAATGAAAAAAGCAGAAAAATATCACTTTATTCACAGATTTTGTTTTAAACACATAAGTAAATAAGTAACATGATTGTTTTACCTTTCACAATAAAACATTTAAAAAATTACTTCATAAATCTCCTTTCTCATAGAATAGATTCAATGAAAACATCTATTCTTCCTCGATATATCATGTTTCAGATTCTGGGAGAACACAGGAGGACAATCTGTCTCTAGCACTATTCCTGACCCCTCACTTTTTACTTTTTATTATGAAAAGTTTCAAGTATATATAGAAAACAAGGAGAATATAAGAAAGTTAAATGTATTAATATATACACCACCTTGATAAAACAATTGCTAAAAAATATAACAATACCATTACCATCATAATTAAATTACTAACAATTCCTTAATATCATCCCATAAAAACTGTATAATTTTCCTTTTATTCCTTCCTTCCTCTCTCCATTCCTTTATGCAGTACTGGCAATTGTACCCAGGGGTACTCTACCACTGAACCACACTCCTAAAACTTTTTACATACAAAAAAAGAACAATTACTGTCTTCAAACATACCTATAACTTTATTCTCAACCATAATTTAGTAAATTATGCCAATGATAAAAATGTAGACAATTCAATACTGTGAACATAAATGTAAAATAAAAGAGGTGACATCCTGCACTAATTTAATTAACATTGAACTAACCAACCACTCACTGGGAGCAATTATATATATAACATGCTTATTTTTATTACATAATTATATATTTTTTATTTATTTTTATTTTTTAAAATAGCAAAATGCATTTCAAGTCACAGTATACATATGGAGCACAATTTTTCATTTTTCTGGTTGTAAACAAGGTAGAGTCACACCATTCGTATCTTCATATATATACCTAGGGTAATAATGTCCATCTCATTCCACCATCTTTCCTACCCCCATCCCATCTCCCTTCCCTCCCTCCTCTTTGCCCTACCCAAAGTTCCTCCATTTCTCCCATGCTCCCTACCCCCACCCCCATTATGGATCAGCATCCACTAGAGAAAACATTCAGCCTTTGGTTTTTTGAGATTAGCTTACTTTGCTTAGCATGATATTCTCCAACTCCATCCATTTACCTGCAAATGCCATGATTTTATTCTATTTTAATGCTAAGTAATATTCCATTGTGTATATATGCCAGAGTTTCTTTACCCATTCATCTATTGAAGGGCATCTAGGTTGCTTCCACAGTTTAGCAATTGTGAATTGCACTGCTATAAACACTGAAGTGGCTGCATTACTGTAGTATGCTATTTTTAAGTCTTTAGGGTATAGACTGAGGCAAAGGGATGGCTAGGTCAAATAGTGATTCCATTCCAAGTTTTCTAAGGAATCTCCATACTGCTTTCCAGGTTAGTTGCACCAATTTGCAGTCCCACCAGCAATGTTTGAGTGTGCCCTTTTCCCCACATCCTCATACATAATTATATTTTAATAGTAAAATATTAACTTACCTAGCTTGTAAGGGAATTATTTGTTTGTTTATTTGGGGTACCAGGGATTGAATCCAGGGACACCCAACCACTTAGCGATATCCTCAACCCTTTTTTTATTTTTTATTTTGAGATAGGGCTTCACTAAGTTGCTGATGGCTCTGAACTCACAATCCTTCTGCCTTAGCCTCCCGAGCCACTGGGATTACAGGCATGTGCCACTGTGCCTGGCTTGTGAGGGAAATTTAAATTCAACTTTATAAAATGTCTGAATTATAATATGTATTTTAAAAACTCTAAACAATTGTCTTAAATATATAGCTCCCTTCATGTTTATTTTATGTAATGTTGACAATATCCTAACTTAGATTTTATTATTTCTATATTCAAAATGTGTAAAATGAGACTCAGAGGTCTATAATTCAACAACTAATAAGAGTCAAATATAATTCCTATATAACCCCCCCACCCCAGGCTAGGGTATTCTCCTATGATTTGTTGTCTCCTAATCCTTAATAGAGTATTTCTGATAGTCTAGAGAACTTTGTAAACGGTAAAGAATTCTCCTGAAGCTTTACTTACTAAATTAGTAGTCCATGAAAATGTTATATTTAAAATCAGTAAACTTTCACATTAAAGTTAACTGATGATTTTCCTTGTACATATTGTAATTTGTTTACTACATCTTCTCATAACAAACCTTATAAAAGTTAGTATTCAATATATCAATATTTCTCCAAATATTCTGCTATTATGAATTATTTCTTATATGATGTTATTTCTTTATGAAAGATTTGTTTGATACTCAAGTCATTCAAACAATTTTCATAGAGCCAAAACCATATTTTTTTTTTAGTATAGGGGATTGAACTCAGGAGTTCTTGACCACTGAGCCACATCCCCAGCCCTATTTTGAGTTTTACTTAGAGACAGGGTCTTACTGAGTTGCTTAGTTCTTTGCCGTTGCTGAAGCTGACGCTGAACTCACAATTCTCCTATCTCAGCCTCCCAAAGTGCTGAGATTACAGGCCTGTGCCACCACGCCCAGCTCAAAACCATATTTTCTTAGCATTCACTTCCAACTGTGTAACAGTAATTTCTATGTTATATTATCATAAGAAAGGCAATGAATGATACTTACCAATAAACCTATTGAAGTTAAACTAATATTTAGTTCTTGGTTATGAAGTCCAAAGCTACCTGCAACATCTACAACTATCTGTAGGCAAGTACAAGGCATTGTTGGTAGAAAATCTGTCACAACTAATTGAAGACATTGGAACGCAGTTCGTATCAAGGATTCTCTGAAAACACAAAAGAAATGTATACTGATGCATTTAAAAGAAATGCGTAAAACCATATACCTTACAATAATTTGAACCAAGCAAAATTTTATTTTAGAATTTTAACAAGAAAACCTTCCCTAATATAGATCATACAGTATTTCAACATTTGTAAGTGTAAAAAAGATACGCTTACTTAAATTAAAAAACTAAAAAATTAAGAACCTTAGAGGTAACAAGAAATAAAATTAGATTAAGAAAAAGGATATGAATGAGTATTGGCAATGTATCATTTCTATTTGTATTTTACATCAAGTACAAGTAACCAAAAGAAAACTTGAACAATGAATGAGAATGGGAAATTGGCATAGCTACTTTTCTCTCCATTGTACCCCAATATCTTACATGATGCCAAGCACATAATTGCTTAATAAATGAAACATAATTTACTTAATAAATGAAAATTTACTCAATAAATGAAAATGTGTTCTTCATTCTTTTATAAATATACAATTATCTTCTTTAAATCTCCAAAGGAATATAAAATTCTGTGAATCTAGTCTGTAAGAAGAGTAAATTTTGAATTTCAAATGAAAAAAATAGAAAGCATTTGGTTTTCAAGAAAAATTCTGATGGTAAATAATGAAAAAGATGATTATAGTAACTACCTTTGATTAGTGTATCATACACTTTTTAAGCATTTTACACATTAATTCATTTCATCCTTACAATGCCCTATTATATACACTGAGAAAAGTCACTTCAACTTGATCCTAAACTGATCTCCCTTCACCTCTTTTTTTTTTTTTTTTTTTTTAATAGTACTAGAGATTAAGCCCAGGAGCATGCTAACACTGAACTACATCCCCAGCCCTTTTTATTCTTTATTTTGAAACAGTCTCACTAAGTTGCAGAGGCTAGCCTTGAACTTGTTACCCTCTACCTTAGTCTCCCCAGTTCCTGGGATTACAAGTGTGCACCATAATGCCTAATTACCTCCATATTTTATAGTATTTAAGAAAATTTACTACTATGAGTATTTAAAAACATTTAACTTTCCTTAATATTCTCAAGTATCTCAATCAGCTAAAACTCCTATACTTGTTATCAAAATAAGATACTGTGAGTCCTATTGCAGAATGATAGACAAACATACCAATCCAATGTCTGCTAAATCTCTCTACTAGAGTTCTACCCTAAATTAAATAAGAGCATACATCCATTTCAAATTTGCTCTTCCTTCTGTATTCCCTATTTAGTTAATGATAACATCATTCAACAAACTAATTGCCTAAGTCAGAAATTTGGGAGTCATGCCCAATTTTCATGTCTCCGTTTGCCTCTTGAGTTAATCAGTTAAATTGCTCAAATCCATCTCCTCTTATTCCCTGAGACCATTTGTAGACTTTGTTTCCCACCTTAACGTCTTGCTGCTGTCACAGTGGTATCTGTGACATCTGCATCTGTAATATCTGTATATCTGATCACATCATTCCTCTGCTTAAAATCCTAAAATGCTTCCCAAATGTATTCAAAATAAACCCAAATAGTTCACAAAAGCATAAAAGGTTTTTATAATTTTGGCTCTGTCCCCTTCTACCTAGAGCCTTAATAATTTCATGGCATAACAAACTACTTCCTTCCTTGGATTCTATTTTAAGGCAGGAGCTAGTTATCTGTATACTCAGAATAACTGGTAAACACAGTATCTAAAATACACTAAGCACAGAATAAGCATTTAATAAATAAATGAAAGTTATTTTAAAGCAATTTCTTAGATTTCCTCATACACATGGTGAAGTCGCACTCTTAAGTTATTTTATATCTTACCAAATATTTGTTTTAACAAATCCAAATCTTGTAACAAGTCTAATCTTTGGGTGTATTATACATTTTTCAAATTGGTTTATCTATCTTATTGTAAATAAGAACCTAATATAAAGGTCAAACAGGAATATATTTCTGTCCCTTTAAAATATATTCCTATCCTTTTAAAACAAGGGTAATATCTAACAATTCCCTGTAGCCACTTGAGGGTAGGTTAATAAAAACCGTTATGGGTCTTGAACTTATACAGAAAGCACATGCATAAAAAATTACTATACTGCAAAATTTTTAGGATGGATTCCCCTTCTATTTGTATTATTTTGGGGATATTAATTTCAAAACTTACCCTTGATCATTTCTGATTGCTCCCATGACTCCTAGAACCAATGGCCAACCAGGTCCAAGACTGTCTCCCTGACTCTGTAGAATCTGCAACACACATTCTAATTGCTTGAGTCGTATATCTGGATGGTTAATATTGGACATCTCCTTTAATGGGTTCAATAAAAGCAACTGCAGTCTCTGAAAAGGAGGCAAGAAACTAATTAGGAAGAGAAATTCAAAAAGACAGGAATTATTTGTTGCTCCCTTTTTCATATCTTTATTTTATTTTTTTAAGACAACATCTGACTGTGCTGCCCAGGCTGGTCTTGAACTCCTGGGATCAACTGATACTCCTACCTCAGCCTCCTGAGTGCTGGATCTATAACATGCACCACCGTGCCCAGGCTGTTGCTTTCACTGCTTATTAAACTCACCACCACCCAGACTACCTGGGTAAGCAGAGTTTTTTTCTACCAAAATAAACATTAAATATGACTTCCCTGACAGTATTCATTAGAGATGTGCTTTGTCATTTATATTTTTAATGAGGAAAAAAGCCAAGTCTCTAAGATGCTAGATTTCAAGATAAAAGGGTAAGTATCTTACATTAAAAAAAATAATAAATATAGAACCATACAGAAATCAATTTCATTAAAGAACATACATCTATAGAAATATTTGAAGAGTAGAAAACAATTACCAATTAAAATCATCTTTAATTTTCTTTATTATTATATATTACATGTACTGAAATTTAAAATTCTCAAGTGTGATGGAATAAAAGGTATAAAATGTTTTAAAAATGAGTAAGTATGGCAAACTCTAACAAAGATGACATAAAACCAAATTTGCTGGAGAGTAAACAAAAGCACTTGATTCTATCCTATTAAGTGTCTGAAAGCACTTGCTTCATTTTTTAACTTTCTTCAAGAGTTCATTTATTTGGCTCACTGACTGAACAAATATTTTATTAAGCTCTAACTATACATCAGGTTTTAAGGTGAACACTGAAAATACTGAAGTAATTGCACAATAGTTTTCTTCTTAAAAAAAATTCAAATTGTAGAAAAATATATAAAATCACTAAAATGTAAGATGTAAAAGAATATGTATCTTTTCTGTCTTGTTGACTGACTACTCTGTTCCAAGAGCTATACTTAATAATTATGTTGAGTAAATTTGTAGAACTGGAATACAATAAGATGTGGGAGCAATGGGAATGTCTATTAAATGCCTCATTCCTACTCAGTCCTGAAGCAGTAAAATTTTGGTGGACTTTTAAAAACTGTTGTTAAGGTTTAGGTGTGGTGTCCTCCAAAAGCTCACGTGTGACACAACACCAACGTTTGGAGGAGAAATGATTGGTCTATCCACTTAACCTAATCAATGAATTAATTCCTCATGAGATTAACTGAGCGGTGACTGGAGGCAGGTGGGGTGTAGCAGGAGGAAGTGGTTCACTGGGGATGTGGCTTTGAGTATATATTTGTATCTGAGAATTGAAGATTTCTCTCTCTGCTCTCTGATTACCATGTAAGCTACTACCCTCTGCCACACTTTTTTCCTTTTTATTTTTATTTTTTGGAATATAAAAAATTTGTTCTATGTAGTTACATATAACAGTAGAATGCATTTTGACACAATGTACACAAATGCAGTCCTCCATCACACTCTTCTGCCATGATTTTCAGCCTAACCTTGAGCCCCAAGGAATGGAGCCTACTGTCTATGGATGGAGACCTCTGACACTGTGAGCCCCTCAATAAACTTTTTCTCCTCTACAATTGTGCTGGCCGGATCCTTTAGTCACAGCAGCGAAAAAGCTGACTAAAACAGAAATTGGTACTGAGGAGTGAGGTCATTGCTGTGACTAACTTGACCATGTGGTTCAGAAGCTTTTCAAGTTTTTTGGATTTGGTGGGAGGAATTTTGAGATGTTTAGCAGTGCTAGCTGGAAATGCTTTAAACTGTTGTAAATGGAACTTAATGGCTGACTGTGGGGTTAGCTCAGAAGACCAGAATGCAAAAACAACAGTGGACAGTGAAGACAGGGCTCAAGAGGGTTTAGAAGAAAAGGAGGACTAGCGGCCATTCCTATTATGTTCTGGCTGAGAAGGTGTCTGCTTTTTGCCTATGTCTTGAGACTTTCTGTGAGGCTGATTTTAAAAGCAATGGATTTCTTAATCTGGTAGAAGAAATTTCTAGGCAGCACAGCATTCAGGCAGTGGCATGATATTGCTGGCAGCTTTTAGTCAAAGTTATTGTGATAATCAGGAGCAGAAAGCAGAGTGGAAAGATCTGAAGAACTTGAATTTGAAAGGCAGGAGTAAAACTGGGTCTAGGGAAGTTGCAGTTGTTAAAGACATTACTGCCACTAAAGAAATGCTAAAGACTTTGCCCAGAGACAGTAAGAAAGATGGCTTGAGGGCATCTCAGGGGCTGGCAAAATCAAACCCATCTCAGGCTCAAGGGAGTAAAAGTGAAAATACTCTTGAGAAGAGACCAGTGGGGAATTCTTCTTGCAGAAGGAGGCTTAGAAAGTTTTTTCAATGTGCTCAGCCACCGAGACACTCAGAGGCTGCTGCAGCCAGGGTCCCTGGATGCTTGGCTACTGCTTGAGATGGCAGCAGACCTTGGTAACAATCACGTGGTGCTGGTTCTGTAGGAATGCAGGATGATGGAGTAAAGAGGTCATGGAAGCTTCTAACAGGAATGAAGGATGATGGAGTAAAGGGGTCATGGAGGCTTCCACCAAGATTTCAAAGGAAGGTCTTGGAAGCTAGGCAAAATGCAGCAGGATTGGAGTCCCTGTGGGCATTCCCTGAGAAGGCAAGGTGTGGAGATTTGAGGAGGAAGCTGAAGCTGCAGTGGAGACCCCCGATATTAAGAACTGCCAGTAACATGGGACATCATCCTAGGAAATCTGCAGGAATTGGACAGAGACAAGCCAACAGAAAGGCCACTTGGGCTGCAACCAACAAGGTCACAGGGGTGGAGCTATATAAGCCCTTTGAAGAGAACATCACAATGCCATGTGCCCAAGATGCCAGACATGGAGCTACAGGACTTGTTTGCCCAGCTCAATTTCAGTCTTGCTTTGGTTCTATCCCTTCTTTCTATGCCCCTAATTTTGTGAAAGGAAATATTTACTCTGTACCATTATATATTAGATACTTGTAAAATGCTTTTTTCTTTTTTTGGTAGTTTAAAATTTTTTATTTTTTAAGAGATTGTAAATTGCTTTTAATTTTACTAGAGCTCACAAAGCAATATTGCCTTGCCTCAGAGAATACTTCAGACTTGAACTTTGAGCAATCTCAGATCTGTTGAGACTATGGGGACTCTTAGGAATGCAGTAAATGTATTTTGCATTGTCAGATGAGTTTGAACTTTTGGGGGCCAGGGGCAGAATGTTATGTTTTAGATGTGGTGTCCTCCAAAAGCTCACATGTGAGACAATGCAAGAAGGTTTAGAGAAATGATCGGGTCATATCCTTAATCTAGTAAGTGAACTAATCCCTGATGAGATTAGTTGAGTGGTAGTGTGGCTGGAGGAAGTGGTTCATTGGGAACATGGCTTTGGGATATATATTTGTAATGTGACAATTGGAGACTGATCGCCATGTGAGCTGCTCCCCTTTGCCACACACTCTGCCATGATGTTCAGCCTCACCTCGAGCCCCAAGGAATGGAGTCTGCTGTCTATGGATGGAGATCTCTGAAACCGTGAGCCCCTGAATAAACCTTTTCTCCTCTACAAGTGTGCTGGTCGGGTCCTTTAGTCACAGCAGCGAAAAAGCTGACTGAAACAACTGTGTAAAATATATGTGAATGATATAGAGAATCAAGATGATGAATATTTTAAATATACTCTGAAAGTAAAAAATAACTTAAAACTTAAAAAATGAAAATCTATTTTATTGTGTTTGTTTCTTCTGCCATTTGTTTTCTTCCTAAGTAGTATAGCAAAAGGAAAAAGTCATGAGATATAAAAATGTCAAAGGTCTAAAATGAAGCCTTAGCACTTCGTGAAAAGGAAAATTAAAAGATCAATTCTATGTAATTTATTAATCTAATTCAGTGTCATTCATGAAGTGTTTAAAATTCTTTGTGGAGACCAAAAATCTTTTACCTTTAGTAAGAGATCAATAGCCTAAATATAAAATAAAATATTAAATTTTTAAAACCCTCTATTAGAATATTATCTACTTGATAAAAACTATGAAAAATTACATATGGAAGAGGATAATTTCATATTAAGTACTCTTGTTTTACCTGGTTCTGTGAAAGTGGAGGCTCATGGTTAAATGTTAATCCTGCTTTAATAAGTGAAGTTAAAGCTTCTGCTCCCCATTCTCTCATTCGAGAGTTTGGATGCTGGCAGACCTGAAGGTACATATGTTGAAAAATTAAATATTTAATTTGTATACATAACTATAAATCACACATCAATTTGAGCAAAGAAAAATTAAAATATTAGATTTTCTTTTCTTATTTTAAAAATTATATCAAGTAAGGATTAGAAGAAAATATATTGAAAATGTCAGTAAGCTTACCTTCTGAATAAGGGCAAGAGGAAGCAACAAAGAGAAGACAAAAGAAAAAAGCTGAAACTAAAATAAGTCACAGAAAAGAAAGGATTTCATAATAGTAAAGGACACATTATCAGAGTAAACAAAAGCAGCAAGCTGATACTAAGGTTTCCTTTTTCTTTAATTTGCTAGAGATTAAACCCAAGTCCCTCCAAGTACTCTAATACTGAACTACATCCCTAACCCAAACACTAAATTCTTTTTTTTTTTTTGGGTACCGGGAATTGAACTCAAGAGCACTCAACCGCTGAGCCATATCTCCAGCCCTGTTTTTTGTGTTTTATGTAGAGACAGGGTCTCAATGAGTTGCTTAGCGCCTTGCTGTTGCTGAGGCTGGCTTTGAACTAGCGCTTCTCCAGTCTCGGTCTCCCAAAGTGCTGGGATTACAGGCATGTGCCACCGCGCCCAGCCTAAGTTCTTAATTAAGTTCATAAACAAAGACTGCGATAACATTTTTAAAATTTTATTTGTTGCCACCTGATGAGATGATCCAATCATGAAGAACTCAGCATATATCCTCTAACTATTGTTCAAAATAATTTTGATAAAATAGGAGAAAATCTCCTGTATATCAGTTTTCCTAATAACTTTCTTAGGTTCCTAAAATAATATCAAATGACCTTGATAACATGAACCTGAATAGTATAGAGACATATGTACCAGCACAAGAAATTAAATATTGAATTTGTATACATCACTATAAAGCAGTAACTGGCTATTAAGCAGCAACTAATTATTGAGTCTCCTCAACTTGAATGCAAGAAAATGTAAATTCAGATAAAATTCTCTGACACTATCTATAGTTAAAAATACAAAATAGGTTTTCCCTTAGTTGGTTATCTCATAAGTGTAGCAAAATCTATAAATGAACAGTGTTTACTACTAACTCTCAGTCTCAACTGGCCTGATGGATCAAGAGACTGTTTAATAAGTTGACAGCTGATTTCTCTGATATTTATCACTTTAAAAATTTCACCCATTTTCTGGCAATAAAAGCAATCTACTGGGGCTGGGATTGTGGCTCAGTGGTAGAGCACTTGCCTCGCATGCATGAGGCACTGGGTTCGATCCTCAGCACCACATAAACAGAATAAAGATATTGTGTCCATCTACAACCAAAAAATATTAAAAAAACAAAAAGAGCAATCTACTCCCTCACCAAACCAGTTACTATACAACATTATTCCTTGATAAAATATACAGTTGTAAATACATAGGAAAGGGCCAGGGGAAGTTAATACTTTGGTTATCTGGAACTATTAGCTCAATGTAGATAATCTTTATTAACAAAAAAATAAAATATAATATTTAAGAAAGAGTTTACCTCAAGTAGATGACCAGTTAGAGGTCTCCATAAAATTTCTATTCGGTGCATGTTAACTAGACCCGTTTCTAACAATTTGGCAACAGCAAAGAGAGATGGTTCCTAAGGAGCAAACATACTGCATTTTAATATATAAGGAGAATTCTGGGTACTTGGACTATAAATAAAACAGAATACTCTGAAGAGCATAACTATAATTAATTAGCATATGTAAAGTTAGCAATAAATATAACAAAACTTGTCATAAGATAAGCCTTTCTGTCATCTTTAAGTATTCAGAATAGATCCTAATTAGACAATCTGATTAAGAATGCTTTTACAGGAAACAGGTAAAAGTTCAAAAATTACCCTTGATATAGAGAATGGCTAACAGTAAGAGTACTTAATCTAAACATCTAAAAACCTGAAGTTTTTAATTATATATTCCTAATATTTTTACGGTACTGATAATATCCAATATGGAAATGCTTAACAGCATCTTTCTTCCCTTAGTAGAAATCAGTGAATTAAGTACATTAAGATTTTAAGACAAACATGACATGGTTGACCCTTCCTTCATGTGCTAATATGGAGGTGCCTACACATTTTGATGGTAGAAAAATGAATAAATCTGGAGAAAATATGGTATTGTGGATGTGATTGACATCTGTGAAGTTTTAACTGTCTGGGATTTCATCTTGACTCTGCCACTTAACGGCTATGTAATCTTGGGTAAATTACTACCTCTACTGAACTTTTTAATCTGTAACATGGAGATGATAATAGTATAGAAACTACTTCATATCAGAAAGTACCTGACATATAATAAGTTCCCCCAAGTGATACCTAGTATTACTTCTTCTTCCTCTTTATTTTAGCCAGAGCATATGCAAGAATCCTGTGTAGCATTTAAAAAAGAACACAAAGATGCCTAGGATTCACACCTAAAGAAGTTTACTCAAGAACCCTAGAATGTAGTTGGCATTTTTTTTAAATTTTAAAAAATGCCATAGGTGACTTTGATAACACCCAAAGTTAGAGTCACTAGCAAGAATGAAGCTTTGGAATGAAAAATATGTAGGTTCGAATCCAAATTCTACCATTTACTAAATAAATGATCTCAGGCAAGTTACTTAAGCTCTCTATTTTCATGTTTTCATTTGTAAGGGAAGGCTACCATTGAAGCTTACAAAGTAGTTTTAAGTGATTAAATGAAACGGTAGTGGTTGGCTTACAGAAAACACTTAATGAAAAATAGCTGCTTTAATACTTCTGTTGTTATACTGAGCTGGGTAATATACTTCATACTATTAGCTTCACTTTCTAAGAGAGAATTTGCAAACCTTACAGTGAATTACATCCATAACACATTAGTGCAAATTCCTGAAATGAAGTCCAAAAACAAGATGTTGGTCACTTTAAAGCCATATCTGAATAATTTCTACAATAGGAATCCCTACACTGAACTCACTCAGAACAGATAACATTGTTAAACTTATTTTCTTAACAATGTAGAAAAATTTTAACTTATTTTAATATCTGCATATTTATCGCATTTATACTACTTTTTGTAGAAGTCAAACTGAATAATGAACTTTTAATAGCCTCCATCTAGAAATATTTTTATAAAGTCTGTATTTAATGCATTTATAATATAATATATACTTGAATTTTCCCCCTTTTTTGTGCTGGGGAATTGAACCCAGGGCCTGGCAGATTACTTGAATATTTTTATACAGGTTTTATTTTCATTTTATATTTGCCATTTCACTTTACAAAACTGAATCCTAAAATGAAGAGATGTGAATTCATTCTCTAAGAAATTATCTCCATACTACTCAGTATATTTGTGTTCTCAATCTTTGTTCCCTCTAAGCCTTCCTTAAGTTACATCTGCCCCTACTATCTTAAAATTGTATTTTTCAAGGTTAACAATAATTATTAAACACCAAAGCTCCTGTTTTTCTCTCTTTATGATTTCTTGTAAAGTTTTTCTCTTTTGATTTCCATGAACTTGCCTTTTTTAATCTTTTCTTGGTCAGGGGGCATGCAGGTACTGGAGATTGAACTCAGAAGTACTTAAAAACTGAGCCACATCCCCAGCCCTTTTTTAAATATTTTAATTAGAGACAGGGTCTCACTGAGTTGCTTAGGACCTTGGTAAGTTGCTGAGGCTGTCTTTGAACTTGAGATCCTCCTGCTTCAACCTCCTGAGCCGCTGGGATTACAGGTGTGTATCACCACACCCAGCTAGCCTTTCTTAATCTAAATCTTACCATTCCTTTAATATCTAGCTCCAATCACACTAGTTTATTTTGACTAATCTTAACTCATTTTAATAGACATATATAAGTATATCATGTAACAGAGAATTAAGGATTCCTAAAATAAGTTTCATGTCAAATAACATCTATGCTATATTTGAGGGGTGTGTATTACCAGGGATTAAACCCAGGAGCATTTAACCATTGATCCACACCCCTAGCCCTTTTTTGTTTTTGAGACAGGGTCTCGCTAAGTTGTTCAGAGCCTTGCTAAATTGCAGAGGCTGGCCTTGAACCTGGGATCCTCCTGCCCCAGCATCCTGAACTACTGGGATTACAGACATGTGCCACTAAGCCCAGCAATATTTATACTATTTGTTTAGACTCTCACACCAAATTTACTGTGACTTAACCAGAGTGAAACAGTTTATATCTTATTTGAAAGTAGAAACCTATTTCTTTTATATCTTCCAGCAGTGTCATGTACATAGTAAGCATACCATGTTTGTTACATGAGCACATAAATTTCCAAGACATTGTAAGTTTGCATGTATTTTCTTAAGGTACTCTTCAAAAGATTATAGTTTTGTGTTAAGAATTTAAAGGTGGAGGATTATCCACAATATCAATAAATTGATTAGTTTACTGTATTTTATATCCTTGCCTGAATTTGGAGCAAATTTTAATACATATTTTCAAATACCTAAATGTTTATGTAATTATCTAGCTATATACTATAATAAATGAAACTATGCTTTAATGAGAATTTCTTCTTTGAAGAATGAGTCACATGAGCCAAGGAAACAAGCTATAGTACACAGAATTAAGGATTAATAAGACAACATATTTTTGAACCACACATATAGATATGTAAAATAAATTGCTGGATTTTCTTCATGTTATTTGTAAATGGTCAAACTGTATTCATTAATTTCAAAATATAGAAAGAATTTGATTTTTGTATGGTTCTGAGGATCAAACGCAGGACCTCACACATGCTAGGCAAGCATTCCACCATTAAGATATATCCCCAGCCTGAAAGCAGTTTATATGAAATAATTATTACTAAGATATAAATAAGCCCAAATTTTCCTGTGCTTTCCAAGTGTAACAAAATGAAATTTTGAATATAGAAAAAAATGTTCTTAAGTGTCAATATTCAAAAGTACTGTTCTACTCATTTAATCAATAAATAAAAAGTTTAATTTCAAAGTTAGGAGAGTCACTACCTTTAGGAAGAAATAAGTAAGTCATCAGCCGGGCGCAGTGGCACACACCTGTAATTCCAGCACTTTGGGAGGCTGAGACAGGAGAATCGTAAGTTCAAAGCCAGCCTCAGCAATGGCAAGGTGCTAAGCAACCCAGTGAGACCTTGTCTCTACATAAAACACAAAAAATAGGGCTGGGGATGTGGCTTGGTGGTCAAGTGCCCCTGAGTTCAAAACCCGGTACCAAAAAAAGAAAGAAACAAAGAAATAAGTAGATCCTTGTTTTTGATCCCAATTAAAGCAAGAGAAACTGAGACATGTATTTCTTAACTTAAATATTATTCTGATCACAAATTTTAAGCACAATCATTAACATGATAGTTTATGAAATCTATTCATAAAAATTGTGTTGCATTATTATTTTTTTAAATTTTTGTTTAGTTGTTGATAGATCTTATTTTATGGATTTTATTCATTTATTATTTATATGTAGTGCTAAGGATAGAACTCAGTGCCTCACACACACTAGGCAAGTGCTCTACCACTGAGCTACAGCCCCAGCCCCGCATTATTCTTTACAAAAATATTTTTTTAGAAATATTCACTACATGAGCCAGGTGCAGCTGCATACACCTAAAATCCCAGCATTTGGGAAGCTAAAGCAGGAGGATTGTGAGTTCAAAGCCAGCCTGAACAACTTCATGAGGCCCTAAGGAACTCAGCAAGACCCTGTCTCTAAATAAAATATAAAAAAGGGATAAGGATGTGCCTCAGTAGTTAAGCACCCCTGGGTTCAATCCCTGGTACCAAAAAAAAAAAAAAAAACTACACAAGAAAAAACGGCACAATTTAAAATCATATTACATGTTTAGACATATAGTAAAAACAAATCATGTCCTCTTTACTCCCCCTTCTACAAATAACAACCAAAAATGGTAAAAACTTACCAGACTAGTGTTAAAAAAACAAGTATTGGTCCTACTAGCAAAACACAGAGATCATAGCATCTTTTATGACTAAATAATATACAACATTTAGAACAGAAAGGTAGAATATCAGACCTTATTGTTTCCATAGGCCATATCCATTGCTTCTAGAGATAAGGAACAGAGTGCATTTATTAAATGATGTAATGACACATCATCAAGATACCTAAAATGAAAAATGAAGAAATAAGACATTTTGATCTAAGATATATAGCCAGTAAAATATTTTTCTATCAAATGTAAAATTGACTCTTACTGTGAGCTTTCAAACAATCTTGAAAGTATATTGGAAATTACTGGTAAATCTGTCATCACTGCTGTTGTCAGAACCTAAGAGAAGCATAAAATTAAATATAACATGACATTTTTGGAAGCACTAATCAGATAAGAAGGACTAGAGCTTACTGTACTGGGTCCTTCTACAGCTCTTCCAGGTTTCAAGGCACCACCACTACTAGGCTTTAATCCCAGAATCCATACAAGATGCTGAAAAATTCAAACAAAAGAAAGTTGTAAAACTATAAAAATTCTAATAACTAGAACTAAAAGCAGCAGTAACTACTAGTAACTAAAATTAAAATCAGTAATTAATATTCATAGAAAATAATTATACCAAGTTTAAGCAATAGAACTTAGGCCATTATGAGAAGCACTCTACCACAAACTATGATATAAGCTACGTCATTTATTCCTTTTAACTTCTCTTTTTCATGCTCAGTCTCTGTCACAGGTCTGCATGAAGCCTCAAGGGATAATGCTTAGTTTAACTGTTAGCAATTATAAGTAACAATATAATGATTTCTGATCCAAGTACTTGAACATACCTGAAGAGTTGCCAAGACAAGTTGCCATGATGTTCCAAGAACAGCTCCATGACAGTGTGCCAAGTTAAGTAGAGTTCTCATACACTGGATATTTTTGGAAGTTAGCTATATTGAAAAAGGATATATCTGCAAGATCTGCTAAGTATTCTTTAAATTAAAGCTTATAAAGTAGCATTAATGCATTCAAAGATTTTTTAAAAGTAAAACACAGAAATATTTAAAAAATAGGTTTGAATACTTTTACAAAAAAATTAATCTGACTAAAAGTTGTGTTGTCATATTGGTTACAATGTGAACTGAATAGTTAACTAGTTTCTCCCAAAAATACTCTCAAGGTAAAAGAAAGTAATAACTACAGTAATAAATTTCGGCAAATGCAAAAAGGAGTATGTTTCCTTGATAATTAATTAGTAACCAAACAAAAAAAAAACAAGTATATTACCATTACTGTCCCTTGAGGCTGAACTGCTAAAGGCTGGCCCACTGCCACAACCTGCTGGTGAGACTCACTTGATGGACTTATCATCATAACACTTTGGCCTTGAATAGAATATGCTAGAATACAAAAGGAAGCCTAAATAAGTTTAAAAAAAAACTTTTTATACTGCAATCAGAGTAATAGTATATTTTAAAATATTAATTTGATTAAATAAAGTTCCACTATTACACTTATTTAAATACCAATAATGTCTATTATGTGTGCTAACTTTATGAAAACTCATGAAGTATAAAAAACCAAGACAAGTTAAGCAAATATTAAGTAGTTTTCTATATCAATTGTAAAAAAATTATAAAACTATGGTTATTATCTTCATAAGCAAAATAGAATTAGAACAAACTAAGTATTTTAAACATGTATTTGTAGGATACTTTTAAAGTCAGAGACCAATATATTTTCAGTTTGAAAACTTTACTATCACGTTAAAATACACTGTATATGCTTTCAAAATATTCAACATAAATAAGTATTTGAAGGTGAACTTAACCTAAATGGTTACAAACTTTACCATTATACTAGTTCCATTTAATACAAAAATATCAACCACCATCTCAATATTATGTTAAAATTTTTAATGGATTTCCAGTTTTATTATGTTTTAAAAAGGTATTATTATCCTCCCCCACACCCACTATATTACAGAGATGAAAAAAAAACTGAAGCTCAAGGACAATCACTTCCTTAAGGTCACACAGTCAGTGAGTGAACAGCAGAGGTGCGAACTAAGAATTTCTATAATCATTTCTCTATGCCATGTCACCCAACAAGAAGCAGAGAACTCTGTACAAGCTTAAGTCTTACATTTATTGGAAAGTGTAGCTGCTGTGGTGGTGTTCAATACAGTAAGGGCATAATGCGGAGGCAAGGAACCTTTGCATATTGCAGTTATAAAGGCATCTCTTGAAGTTACAAGGCCCAGTCTTCCACAAAGAGCAGCCATAGTCAGTTCAGCTTTTAAGATATTCTCAGTGGCAGCCTCATCTGTGCTGAAAAGATAAGGTATTTTATTTAACTGATCAACTTATTTTAAATTGTATTGTAAAATATGATGTGAAATTAGGTATTAAGTAAAGTATTAAGAAAATATACCAAAAATATCATCAAAATCAATATACTTAAGGAATTTTAACCAGTTAACTTAATATCTGATAATTTAAATTGGGTAAATACAAGGTAAAATACATACATTTATTATCAAAGAAAATGATCAAGAACTTAAGAGATTTAACCTAAAAATATTGAGCGAGCATTTTAAAATCAGTAAAAATTCTGCAATCCTAAAGAAAAAAAATCAAAGAAATTGAATATGATCATGATCATTGCAAAAGTAGAAATATGTCTTAAAATGAAAAGTGTTCTATAATTTGGGATTGTATCTTCTATCAAACCACTGTGACACTGTGACAATTCTGGTAGAGGGCAGGGCAGGGACAGAATGAAGAAGGGTAATGGCTAAAAAAGAATAATGTTCTTAAATGATAAGGAGATGGAAATGTTAATTATCCTGATTTGATCACTACACATTGTATACATATATTTTATCCCATTGTATTCCATAAATACAAATAATTAAAAATAAGTAATAATGTTCTTGCTATATAACACACTAATATTAGAAAATAAATTCTTCAAATCAAGTAAACCATTTTAATATTGGTTTAACTGCCATGACCTAACATAAAACTTACAAAGACTTAATACCTGGCATCAAGGAGGAGTGAGAGTGCAGCAAGAAGACCACACCAGCAAGCATTCACCATTTCTTCCCAAACAGCTCTACTAACTTTAAGGAAAAAAATAATAATAATAATACTTAATAATAATAATAGATGTCATAATATTTAATGACACATCAAATTCTAAAATATCCCTGGTTAACTGACAATATGTCAAATATTTTATCAACTCTTAAATACTGAACCTCTTATATTTAAAATATACCTGAATAAATAAAAATTTAGGTCAGGCATGATTGTACACACATAGAATCCTACCTACTCCAGAGGCTGAGCAAGAATATTACAAGGTCCAGGCCAGACTTAGCAACTTTGTAAGACACTGTCTCAAAATAAAAATAAAAAGGGCTGGGGATATAGCTGTCTGA
The DNA here is from genome assembly GCA_028644305.1 of Xerus rutilus. NCBI lineage: Eukaryota > Metazoa > Chordata > Mammalia > Rodentia > Sciuridae > Xerus > Xerus rutilus. The sequence continues at coordinate 49,697,412 of CM053403.1, forward strand.
AAACATCTAAGATCTTTCTATACATGAGTTAACTGACTCATACCTTTATAAAACAATATGTAACATCAGTTCCTATTTTCTTCTCTATTAGCCAAACTTTCAATCTCTGGGACCAGCTGGGAGTAAGGATGAGCTACACAGTAACAAGCTGGTTTTGGCAGGATTTTAATTACATACACTGGGCATCATGCAAATAAGCAAATACATTGAGCAAATGAGAGTGGGAGACTGAAGTTACAAATATGGAAAGGTAAAAATAAACCCAGTGGTACTAAACTGGAACCCAGAAAAAATTAATGTGATGTCATAGTTTTAATAGAGAGAGAGAGACATTTTTGAAATGTTGAAATATGTGTTGTTACTGTTGTTGCTGTTTTGTTTGTGTGTGTTTCCTATCCAAGCAGCAAGAAGCATCCCTAGTGCCCAGGTGTTAGTTTCAATACTATTCTCCAAGACTTCTTGGAAAACTGACTGACATCTGGGCTGGACAAGAAATATTCAACATCAGTTTGGAACATCTTATTTTATCAAACAGTGAAGAAATGCGCAGATAAAGTCAAAAGGAGTTGAGACACATATCAAAAGGACACAAGGGCTGGGCATGGTGGCACACACCTGTAATCCCAGTGGTCCAGGAGACTGAGGCAGGGGCATTGCAGGTTCAAAACCAGCTTCAGCAACTTAAAGAGGCAGTAAACAACCTAGTAAAACCCTGTCTCAAAATAAAAAGGGCTAGGGATGTGGCTCAGTGATTAAGTGAAGTGCCCTTGGGTTCAATCCCTGGTATTCTCCTTTTCCCCAAAAAAGACACAATTGCCAGCTTCAGAAGGGTCAGTCTAAGAATCAAACTATCAAATAATGATAGTCACAATTTAGTCTTTTGAATAAAATAAAAATCCATGAATCTACACTAAATAAAATAAAAATCCATGAATCTACATTAATATGTGAATAAATTTTTAAAAATAGCAAATGGGGGAGAAAAGAAAGAACTCTTACAATATATATTATTAGAAAAATATGTGACTTTACACTAAGGAAACCTGGCTGACATACTAGCCATTGATAAAAGTAAATATCTCCAATTATGAGACAAATTGACACTGTATGCTTCCTAATATGTTGGCACACTAAATACAACACAGCAACATTTCTATGCTAATTCTGCAAAAAATTAATAAATTAAACATAATTGTGAAGGAATATAAGATGAAAGCAAATTGACCTGGTTCCTCAGAAATGTTAAGGTCATATAAAACAAGGAAAAACTAAGGAACTGTGTTCCACACTGAAGGAAAGCATAGACACATGGCAATTAAATTCAACAAACAATAAAGAACAGCACAGAGGTAACTGGCAAAATCTGAATGAGTTATGAGATTAGATATTATTGGACTGATCCTAATCTCTAATGGTGGTTGTACTATAGTATGTTGGAGACTATCCTTAGTTTTAGAAAATCCACACCAAGTAATTAGAGGCAATGAGGCATCATATCTACAACTTATTCTCAAATAGTTCAGAAAAAACATAATGACATGTACATAATAGAAAGGTAAGGTAAATAGGGCCAAGTGTTAACAATGGGGAATAAGGATGAATGACAAGGAAACTACTACTCTGCTAGTTCTCTGTAAATTTCAAAATAATAATTAAAAATACAGAACGATAATACACACCTATTTCCTTATCCGTATGGTCTGATGTTGACTGTAAATCTTGCTGTTCTGATGAATGTACTGGTGAAGAAGCCCCTTCTGTGGTAGACTGATAATCTGTTTCAACCTCTCCTAACTCTCCTTCAATCATACTAGTGATTCCTCGAACAAGGTCTAGCAAACAATGGAATGCCACAGACATGGCATAACCTTCTGGTATAGTTGGAGGCTCAACTTTGTCCAGCATTTCTAGGCTGAAATTATGAAAAAAATTAAACCACTAATGAAAAGCCAAAATCAATAAAATATAGAGAACTCTTTCCATTATTTGTAGATTCCAAAAAATGACATTAATAGAATAGCCAAAATAAAAGGATATTACTGAGTTTGTTTAATTTGGAGAAGGGTCCATTCATGGTATTCTAAGAAACTGATTAGAAAAATTAAGACCTGACCCCTGCCATAACTAATTATTTTCATTTCTTACTTCATTCCTCCCTATAACTGTGTCAATATTTTCATTAACTGTTGATATTTGAAAAATAAAGATTTAGAAACAAAAGATAGTAAGACATAAGCAGACTAAAAAGCTTTTCAAACGCTAGTTTTAGGTGCTTTTAAATGAAATGCTATAAAATAAAATCAATACTACAAAAAAGAAGATACTTTCATACTGGGGAAAAGCATTACTGTAAGATATCTAGTTTATCTATCATTCCAGATACAATCTACCAACAGTATGAACAATACTTTAAGCATCTATGTGTCAAATTCAAGTTGCAGAACTGTTTCTACTGCATAGTTAAGAGAAAGCTTTCAGAGGGAAGGACAAAAAAATCTTGTGTCTTACATCATGACAAATAAGGAATTGCAGTGTTGTATCTTGTAAAATAGTTTTCTATCAAGATAATACCACAAAGAAAGAATAATACCATTAGGAATGAATTAATGGTACTGGGACAACTGGATATGCAAGAGAGACATTAGACCCCTACTTTACTCCATACACAAAATTAACTAAAAATGAACCAATGACCTAAATGTAAAGGTAAAAATCTTCATGACCCCAGATTAGATAATGGTTTGTAACATGATATCAAGAGTGCAAACAATAAAAGAAACACTGGGGGTTGGGGGTTGTAGCTCAGTGGTAGAGCACTTGCCAGCACATGTAAGCCACTGGATTTGATCCTCAGCACCACATAAATAAAAATAAAGGTATTCTGCCCAGCTACAACTAAAATAAATTTTTTAAAAAAGAACACTGGATTCAACAAAAGTTAAAACTATTATGTTTCTAAGGGTAGTATCAAGAAAATGAAGACAACTCAGAATGTGAAAAAAAATTTGCAAATCATATATCCAACAAGGGATTTGAATCTAGGATATAAGAGGGATCTTACAACTCTGTAATAAAAAGATAACTAAATTATAAAGAAACAAAAGATCTGAATAGACATTTTCCCCAAGAGGACAGATAAATGGACAGATAAGTACATAAATACATGTTCAATATTTTTAATCATTAGGGAAATACACAATACCACTTAATAACCACTAGAATGTCTATAATCAAAAAGATGAACAATTTCAAATATTGCTCAGGATGTGGAGAAATCTGAACTTTTATACATTGTTGATAAGAATGTAAAATGGTGTGGTTGCTTGGCAAACAGTTTAACAGTTCTTCAAAAGTAACTCATGAAAAAAACAGAGACTGAAACTGAGTATTAATGTAAAATAGTTATTAATTAGCAGTTTTCAACTCAAGTTTGACTAAGATTAAGCAATTGAACCACTAATACATACCAACTGCTTTGTAAAATTTAGGTAACCCACAGAAAAATATTGACATTTTCTGGTGGGGGGGTACTGGAGATTGAACTCAGGGGCACTCGACCACTGAGCCACATCCCCAGCCCTATTTGGTGTTTTATGTAGAGACAGGGTCTCACTGAGTTGCTTAGCGCCTCGCTGTTGCTGAGGCTGGCCTTGAACTCGCAATTCTCCTGTCTCAGCCTCCCTAAGCACTGGGATTACAGGCACCTGGCTAAAATATTGACATTATTGATCAAGAAATTTAAACTCAAATGAGGAGATAAAATTCATGGATTTACTCTTTACTAGGCCAATTATCACAAAATCACATAGTAACAAACCAGTGTCGAGCATCTTGTTCAACAGATTCCAGTTCTTAAAGAACATGTTATTAGGAAAACACATCTAAAACAAAAATAATTCTGAACACCAAAACTTTAATTTTTAAATTCTATAGTATAGGCTTTAAGCGTTTTAATAGTTTTAAAAAAGGGTGGTTTACATTTTTTATTCATGCTATGTACTTAAAACAAAACATATGCTTGTTTTTCTCCAAATTTTTCACTGTTACATTATAGTTGCACATAATGGTGGGATTTGTTATTACATATTCATATGTGCACATATATAACAATATAATTTGGCCAATATCATTCCTAAGTATTTTCCTTTTCCCTTCACTCCTCCTACCTCCAGGCCCTTTTCTCTACTATCTCCTTTCGATTTTCATGAGATCCCTCCAACCTATCTTTTCCTTTTTTCTCTCCAACTTCCATATACAAGAGAAAATATATAACCTTTGACCTCCAGAGTGTCAATTATTTTGCTTAACATAATGTTCTCGAGTTCTATCCATTTTCCTGCAATTGACATAATTTCATTTTTTCTTTTAAAACTCCATTGTGTGTGTGTGTGTATATATATATATATATATTTTTTTTTTTTAATCCATTCATCCACTGATGAATATGTAGGTTGGTTCCATAGTTTGGCTATTATGAATTGTGCTGCTAAAAAGGTAAGTATGCATGTATTGATATGGTATGACGACTTTAATTCCTTAGTAGTGATATAGCCAGGTCATATGGTGGTTTCATTCCTAGCCTTTTGAAGAACCTCAATACTGATTTCAATAGTGATTAAACTAATTTACAATCCCACCAACAGTGTTCTGTTTTCTCCACATCTTCTCTAGCAGTTATTATTGTTTGTATTCCTGATGGAAACCATTCTGACTAGACTGAGACAAAATCTCAGTGTAGTTTTGATTTTTATTTCCCTAAATGCTAATGATGCAGAACACTTTTTTCATATATTTGTTGGTCATTTGTATTTCTTTTTTTTTTTTTTTTTTTTGAGAAATGTCTGTTTTAATCATTTGCCCACTAATTAATTGGGATTGTTGCTTTTTGTTTTTGGGGACTTTTTTTTTTTTTTACTTCTTTATATGTTCTGGATATTCATCCTCTGTAAAAAGAGCAGCTAGCAAAAATTTTTCTCCCATTCTGTAGGCTCTTTCTTCACTTTCTTGTTTCTTTCCTTTGCTATGCAGAAACTTTTTATTTATTAACTCTTGACATTTCTAGAGCTTTAGGGGTCCTACAGAGAAAGTCATTGCCTATGCCTATATGTGGGAATGTTGATCCTATGATTCTTTCTAGGAGTTGCATAGTTTTTGGTCTTATTCCTAGGTCTTTGATTCATTTTGAGTTGACTTTAGTAGAATTCAGCTGAGAATCCATCCATTTCTGGGCTTTTCTTTATTGGAAGAACTTTTATTATTGTTTCCATCTCAATGCTAGTTATTGGTCACTTAAGGTTTTCTGTGTCCTCTTTAGTCAATTTTCGCAGGTCGTCTGTGCCTAAAGATGTATCCATTTCTTCTAGGTTTTCCAATTGACTGTGGTATAAGTGTTCAAAATAGTCCCTAATGATCTGCTGGATTTCTGTGAAGTCTGTGCTGATTTATCCTTTTTCATCTCTAATTCTATTAATTTGTGTCTTCTCTATTTTTTGGTTAGTTTAGCCAAGGGTTTATCAATGTTAGCTTTTCAAAGAACCAATTCTTCATTTTCATTTATGATCCTTTGTATTTTTTTCTTAATTTCATTGCTTTTAGCTCTGATCTTAATTATTTACTACCTTCTATTGGTTTTAAAATTGGTGTGTTCTTTTTTGGGGATGGGGTACCATGAATTGAATGCAGGGGTACTCAACCACTGAGCCACATCCCAGCCCTATTTTGTATTTTATTTAGAGACAGGGTCCGAGTTGCTTAGTGCCTCACTTTTGCTGAGGCTGGCTTTAAACTCACAATCTTCCTGCCTCAACCTCCCCAGCAGCTGGGATTACAGGCATGCACCACCACCAGCTGTTCTTTTTAAAGGAACTTGAGATTATTAGGTTGTTTATTTGGGATCTTTTTGTTTTCTTACGTAGGAACTCATAGCTATAAACTTTCGTCTCAGAATTGCCTTCACAGTGTCTCAGAGGTTCTGGTATACTGTATCTCTATTCTTGTTTGAGTCCAGGAATTTTTAAATTTCTCCCCTTATTTCTTCTATCATGCATTTATCATTCAAAAGTGTATTGTTCAGGGCTGGGGCTATAGCTCAGTGGCAGAGTGCTTGCCTAGCATGTGTGAGGCACTGGGTTCAATCCTTAGCACTGCATAAAAATAAACAAATAAAATAAAGGCATGCTGTCCATATACAACTACCAAAAAAAAAATTAAAAAGAAGTATATTGTTATATTGTATTAAGTATATTGTATATTATACTTTTTTGGTGTTGATTTCTAATTTCTTTCCATTATGATCTGATAAGATACAAGGAGATAAGAGTTGCTTTGTGGGCTAAAATATGGTCTATTTTGAAGAAGGTTCCATGATTTCCATGTGCTTAACTCTAACAAGATTAGCAAAATATTTAAAATAACATTCCTCATATACAAGCTGCTTTTACTTCCATTTTATAAATGACAGAATGAGGTTAAAAAAATTAATTTACCAAAGGTAACTCAGATAATATTAGAAGACCTAAGTTGAAGAGTATGAAACCAAGCCATATTAGTGTATGTTCATGTTTTTATTTACTGATAACCTCACTCACTAAAATGTAAGCTCCATGAGGGCAAGAATTTTATTCTGTGTTGGTTTTATTTTGTGTTAGTTTATAAAATGAGGTGAACTATCTAGATAATTATTAATGTCTTCTTTGGCACTAGAAATCAAATTCTTTTACAATATGATACTCTAGTGCACTTGAGTCATTAGTTGTTTTTTTTTTTTAAACCAAAGCAGAGCCCATCAATATGAGACTAAGTAATTTTAATGTCTTATAAATAGACAATGAATTCTAGTTTAGATATTTCAGTCCTCTATGATTCTATACTTTTACAATTTTAGGGGGAAAAAAGCATAGTTAAGTATCAAAATGATGATTCAATGCAGACTGACATAGCAGAAAAATTTAGATTTATACTAGTTAGATTTTTCTCTTACATTTTAAGTCTTGATTTACAGTCATCAGACTATTTTAATTATACATACAAATTACTCAAAGTATATCATAAACTGACTCACAATAACTAAAACTGTTAAATCCATGTAATATTGATTGCTTTATTTGTTAGTATTGCATTTCACCAAGTCTTAGTATTGTATTCACTAAGAAAAATCAACAATACACTGCTGAATATTTATTTGTTAAACTGATGGCTAATATAAAAAATAAAAAATAGCAAATATGGCATCCATTCAACAGTTTTTTAATAAAAAATAGCAAATATGGCACCCATTCAACAGTTTCAATAAATTAAAAACCAGAGTCACCATGTGTTTAACCCTAACAATGAAATTATTTAAAATAACATTCCTCAGGATATGGAATGTTACATATACCAGTGCTTCCATTTTATAGATGAGAGACATTAGACTAAAAAATGATTAATTTGCCAAATATACTTCAATTAATATTAGAAGACCTAATTCTAAGAAGGCTGAAACCAAGCCACATACTTAATCCAAAAAGTTATGTAGGTTCAGAGGTAAAAAAAATCACATTTTGTTTTATAATGCTGTTAATAGTCTATATACATAGCAAAAAAGAAAACAAATCCAGTTCTAAATAGAATTCTCAAAATTAACAACAGTAAATGAGCTCTACAATACATTAGAAATACAGGGTCTAAATTTAAAATATAAAGCACACAGAAGCATTTTAGGATTAAATATCATTCCCAACAATATTTTGTTCCCTATAAAATAATGTCACCCCTACTTACTAGGTGGCTTTAGCACTGCCTTGAACCGTTACTGTTAGAATAGGTATCCAAGTTCCTCTATATTCAAATGCTGGTAACAAAGTAACACCTCCACCAATTCCCACCATTCCTGAGTTAGCTGGAGCTGAGACTGGGCCACCTGAATTATTGTTTCCTATTAGATAAAGAGGGGAAAGCAAAGATACAAATTTACTACTTGATTACAAATCAATAGTATTCAAACATCTGGTCAATCTTTAAATTCTTTTCTGTACCATAGGTATTACATATATAAATTAAATTTATTATCCTATTCTGTCTACCAAGAAATCTATTTCTCCAAAACACTACTTACTTTTTTATACAAAAGCTATTAGAGTAAGTAAAAATATGGAAAAAAAATTTTTAAAGAGTAGGATTTATTCAAGTGCGAAGAAAAGAGGCAGAACCCCCTCAGGGTGAGAGGGGAACTGACAGAGGTTGTCCTAAACAAATTTTTTATTATACTTTTGATTAGACATCTTGTTATCAAAGGTAGGAGTAAAAATACCAAGTCTATTAATCAGTACTAAATGATAAAGAAGGTAAAAGAAAACAAGTCATACACTGATTCCCAAACAAACTTAAAATATGTTAAACCTTTTTGTTAAAAAGGAAAAAAAAGAGACTGACAGACTCCTAAAGTAGTAACTATCTAGTCTCTTTAAAGAAAGGTATCATGAAGATTATTCTAAAATGAAGAATGGTATATAAATTTTTGTCCTCATATGATTAGAGGAACCAAAAGTATACCAAGAGAAAATCTATTCTTGAAAAGAAAACAAATGTGTCATACTGAGACCAAATTATTTGTTAAGTATAAATCTTTATGAAAATATTTACTTCATCCAAATTTCTCTAGATAGAATTTCTAAAATAAATCCTCTCAGAACAGTGAATACTGTAAATTATGGCAGAACATAAAAACAAAATATGAATATGCTTTACCAGCTTGGTTGGTTGTAGCAGGATTTCCAGTAGGAGGAACAAGAAACAAGGACTGGATAAATGATCCCAGTGCATTCACAATATCACGAAAAACCTTGGTAGAATGTTGTTTCATATCATAGGACTGACAAAATGACCTGTAAAATCATTTTAAATGTTTCTGAGAAAAAAATTTGAATGTGTTAAAAAAAATTTAGTATTTTTTTAAAGCAAGTAATGTTATAGTACTTTCACTGCCACACTCAAAAAATTCTTCATTACACCTGAGTAATTTTACCAATTTAGGACAAAGGTTCATATTGAAGTCAATGCTCTAAAAAAATGATCTTAGCTATATTTACTCAGCAAATTCAGACAGATGGCCATCATTAACCACATGTTTTGACTTCATTCATTGCCATGCCTCCACCCTGTCCCTTCATATATATATTATACAAATTTTCTTGTAAAAATCATTCATATTTGGGAATACTTAAAATCTTCCCACTAGTTTACTAACCTACTACTAGTTTATTAAACTAACCATTTAACAAAATATTGCTGAGGTTTTACCTTAATAGCTGAGGCTGCACACACAGTCTGTGTATAGATTCAACTGCAACAGCTCGTAGCCACTGTGGTTTATCTGCATCCAGAAATTTCACCAGAAGTGACAGAAATATTTCACATTCAGTTACCTAAAAAGTATAGGGTTTTTAAAATATTTGTTTGAATCAAAGAAAATAATTAAAAAATTGCATTCTTACTCTGAACTTAGTGCCGTGGACAATAAAATCTTTTAGGGCTGGGGTCGTGGTTCAGTGGTAGAGCACTTGCCTAGCATGTGTGAGGCAGGGTTCAGTTCTCAGCACCACATATAAATAAATGAATGAAAAAATAAAGGTCCACCAATATCTAAAAAAAAAAAATATTTTTAAATCCTTTAGATTTTAAATAAAAATTCTTAATGGTGATGAAAGAAAAAGACAAAAGAAATTATAAGGAAAAGTTGCCAATAAAAATAATCATAGTGTCTCCTTAAGTACATTCCTGAAAACACTAATATTCTGCTAACATAGTTAATCCTTTACCCTTATTCTTTAGAAAGCACAGCACACCATTAAGCCCTCTCCAACCCTGCTAATATTTAGGGAACAAGTAAGGAAGTGGTATTTAGTTGGCCCCAAGACAATAAAAATTTTCTGAACACTTTGACTTGACAATGGCCTGGCAATGATTTTTTTTTTTAATTTTTTTTTTTTAGTTGTTGATGGATCTTTATTTTATTCATTTATTATTTTTATATGTGGTGCTGAGGATCGAACCCAGTGCCTCACACATGCTAGGCAAGCACTCTACCACTGAGCTACAGCTCCAGCCCCGGCCTGGCAATGATTTAACATAACAGCAGCAACTACATTGGTCCTTATATTTCTTTCTCTTTTTAAAGATCTCTTGACATTCCATACTGACTGATATTTCCATATCCTAATAATTTTCACTTTTACTATTTTGCTGACATTTTAAAAGTTTTTAATTATGGTAAAAGTATATAATATAAAACTCATTCTTTTAATGATATTTAAGTGTTCAGAACAGTAGTATGTTAATTGTATTCACATTGCTGTATAACAGATCTCTAGAACTTTTTCCAACTTTTAAAACTGAAACTCTACACCCATTTAAGACTAACTCCCCATTCCTCAGTCCACGGAAATCACCATTATATTTTGTCTGTATGAACCTGACTACTCTAGATACAGGAGGAATCATACTATTTGTCTTTTTGTGACTGGTCTATTTTACTCAGAATAATATTCTCAAGGCTCCAATGACAGGACTTCCTTCTTTCTATGGCTAAGTAACATTACAACGTACACTTGTACTACTTTTTCTTTATACTTTTACCTGCCAATGAACATTTGAACTGTTTCCACTTCTTGGTTTTTGTAGAAAACATTTCCAGAACACAAATGTGCAAATATTTCTTTCACATCACATTTTCCTTTGGGCATATACCCAGAAATTGAACTGCAGGATAACATGGTAATTCTACTTTTCTCATTAAACTTTTGTTTTAATGGGTCTCAAAATTCTGTGACAGATTTTTTTGTCAAGTTGTTTCCATTAAAAAGTACTGATTTTAGCCAGGTGCTATGGCACACACCTGTAATCCCAGTAGCTCAGGAGGCTAAGACAGGAGGATCTAGAGTTCAAAACAAGCCTCAGCAACGGTGAGGTGCTAAGCAACTCAGTGAGACCCTGTCTCTAAATAAAATACAAAACAGGGGTAAGGATGTGGCTCAGTGGTTGTGTTCCCCTGAGTTCAAACCCCTGTACCTATTAAAAAAAAAAAAGTACTGATTTTAAAAACTAATAACTCAAAACTACCACACACAAAAAACAAATGGTCCACAAAACATTCTCCTTTCCTTCTGAAGGTTTTACAATGCATTGTTATCATTAACCAGTCTTTTACTATTGAATTTAAATGGCCAATTGAGACAAACAGTTCTGAGACCGTTCTTCCACCACTGATTAAGACTGGAGTGGCAGGTGTTAGGGGTAACATTCATATTGCCTTCTGAACTTTCTGGGCAGACTTGGTGACCTTTCCAGCTCCACCAGCCTTCTTGTCTACTGCTTTGCTGACACCTATAGCAACTGTCTGCCTCCTGTCACAAACAGCAAAATGACCCAGAGGAGGATAGTCCAAGAAGCTCTCAACACAATGGGCTTCCCTGGAACCATATCAATGATGGCAGCATCACCAGATTTTAAGAATTTGGGACCATCTTCCAGCTCTTACCAGAATGGTGATCAGTCTTTTCTTTCAGTTCAGCAAACTTGCAAGCAGTGTGAGCTGTGTGACAATCCAGTACATGGCCATAGCCAGCACTAATTAGACCTGAGGTTCAGGATAATCACAGAGCAGTGAAACCAGCTGCTTCCATTGGTGGGTCATTTTTGCTGTCACCAGTAACATTGCCACAATGATACCTTTGACAGACACGTTCTTGACATTGAAGCCCATACTGTCTACAGGAAGAGCTTCACTCAGCGCTTCATGGTGCATTTCAAGGGACTTTACTTCAGGTGTGACACTGACTGGGGCAAAGGTGACCACCATGCCAGGCTTGAGAACACCAGTCTCCACTCAGCCCACAGGGACAGTACCAACACCACCAATTTTGTAGATATCCTGGAGGGGCAGACGGAAAGGCTTGTCAGTTGGACGAGTTGGTGGCAGGATGCAAACCAAAGCTTCAAGCAGTGTGGTTCCACTGGCTTTACAGGTGACTTTCCATCCCTTGAACCAAGGCATATTAGCACTCGGCTCCAACACGTCACCATTCCAACCAGAAATTGGCACAAATACTACTTTGCTGGGATTGTAGCCAATTTTATTAATGTAGGTGCTGACTTCCTTAACAATCTCCTCATATCTCTTCTGACTGTAGGTTGGCTCAGTGGAATCCATTTTGTTAACACGAACAATTTGTCTCATACTCAGTGTGGAAGCCAAAGGGCATGCTCACAGGTCTGCTCATTCCTAGAGATACCAGCTTCAAATTCACCAACACTAGCAGCAACAATCACAACAGCACAGTCAGCCTGAAATGTGCCTATAATCATGTTTTTCATAAAGTCTCTGTGTCCTGGGGCATCAATGATAGTCACATAATACTTGCTGGTCTCAAATTTTCACCGGGAAATGTCAATGGTGATACCACGCTCATGCTCAGCTTCATTTTATCCAAGACCCAGGCATACTTGAAAGAACCCTTTCCCATCTCAGCAGCTTCCTTCTCAAATTTTTCAGTGGTTCTTTTGTCGATCCCACCACATTTGTAGATCAGATGGCCAGTAGTGGTGGGCTTGCCCGAATCTACGTGTCCGATGACAATAATGTTGATGTGAGTCCTTTCCTTTCCATTTTGCTTTGATTTAGCGGTAGTTTTCACGACATCTGTGTTCTGGTGGCAAACTTGTTGTGAAAAAGTTAGTAATTCTATTTTTAATTTGAGAAACTACCATACTGTTTTCCATAGTAGCTTCACCATTTTACATTCCCACCAATAGTACACAAAGGTTCCAATTTCTCCACATCTTTGCCAAAACATTTTTTTTTGCCTGTTTTTCTTTTTTTTTTTTTCACAGTGACCATCGTAATGAGTATGGGGTGATATCTTACTCTTGTTTTGCTTTGCATTCTCAAATGATCAGGCAGGTTGAGCGTCTTTTCATATGCTTGTTGGATATCTGTGTATCTTTGGAGAAATGTCTATTCATGTCCTTTGCCTGGTTTTAATTAAGTTACTGGGGTTTTTTTTTTTGCTACTGTTGTTGAGCTGTAGTTTTTTATGTATTCTGTACATGAACCCCTTATCAGTCATATGATTTATAAATACTTTCTCTCATTTTAAAGATTGCCTTTCTGAATCAGGCATGGTGGTATATGTCCTTAATTTCTGGGACTCAGGAGGCTGAGGCAGGTGAATTTCAAGTTCAAGGCCAGCCTCAGTAACTTGGTGAGACCCTGTCTCAAAATAAAAAATAAAAAGGGATGGGGATATGGCTTGGTGGTGCTCCTGGAACTAACCCCTAGTATCACACACACACACACACACGCACAAAATTGCCTTTTCAAATTGTTGATAGTTTCCTTTGAGGTGTAGGGGTTTTTAAGTTTGATGTAATTCCATTTGTCTACTTTTGCTTTTGGTGTCACAGCCAAGAAATCATTGCTAAATCCAAATGTTATAAATATTTTCTCCAAGGTATTTTTTTAGTTGTGTTTTTTTAAAGAAACTTTATGATTTTAAGTCCTCTATTTAGGTGGTATAGCCGTTTTGAGTTATTTGTATGTGATATAAGGTAAATATTAAACTTCATTCTTCTGGTAGGTGCTGACTTCCTTAACAATTTCCTCACTATAACTTTTCTAGTTCTACTGTTGAAGAGGGTGTCCTTTCCCCAGTGAGTGATCTTAGCATTCTTACTAAAGATCATTTAGCCATATATGCAAAGGGTTATTTCTGGGGTCTCTATTCTCTTCCACTAGTCTTTGTGTCTTTCTTTGTGCCAGTAGCCAACTGCTTTTGATTACCGTAGTTTTGTAATATGCTTTAAGATCAGGAATTGTGAGGTCCCCAAATCTGTTCTTTCTCAAGATCATTTTGACAAGTCAGGATCCTTCAAGATTCCATAAATCTTAAAATGGATTCTTCTATAAAAAATGCTGTTGGACTTTTTATAGAGAGTGTACTGAATCTGTAGATCACTCTGTATGAAGATTTTAACAATCAATCTGTATGAAGATTTTAACAAAATTAAGTCTTTTAATCATGAACGTTGGATGTTTTCCCATTTGTGTCTTTCTTTCAGCCATATTTTATGGCTTTTAGTGTACATGTCTTTGGCTAGCTTGGCTAAGTTTATAGCTATGTGTTGTATTTTTTTAATTCAATGGTCAATGGAAATGCTTTCTTAATTTCTTTCTTGAATTGTTCACTGTTAGTGTATAGAAACACAACTGACTTTTGCATGTTGATTGTGGATCCCACAACTTTGCTGAATTTATTGGTTCTAATAAACAAATTTGTTTATTGGTTCTAATTGGTTCTGTGTTGTACAGATTCTTCAGGGTTACCTACATATAAGATCATGTCATCTGCAAACAGATATTTGTGCTGCTTCTTTTCAAGTTTGGATGACTCATTTCTTTTACTTTCTCAATTGCTCTGGCTAGGACTTCTAGTACTATGCTGAATAGAAGTGGTAAGTACAGGCAAGTATGCCTTGTTCCTGATCTTAGAGATAAGGCTTTAAAGTTTTGATTGTGATATTAGTCACTGATTTTTCATAAAAGGTCTTTATTATGTTGAGGTAGTTTACTTCATTTCCTAGTTTTCTGGGTATTATCATTATGGAAGGGTACTGAATTTTATCAAATGGTTTCCTAAATCAGTTGAGAAGATCATGGGTTTTTTTTTTTAACATGACAAAACCACATGATAGAATACATGAACTGATTTCCCTATTTTAAAAAATCCTGCGTTCCAGGAATATATTCCATTTGGTCATGGTTTTAATGATCTTTTAATGTACAACTGAATTTGTTTTCCTTATATTTTGCTGGGGATTTCTGGCACAATATTCATCAGGAATGCTGATTTGTAGTTTTTGTTTTCTTTTTTTTTTGGTACTGGAGATTGAACTCAGCAGCACTCGACCACTGAGCTACCCAGCCCAATTTTGTGTTTTATGTAGAGACAGGGTCTCACTGAGTTGCTTAGTGCCTCGCTGTTGCTGAGGCTGGCTTTGAACTCGTGATTCCCCTGTCTCAGCCTCCCTAAGTGCTGGGATTACAGGCTTGCGCCACTGCACCCAGCTTGATTTGTAGTTTCTTAGAATACTTTTGACTTTAGAATCAAGGTAATATTGGCCTCACAAAGTGAATTTGGAAGTATTTTATTCTCTTCAATTCTGTGGAAGATTTTTGAGAAAGACTGGTGTGAATTCTCCTTTTAATGTTTGATTAAATTCGCCTGTGATGCCAATTGGTCCTGGACTTTTCTTTGTTACGAGGTGTTTAATTATTGATTCAATCTCTTTACTAGTTATAATTCTATTCAAATGTTTTATGGTGATTCCATCTTGATAGATTGTCTGTTTCAAGGAATTTAATTCTTCAAGGTTATACAATTTGTTGTGGAATAGCTATTCATAGTTGTCTTTTATTATCCTTTATACTTTTGTGGTATCAGCTGTCTCTTTCATTTCTTAAATTAGTTAATTACTCTGTTTAGTCTAGCTAAGAGTTTGCTGATTTTATCAATATTTACAATAACCAACTCTTAGTTTCACTGAGTATGTTTTTCTATTCTCTATTTCATTTATGCTTTGATTTTTATTATTTCCTTCCTTCTGCTAACTTTGGATTTTGACTGTTCATTTTTTCTACTTTCTGGAGGTATAAAGTTAAATTGCTGATTTTAGATTTTTTTTTTCCTTTTTAATGTAGGTTTTCATTATCATAAAGTTCTCTTAGTAGTACTTTTGTGGCACTCCATAAGTTGTATTTTCATTTCATTTGTTTCAACATATATTCTAATTTCCCTTCTGATTTATTCTTTGAATCATTGGTTAAGAGTGTGTTGTTTAATTTCCATGTTTTTGACTTTTCCCCCCCCTATACTTTCTGGTTTTATTCCACTGTTGTCAAAGAAGATGCTTAGTATGATTTTAATTTCACTAGACTCATTAAGACTTGAATTCGTCTTAAATGGTCTAACATGTGGTCTATCCTGGAGAATGTCCCACGTGCACTTGAGAAGATTATGTGTTCTGCTAATGTTGGGTTCAGTATTCTAAATATGTCTCGTAGGTCCAATTGGTTTACAGTGTCGTTCAAGCCATCTTACTGTTCTACATCCTATAGAAAGGGAGATACTGAAGTCCCTTACTATTTTTTTCTTACTGTTATTGTGTTCTCTATTTTTGTTCATTAAAAATAAGGTTATAAATGCTAAAATACTATATAATGCTGAATTTGACTTATAAAGCTAAAAAAAGGTACCATTTTCTGAGAAAGACCATTTGAAATGTTTAAGAGGAAACCATAACAGTAATAGCATTATGATCAAGAATATCACAACATATTCCACATCATAAAGTTATGCAAAAATAGATATAACACCAATTAGAAATTTAAAAAATTCTATTTCTAATCCTAGATTCCACCAAATCTTTAATACATTTGCTTTAATGTGTTAAGAAATATGAAATATTATAAATAAAGGCAGAATATACTGGATACTATAATTTTAATTATTCTTCAAATGAAATTAGACAATTAGCTAAAAAGCTGAATTCATTTTTTTACAAATTATTTAGAATTTATTTCTGTAACAACTGCAAGAAAGAGAAAAATCAGAATCTTCAACTCTCATCTTAGAAACTTGAAAATATCCCTAACTATATTAATAAAGACAACTCCAATTTTAATAGTCAGAAATGTGAATATCAATATTTCATCTTACTGAGTCCCTCTTTTTTGTTTTTATTAGTTCTTTATAGTTAGATATAACATTAGGACTCATTTTGACATAATTAAAAAGCATGGAATATAATTTGCTTTAATTCTATCCCTAGTATTTCTCCTTTCCCTCCCCACCTCCCTCTCCCTAGTCTTTCCCCTCCATTCTACTGATCTTTCTGCTATTATCGTTTTTGTAGGTAGTGCCTTGTGGTTATACATAATGGTAAGATTCACTGTTATATATTCATAAACGTACACAGGAAAGTTAGGTCAAATTCATCCATCCCACCATTCTTTCTTTATCCCATCTTCCTCTTTCCCCCACAATCTCCTCCTTCTACTTCACTGATTTTTCTTCTATTTTAAAGAATTCCCCCTACATTTTCTTTTTTCATTATTTTGGACTAGTTTCTGCACATTAGATAAAACATTTGAACTTTGACTTAGGGATCTGGCTTATTTCACTTTCACTTTCTGCTTATTTCATTTTTCATACACACATACACACACATACACATACACACACATTTTCTTTATTCATTCATCTGTGAATAGTACTTAGGCTGGCTCCATAACTTGGCTATTATGAATTGCACAAAAAGCTAAATTCTTAAAATATAAATCCTATGCTGCTTTGAGATAACAGGTTATCACTCACCTTGACATACATTATAGATACTATATAAATGCAAACAAAATTCAAGAAAGAACAGAATGAAAATTTTGGAGTACCTGAGAGAACATTTGTATGTATTCAAAAATTCTGTGGAACTGAATTTAAAAAAACTAACACCAGAAATAGACCGCTTTCTTAAAAAAGAACTGCACGAAATTATATATACAAACATGTATGGAAAATAGCACTTACCAAAAGACTATAAAACTGCTTAATCAGGACAGAAACCACTCTCAGCAATCGCATACAGATAGGAAAATACGGTTTTTCAACAGGTGCTGGAGAAGATGAAGTACTTGAACCTTGTCTGAACTTTATATTTGGAGAAAATAGCTTTATCACAAGAGGACATACTCTTTCTTTGAGGAGGAAACTAAATTCCTGGTGCTATTTGCAAAGAAAACAACAAGAATCAACTTAGTTTGCACCCAATACCTCTAAAACAGTCTTGCTAGCAAGTAAAACTTAATTAGTATAAATAATTTAGCTTAAATATGTTTAAATGTTTTATTATTTTATAACTTGCACACAAATTTGAAACTTATATTGCTGTTAAGGGGTCTTAAAACAAAATAAATATTTCAAGAGTTTCTTAAATGATACACATTAAAAACAATGTAAATGATTTTAGAGTTGAAGAATTAGTGTTTATTA
The DNA here is from genome assembly GCA_028644305.1 of Xerus rutilus. NCBI lineage: Eukaryota > Metazoa > Chordata > Mammalia > Rodentia > Sciuridae > Xerus > Xerus rutilus. Next base: position 49,715,492 of record CM053403.1, read on the forward strand.
CTAGGAACTTTTAGTTGGATATAGGTGATTAAAAACAAAGAATAAAAGAAAACAGATTACACAAATACAAACAAACACAGCATTTAAAATAGACAACTGAGGAGTGAAAACCTGATTAATAAAGTATAGTAAGTTATATAGTTCACTGATTTCATTTTGCAAAGAACAATCTCATTCATGAAGAGATTTACTAATTAACTTGGTTTTGTGCTAGTTGGATTACTTGAACAAAACACAAGCTGGTGAAATATACAATGACATCCTAGCACAATTTTACAAGATGGAGAATTTTGTAAAGAATTCTTAAATTTTATTTATAGTCATTATATATTATGCAGAAAGCCTCCCTTAATTTGTTCATTTTCTGTGTTACTTAAGAGCAGTCTCATTTCAGTAACAATATAAGGTATGCTCTGCATTTAATGATTAACTTCAAATATATTTCATTTTGCTGTTTTAATCACCCAAATTTCATTGAAGCTATTATAAACAAATAAAGAATCATAAAAATCATTCAAAGTAAACTTTTTAATCTTATGGAAAAGGAAAATAAGTCTTAGGCCCAAACCTCAAGATACATGTAAGTTCAAATAATATTTTGCATGTCTCACAGACACCCCAAAATGAGTATGTATGAAATTGAATAATCTATTTCTTATAATAAAATTTCTGTACACAGAGTACTTCATTTTAGCAAATCATTAACTGCTTGGGCCAAAAAAGACAGAAGTCACCTCTGAGATTGCATTTTTCATCACCTACTAAAGAACTTCACTTATTGATTCACCAATTACTTGCCAGGTACTGTGCTAGAGAAAGGGATAAAGAGTTAAGTACAGTTTTCAATGTCCCTACCTTAGAGCTTACTTTTTAGAAAGGAAAATAGCTTCTATTCTAAGGTAACTGCTCTTGAAATACACTCTGAATAAAGTATTCTTTTTCCATTTTGCCTAAATCTAAATTACTGCATCCTTCAAGTACAAGCTTAAGCATCATCTCCTCTATTCTTCACCACTCTTCTACTAAGTTTGGGACCCATATTATCCATTTGCACAGTTTTTTTTTTTAATTATTTTTTCCTGCAGAGCAGTCATCGTGTCTTATCATTCAATTAATACCTTTCTCCTGATTAGACTTGTACAGGTCATAAGGACAAGGATTTTATCAGTCACATTCTTGGCATGGAACACAGACCAATATACTGTGAGTGATTGGTAAATTTTGGTTATATGTGTGAATGATGAGTATAAGAAAACTAGTATCTATCTCTGAAAAAAAATTTTCAGGACTAAATTCTAAGATCTTCCATAGAAGAGTTATTTTATCTCTTTATTTCCTACAGTAGGAAAAATAACGTAGACATTTTGTGGGTATAATAAACCTGAATATGTATTATATATCAGGAGGTAATAAGCACTATAAAAAATAAAGAAGGATTAGAAAAATAAGGGTGCCGATATTTAAAGTGTGCCATTTTAACCAAAGTAGTTAGGGAAGAAATATCTGGTAAGCAGACCATTGAGAAAAAACCTCAAAGAAATAAGATAGTAAACCTTACAGAAGAAAAGCATTCTAGGTCCAGAAAACAGTAGGTACAAAGGCCCTGAATCAAGAGTGTGCTTGAGGGAAGTGTGGCTAAAGGGTGAGGCCAAAGCACGAAATGAAGAGAGATAAAAGACCAAAGAAATTGAAGACTAAATCATGGCAAATTCCACATAATAGGGCTTCATCTTTTATTCTGGGTAAAGACATTAATTGATGTACTTTTAAAAAGGATTGAAAAGTCCAGGTGCAGTGGCACAGCAACTCCAGAAGCTCAGGCAGGAGGATCCCAAGTTCAAAGCCAGCCTCAGTAGCTTAGCAAGACCTGCCTCTAAATAAAAAAGGGGTGAGGACGTTGCTCAGAGGTTGAATGCCTCTGGGTTCAATACCCAGTAAAACCCCCTCCTCCAAAAAAAAGAGACTAAAAAGATCTGACTTCTTTGAATAAACCATTCTAATATAGTGTGCCTACAAATACAAGACCCTGGGTTTAATCTCCCAGCACTATCAAAAAAAAAAATCAATAAAAACCACACAGGACAAGTGTACACCACAGGAGATCAGTTAGTAAGCTAACCCAATAATTCAGGTGAGAATGGATTTGACTATGATTATTGTGATAGAAATGGTTAAGAATTAACTGGGCCCTGAATATATTTTGAAGATAATGACTGAGACATAGGATGTAAATAAAGAAGGAGGGGAAAGAAGAGAAATTAATTTGGAATTTGGTTGACATGAGTTCAATTCCCAAGTCCATCACTCACAAACCATGAAATCTTGGACAAGTATTTAACTTTCTGCAAGTCATAGTTTCCTCACGGGGACAATAACAATACCTGGTACTTCTGAGGCATTTGGGGAAATTAAAGAAAACATAATGTGTAAGGATTACACATTATATGCTGGCACAAAGCATTTAGATGACAGTCAAACAACAGTGGTTATTATAACAATGACAATCATTTTATACAAAACTATTAGACAAGTTATATCTGCTGCTTCTCCTACTGTACCATGAGAAAAGGAATCACCAATAAATATTATTGATTATCACTAAAAGCAGTTAATAGTTGCTTAATGTATACCAAAAATTATGAACCACATAAAAGTAATTTTAGCTCCAAGTCTCGGGCCCAAAAAGATTTTACACTATTTAGCACTTGATTCACAAATTTTTGTAGGTAAGAGTAACGGACAAACTGCATTACTTAGGGAGAGAAACAGCATGGTAAGAGAAAGAGCTGGATTGTGGTTAAAAAACGCATGTTCAAGGCCAGCCTCAGCCAATTTAGCAACGTCCTCAGCAACTTAAAGATACTGTCTCAAAATAAAAAATAAAAAAGACTGAGGATGTAGCTCAGTGGTAAAGAGCTCCTGGGTTCAATACCCAGTATTTAAAAAAAAAAAAAAAAAGTAAGCTAATACTAAATTATTATATGTCTAATCCCTGAGGCTTTTAAGTCTTTCCATTTATTAATATAGAAAAAAATATGTGCTGTTTTTTTGAAAAATATCTGTGAAAAAAATAAAGATTCATTTTCTTAAAAAATACTATTAATGGCTTACCTGTAAAAAGACTTGTGGAAAATCATTGAGGACTGACTCAAGCAATTCAAGGCCAAATGTCCGAGTCATTTCTGTCATGCCTACTAGCCAGTAAGGGGCATCAGCATTAACCAACTGACAAAGATCCTGGAAAAATAAATCAAACAATTTCATATGGTAGGAGGAAATGTGCTTTCTAAAAACTCACAGTTTATGAAATTAAAAAGAAAAGAATAAAACCTCTCTTCTTTAAAAACTAAGCAATGACAATTTAAATTGTATATGTAATAGATTATATAACATTACATTACATTTTATAGAATCATATAACTACTGACAAATATATAGATAGACAAATAATTTAACAATCTGAATGAAAATTAAAATTTTTAGTACAGATGAATTTTTTTACTTAAAACGATTCATTAATGAGAAATGACATAAAAAGCAGGCTTGTATCAAATTATATAAAATAGACCAGAGGTTTATTACTTAAATTTTCTTTGTTGAAAAAAATTTTTTGTGTAACTAGTCATCTCTAATATACCTACTCTCTAGTTCTGGTAATATATTTTTACATTTCCTTAAAGTGAAGTGTAATATTTTATCATGCTAATTAGCTATACTCTAAGTGTGAAAGTTGTTTTTAATCTTTTAGAACTATTTTAATATCTACTTTGAAAATAGTTTTTTAAATTTTCACACTAAAAACTAAATTAGACACAAAATTCTAAAATCGAAGTCATATAAAACTATATTCTATAATAAAAATTATTTTTATCAACTGAAATACCTGGAAAAGCATATATGCATCTTTAGCACAAGGTTTGAGAGTACTGACAGATCTTCTGTTACTATTTCCTTGCACCAGTACTGGCTGTTCTATAATATCTGCAATCAAAATAGGATAGATTTTAAGAGTTCATAATAGCCTTTAATAAATCTTATATTCTATTTAAAGGATGTATTTAAAATAAGTTATTTATTTATATAATTATAAACTTCAATTATAACTTCAGAACTATGTCCCCAAAATGAAAACATAAATGAGGATCTATTTTTATATAAAATGCCATAAAAATCACTCTTCATTATCTTATAATCACTTTAATAAGCCTTGTATCTTTGTCCATGGATTTGATTTTCCTAAAATCCCATTCTTTGGCCTCTTTGTCTCACAGATGTAAAATTCACATGATCTTTCAATGTGCCTTTAAGTATAAAATAAATGCAAAAGGTTTACCTTGTGGTTAGCTCTTCTATTATCTCACCATCTTCAAAAGAATTAACTGCTTGATCTACCATTATTAATCTGTCAGCTATAGGTATTCATTAGCTAGGAGTCAACTAGAATGCTGTTTCCCAACTTAGCACCCAAAACAGCTCTAAATCAAATACCATGCAAATATCCAATAGAAGACTAGTTCACTAAATTACAGAATAGCCAAAAAATGCAATGTAACTATCAAATTTTTAAATTATAAATAAAAGAATAACATGAAAAATCCATAGGATGTAATGTTTGGGTAAAAATACAAACAATGCAGTATTTGGTTGAAAATGTGAAACTATTATCTTCAATACAAAATTATGCATGCATTAGAAATAAACATGGAAAAGAAAAAGCCTACTTCTAAGGTGATAAAATTGTGAAGGATTTATTTTTTAAATTGCTGTTATTGACAATAATTTTTTTAATATTTTATTTTTTAGTTGTAGATGAAAACAATACCTTTATTTTATTTATTATCATTATTTTTATGTGGTGCTAAGGATCAAACCCAGTGCCTCACATGTGCTAGGTGAGCACTCTACCACTAAGCCACAACCCCAGTCGCAATAAGGTTTTAAAATACATATTTTTTAAAGTTTTCTAGTTTTTAAATATTCTAAGCTCACAGAGAAAATGTTGGAAATTAATGAAAATGAAATCATGAATGTCAGAACCATTCCAAATCAAAAGGAAACAACTTTTATCACTTTACCTCTGTATCGTTCATCTTCAGCAACCATTCTCTCAAAAACCACAGTAACAACTTGTCGCACTGTAGCAGCAGCTGTATTATTTGTAATATTATCTTTTGTAAAGTGTAGTCGAAAACAAAGAACAATTGCCTGCAAAAACAATTTTCATTTAGTGTGAAATAAGATTGAAGAGCATGGCCATTAGTTTTATCAGCAGTAACCTCAAATTAAATAATTTATGTGTAACTATTTCAATCAGAGATCAGAGTCTCACCCTTTTATACAATAAAACTACAAAAACCCTCAGATTTAAAAATAATCCAAACTCTCAGTAACTAATACAGCCATATAAAATTAGCTAATGTAATATAAAACACACTTTTTAAAAAATTGGATTCTTTTAACGTGTGTGTAATAATGCAATCATGCTTTGTATTCCCCAGAATAACTTGCTTTGCAAATAACAAAAATTCAACATCTGTTGTATCATAAAATCATTTGGAGAAAAACTATATAAATTGCTAGGTATATAAATAAATAAACATATAGTGTTTTAAAGAGTCATTCTTTCTTCCTCTTTAAAATCAACATTATTAAGGTGTAATTTCCAACAGTAAATTGCATCCATTCAAAGTATATAATTTAGTGAGTTCTGGTTAATATATAGGTCTACAAAAATAGAGCCATAATCAGAATACAGAGCATTTTCCATCACTTCAAAAGTTTCTTTGTGCACCTCTACAGTCCTTCTCATCCTCCATCCTTGGCCACCTTCACTACCCATCTGCTTTTTTCTCTAGAGATCAGCCAGCATTTTGTACATCTTTAAATAAATAGATTCATTCACTAAGTATTGTGTCTGGCTTCTTTCACTTTAATATTTGTTAAATTCATCTAGGTTGTTATGTGTATTGGTAGATGAATAGATTCCATGGTACAAGAATACCACCTTTTGCTTATCCTTTCACCTGTTGATAGACATTTGGGTAGTTTTCAGTTTTTGGCTACTTTAAATGAAACTGCTTTGAAAATTCACATACAAGTCTCTGTGAGTACATGTTTTCATTTACTTCGGGAAAACATGTAGGAGTGAAATGGCTGGATCATACCATGAGGTTTAACTTTTTAAGAAACTGCCAGTTTCCCAAAATAGATTTACAATTTTACATTTCTTCCAGTACTATGTATGAGTTCAGAACTGTTCCATAGCCTCAACAAGACTTGAAACAGTTAATTTTTTTAAACTGTAACTATTCCAATAGATATATAACAATGACTTCTTGGGGTTATAATTTGCATTTCACTGATAAATCATACTGGTGAGCCTCTTTTCATATGTTTGCTTGCCATTTGAATATCTTATATTGTCAAGTGTCGAAATCATTGGCCCATTTTTTCCACAGTTGTTAATCTTTGTAAGAGTTCTTTATGTATGTCCTTTGTTAGATATTTGTTAATATTTTTCTCCTTTTATGGTTCATGGGTTTTGTACCCTAAAACATTTTTGCCTACTACAATATTACAGTAATTTTGCCCTATGTGTTCTTCTAAAAGTCTCATAGTTTAAAAAGAGGTTGTGAAAAAAATATAATGGTAGATTAGATTCTATGTCTTATCACTTTAATTATTATTAAAAATTTTAAAGGAAATAAGTATTTGATACCACTATTATTTTTTATATTTCAACATAAAGGAAGGCACATTTATAGTTATGCAGAAGCTTTCACATTTCTCAATTTTGTATTATTTCTTTATACTTGATTTTTCATCACCAAATATTTCCAATTAGCTAACACATTAAAATAAATCCTACAATCAGTTCTTATTTCTTTAGTAGAAAATCTGAAACCCTCTTATAAAATTTTAAATACATGTAGAACAATAATTTGATTAGCAAGAAACCAAGAGGAACAGTATGTAAAAGTGTTATGGAAAAATGCATAAACATTTTCTATAGCAGATGTGAACTTGAAAGAATAAACAATGTCCTATTAAGTAAAATCTCACAATGACCTAATAACATCAAATGAACAACTAGAAAAGAGAGACAGAAATAATCACTTGAGATAACGAATATACTTTAATATGACAGTAGCGGGCATGGTGGGGCATGCCTGTAAGCCCTGTGGCTCAGGAGGCTGAGGCAGGAGGATCACAAGTTCAAGGCCAGCCTCAGCAACTTAGTGAGACCCTGCCTAAAAATTAAAAAATTGAAAAGGGCTGTGGATATGGCTCAGGTGTGGGTAAGCACCTCTAGGTTCAATCCCTGGTACCAAAAAAACCCCCCCAAAACAAAAAAACAGTATGCTTCTTTATAGGTCATCCTTAAAAGCATGCAAATTATAATAAAAGTATTACTGAAAATCCAAAACAATCCTTAAACAATAAATTATTAATTGAAGACTATTCTTCGTATTACTCTGTACTTTCTGGTCTTTAGAAATATTTTATAATTTAAAATTTTTTAAATGCTTTTATTGGTGCATTATAGTTATACATAATAGTTGGGTTCATGACATAATCATATATGCATGGAATTTAGTTTGCTCCATTTCAGACCTCAGTGCTTCCTCTTTCCCTTCCTTCCTCCCTTCCCCTATTCCTCTTCCTCTACTAGTCTTCCTTCTGTTTATTTCCTTATTTAAAAAAAAATAGAGTTAAATAAAGAATAAAACAATTGTTACATGCTCCAAGGGTGGGAGAGAAAAAGTGAGAAATACTGTTACATTATGTACGCTTACCCAGTATAAATGCTGAAAGGAGACTAGATTCAAACTGCTTGGTTTACATAACACATACATGTAAAATTATTATTATTTTTTTTAAATATTTTTTTAGTTGTAGATGGACAAAATGTCTTTATTTTATTGCTTTGTATGTGGTGCTGAGGATCAAACCCAGGGCCTCACGCATGCGCATGTGGGGCAAGCGCTCTACCACTGAGCTACAATCCCAGCCCCTGAAATTATTTTTAAAAGGAGAAAGGGAGAGCTATCACAGGGATCTAAAATAGCCAAGGCAATACCACATAACACATTTTCCCCTCTTATGTCTCTCTTCCTCTTTTCTATTCTTAACTAACCCATGAGCAATACCTAAGGGGCTTTGCTTAAGGATCCTGACATGATTTGAACTCTAATCTGGAGGAAAAAAGGCACCAATGGTTATTAAAGTACAATACTGATCATCACAGTAGCTACAGTGAAGTTGCTTTTGGTTCCAAAAGCACCAGGCTTGCTCTTTCAGCCAGCTTATTCAATGACTGTCTCAAAGCATTTATAAACTGACAAGTGGGTTTTCCTACCTTAGAAAGCGCCTCATCATGAACTACTGTATTGGTTGTTAAGAGAACAAGAACTGTTTGAAGTAGCTTAAGTTCTTCAAGGCTATTTTCCATTAGCTGCCAAAGCATGTTAATTATATTCCCAGCAGCAGTCTGTAAAATAATTATTTTAAGAATTGTCAACAGGTAAAATATAGGTGTTTTGTCCCCAAAGAAGAAAAGGGGTCAAATATTACCTCACCTGGAGGAATATTCATAGTAACAAAAACTATACTTATAAATATATAGATTCAAATACATCTCTCAACAAGTTTGATACTTATAACCAATTAATTTCATTCTTAAAACAGGTAAATTTCCTAAAAATGTAACATAGCAACTAACAGCATGCAGTTCTGAAATATCTAGTCAAAATCTAAGCTAATTTCTACAATAATACAGGTATTTTTCATCCAGTTATGGTCATATATACAAATTAACTGAGTCTGCTTTTCTTATATATTACTTCAATAACAATATGTTATAAAAATAAAATACAATGCAAATTGACAATACATTGTATAATCAATTAAATCTGACATTGTTTAGGAAGTCATACCAAGAGCAAAAGAATTTACCACTTTTATTATAGTATTTACGAAGTACAAAATTAAGGTAAAACCATAAAATTTGAAAGCCAGATGCAGGTTCACAGTAATGAAATATTTTTTCTTGTTTTACCATCATCAGTTTAGATACAAACAATATATTTGAGTTAATGAACATATTATCACTTCAGGTAATTTAGAAAATAGTCATTATTTCCCTCCTACCTTTTAAAAGAACATATGAATTTCATTAAATAAATTCTCAATGATATTAAAAACTTACTTGATTCTAAAATTATCGTCTATATTACTGAATTGTGACTTCTTAGATTACAAATGACCTGACAAAATGTATTTCATCCTTATTTACTATTTTTGAGTATTTAAGGAGACAACTTGATAAAATTTAATATTTAGCTGTTTTCTTCAAGTGCATTGCTATTCACAAAACTTTTACATTAAATAGCAGCTAAGTTTCATTTTTCTATATGAAAGACACAAATTTGACTCTATGTGCAGTTCAAATAAAATCTCTGTATTACCTCAGACACAACTTCATGTGACATGAGTCTCTGAATGGCGGCCAAACATAGCTGAGTGATTTTCGGTTCCTTGGTTCCACAACCCATTAGGAAAGGCTGTACAACCTCTGAGCTGTTCTCTTTCAATGCTTTATTTAGAACACATATAGGACAAATTATTAAATCTAATTCATAATTAGTAATACATTTTCATATAATTACAACCAATCTTTTAATAAGAACCATGTTGTATAATGTAAACCCCAAAATAAAAATCAAGTAATAAGAGTTAATATACTTCGGATGCATAGTACAGACTTCATATCACTATAGCTTTTCCCTGCGTTTCTCTCAACACTCTGCCCTTTCATTCTTCTCTATCTTCTGCTATAAATTCTTTAAGGACATGGATTCTCAGAAGCTATTTCTTCTTACAGTGTACAAGGAAAATAAGAACTTAGTACGCACACCATTCCCACCATACTTGTGAATGAATATTCAGAAACTCCCTAGAATTTCATTTTATGTTTTGAATTCATTTAGCTGTAATCTCTTTTTCAAGAAAAAAACATCATTAAAAACAATAGCATTTCTCCCCATATTACTGAAGTAGCACTGTAAGTCAATTGGATACATATGCTATAACTCCAAATCTTAATTTAAATCCTACAAAGCCAAGTCTTCTCAGAAATTTAAAAGAGTGACAAAAAAATGCAGAGGCTTAAGAAATGCACAAAGTGATTTACACATTTAAATTTATAAAATGAAGTTAAATCAATAACCACTTACTGATAGGCTACAAAAAGATAAATAAGACAGGTTTGTCATTTTCAAGGAATTTGAATAAATAACATGTGAAGACAACATTAAACTTATGAGTTTGATACTTGTTTTCAAGGGTACTTATTCCATCAATTAGTTTTGGAGGCAAGACATGTCATAAACACAAATAAATCTGAGTTTTAGAATGTTTTTCAAAAGTAATTGAGAGAAGTCATCCAGAATCACCATTAAAAGTGCAAAACCAGGGGCTGGGATTGTAGCTCAGCGGTAGAGCGCTTGCCTCACATGCATGAGGCCCTGGGTTCAATCCTCAGCGCCACATACAAAGCAATAAAATAAAGACATTGTGTCCATCTACAACTAAAAAAATATTTTTTAAAAAAGTGCAAAACCAACATTAACATTAATTTTACTGTTTAAATCCTTTCTTCTCCCAAAGCTCTCTTTATGGAAATTAAGACTACAATTTCCTAGAGCATGTTCCACAAAGGTACCCCAGTATGTCAGTATAAAACCAATTTAACACAGCTAAAAAAAAAAAAAAAAACAAGTAAGACTGGCAAAAGGGCTCCCTCTCCTTCTTTCCTTGCTTCCTTATGCACAAAGGTTTTCATTCAAACCTAAAGACATAAATCTTCCATAATGAAGTCTCAAAACATAAGTGATAAAAATATGACCTTAAAGGTAATCATAAAGCTTTCATAAAGTGATTAAATCATCCTACGATATTCAATTCTGCCAGAATCACTGAAGTCTGAAGCTACCTCATCTACGTTGAATTTTATTATTAAATATTTATTTTATTATTAAATGTTGTTCAAGAAAATTAAAACTTTTCAGTAATAAGAAGTTGCATTTATAATTTTTGTGACATTAGCCTGTGTTTTTCATTTGAAGCATCACAATAACCTTATAGTTATAGGGCACAATTAGGTCCAAGTGACACAGTAAGTAGATGGTACAAGAAGAATTTGAAAATATGCCTTTTAATTCCCAGTTCACTTCCCAGCAAGTTATGCTGCCACACTTTAAGGTAAACAATATCCTGATGATAAATTAAGTTAAAAGAAGACTCGATCGTTTGTACTTTAAAATTGTCTTCCTAAGGTCTGGGCATGTAGGTAGTTCAGTGGTAGACCATTTGTCTAGCATGCAAGAAGCACTGGACTGGATCACGCAGTACCACAAACAAACAAATAACTAAAATTATCTACCTAAAGTCTTCAGATAAATAAAGGAAGAGTCATAAAGAAAAAACAATGTATTTTCTTAAGAGCCTAAGATGCCAATGATTTCAAGATATACCCATAACATCACAAAGAAAATCAAAGCCAATTAAATAATAAAAATGCTTTCTAATCACTTACAAGTTTTCTTCACAACTTCATTCTCTAGAACATCAAGAGTATTGGGAATACTTTATTTCTTCAGAGTACCTCACTAATGTCTCTGAGATTTTCTTCTAAGTCAATGACACTATTCTGCATGTTTGATGCTAATTTTTTAAAATCTTACCATAAAATGTTAAAGTTTTTGACAACAATTAGGGAGGCATTTCAAATAGCAATTAACACTCAACATATATGTTATCAACAATGCATGCAATTCAACTGATGTGATAATAATATGAACAAATTAACACACATATCCAAAAAGGAAACTATACCACACCTGACCCACAGTGATTCTAAGAGATACTATTAGTTGTAAAATGAATACCAATTTAAGAGATGTTAAAAAGTGAAAAACTATGCATCCTAGAATCAATAAAATAAGATGAATCATAGTGAAATGTTGTATACATATCCATTACACTCAGGTCTACCAAGCTGAAATAAACTTAAGGTAGTAATAGAAATAAAATTTTTAAACTTTATTTTAATGTTATTCAAAGGAATTAAATACCTATCTCTCATCTTTTCCTACTTTTCCCCCTCCTGATTCATATAAAAATGGAAGTTTCAAACTTATCCAGAATAGATGATCAACTAAATAATAAAAGTGATTTATCTATTTAACCAAAACATATCTACCATATCTAGACCATAATTCAGTAGGAGAAAAATCATTTTTTTTAAGTTACTGCTTTGTTTTTCTTCCTTCACAAATGATAGTGGTGCTAGGAAGTTGAAATAACCTGGCTCTTAACAGAGAGTGTCACTCTCTACATACAATGGTTCTAATGATATACTATTTAAGGATAGCTTTATGTGAATACCTTCCTAGGAGAAGAGATTTTAGAAATCACAACAAGGAAAAAAGACTGTAGTACAATATAAAGACATCTTGCTCTAACTATTTTATATATCATTCAAAAAACAAAAAAGAGGAAATGCTTGATCCTTTAAAACAATTTCAGTTTTCATTAAGATATAAAAAGAGGTTTTGTGGAAAGAAGAAAAAAAGTTTATTTTCCACCTAAGTCCCTTAATAAGCAACTTTAACAGAGCAACTATGTGTTTGATATATGCTGTTATTTCCAGATTATATAACTGTGAGATCAAATGATGCACTTTCACACACCTGAAAGAGGTCCAGCAGGTCCCCATATCCTAGGGGTTTCCTTGCTCTGAGCAGTTTCACTGCATAATTGCAGTTTTTATCCTGGAAAAAAAGAATTAAACTAGGATACCCCACTATAAATCACATAAACAGGGGTTAATAAAAGTTTTACTGTGATAAATTTTAACAGTCTTTAAATAACAAATTGTAATTCTTGTAAAAGAAATAAAATGTGATTTAGAGATTATTTCTATTTTCAAAAAGCTTAATCTAGTTCTGGGGAAGAGTTGATATTTCTAACAGTACTAAACATTTTTTAGTGGAGTCAAAAGGTCTGAAAATATATTTAAATGACTAAAGAATAAGAGGAAAAATGATAGTATAGTAGTTTCATATTAGAAGTTCATTACAAGCTAAAGGGAAAATTATTCAGCAAATGATGTTGAAATAATTAGCAATTTTGCAAAAGAAAAAATCTAAATCTTTACATCATTCCATATATTAAAAATGAGGGGGAAAAATAAAGCCACAGAAAAACCAGAAGAAAATTAAAATAATTATAAACTATGTTGAAGGAGAAGGGCATCCTAAATGTAAAGCAACAAAAGAATTCAGAAAAATTATTTAAGGTAAAAATAAAAAATATCTAGAGTTTAAAAAAAATTAAAAGGTCCATGATCTGGCAAAAATATGATTAAAACATGATGGAAAATTGATATTTTTGCTATACAAGTAGCTCAAATATCTTGATAAGGCAAACACAAAAACTCAAAGAAGTGAATGTAAAATGAAAAAGAAAATAATTTAATGTTTACAGAGAAATATGTTCAAAGTCAAAAACAAATGTCAATTAAAATGAGCAGTCATTTCCCTGTTTGATTACAAAATTTAAAAAAACATAATAATCCCGACAAGGATGTTATAAGAACATACTTTCATACTGTTGGTAAAGGCATAAACTTTTACCTTCCAGGAAAAAAAAAAAGTGTGGTAATACATTCCAAGAACTTTAAACATATTCACACCCTTTAACATTACAACTTTATATATTTCTAGAAAATTATCATAAAATAATAATTCTAAATATTAAACTCATCTAACATAAAGGAACTACAATCCACTTGATGAAACACCATATAGCAATTAAAAACATTTAAAAATATGAAATCAAATACTTGTGATGATGTTGAGGGTATGGTTCAGTGGTAGAGCATGCGTGAGGCCCTAGGTTTGATTCCCAGATACAACCCCCACCCCTACCTCCCAAAAAACTTATGGTCAGGAAAAGATGGGATACAAATTAATTTTTTTAAAACCCAAGGGAAAAATAAACAAAAGCACATTATGTTGTAGACACACTATAATCTCTGGCCTAACAGTTCAACATGTGAACATGATACAGGTCCTGTGTTTTCTAGTCTACATTACAGAAATAGCCTGCAAACAGTTACCTCTGCCTCAGTGATGATATACTCAACTGTATCTCCCACACTATTATAACAATAATTTGCTTTTAGTGGATCTAAATAACACCAAACTGCTATATATCTCATATATTTGTTCAAGAAGTTTACTTCTACACTTTACTTGCCCGACTAACTCTTTAAGCTTTTAGACTCAGCTTCAGATTCCCAAGCTGGGTTAGGTGCCTTTCCTATCAATGTTCCCATAACAACCCTACCTATATATTTCCATGTTGGCCTTTATTACACAGTATTAGAATTCTATAATTAGGGTCTGTCTCCTTCCGAGTACTGTCATCTAGTTGTCATAAACTAAAGATGACAATCCATGTACTCAAATAATTATAACATGTAAAATTAAAGAGAGGTAGAAAAAGTAGTGAAGACAGTACTAAGAGATCTATTTGTACCACAATGTCATTCATTTATTAGCCTACACTTAATAAGAGATTTATTATTTTCCACGTAATGAGATAAATACTAGCAACATAAGAAAGAATAAGATGTTGACCCTAATTTTAGGAAGAAAGTCATCCAGAATGTTAAATTTCTGGCAAAGTACTCCAGATGAAGGAGCACGTAAGCTAAACAATGGAACAAACACACTTTTCAAATGTATTTCTTGTATTTCCATATAGATTATAGGTGAATTTCATCATTCTACTTTCTATCTCCCCTACTAATTCTTACATAACTACTTACTAAAAATATATTACATGATATATTCCATATTTGTAAAATATCACAAGTACATGTATTGATAAGATAGAACATATTAAAATAAGCAGGTAAATTACCTTTTATGTCAGAAAAAAATATCTAAAGTATATTTACTCACTGCTACTTAAGAGATCTTTTCATTCTAAGACTATGTAGATATGGAAAAGATGATGGAAAACCATGTGATAAAAGAACACAAATCATACATAATGATTATTCATGTAAAAATTCTGTATGTGTACTGACAATAGCTAAAAGCAGCCATGGGTAGATTTAACTAATTACGTTTTAGCATAGGGTTTAAATATACAATTCTAAAATACATCACAACTTCATCGATTTCCTTGTTCAAATATACATTTAAACAACAGAATTATGTGATTTTTGTGTAATACATGCCTTTTCAATTTCTAGTATACTGTCAGCTAGGATTACAAATAATTTGTAGTATATAGCAAAGGTGGAATTAAGGCTTTTGGCCTTATAAATGAAAAACTTTATTATTTCTCATTTGCAGAGTTTTATCTTTAAAGAAAAAGGAAATTCTGAGATAATCTGCACATCTGAATCGATGCTGACATTACCTGGCATAGCATTTCCACTTATGTCAGCATTCATGACAGCAGTGAAAACAAAGAAAAATAAACATTAAAGGAGGATGCTTAAAAGGGGAGATGTAAAGCAAAGATTTATATTGCAATGTAAATGATCTTCCCTTGGAAAATAAATCTAAGAAACGAAAGTTGACTAGAAATCTATGCTGAATATCATTAATTAGATTAGTTGAGCCTAATTAAGGGCTCTAATTTTTTACAGCAACTTTATATATTCTGAATATACAGAGATATATGAGAATTCAATATCCTGTCTCATTTGAGATTCCTCAATTATTTGGGATTTTACAACCATTACAACACAAATGCAGTATCCTTTGGTTCTAAGTATTATAAAGAAGGAAATATTTCTCAGAAAATTTTTAAAATTAATAAAATTGTTTCAGTGTTAATTATTCTCTGAATTTAGAAACTTTATATTGACCAATTTAAAAACTTTGTTTTTGAGAGTCTTTGATTTTCAAGATGACAGTGACTCATGAATCTATATTCTTTAGGCATCAATTGCTATCATTAATCGGTTAAAAAAATAATAGGACCAAGTGAAATGCTAATATATCTCAAGTAAACGGCTCTGGGAAATTATGGAGATTAAAGCATGAACTTAAAGCACACTGTATGTGCATAAAGATCTGTTCTAACATGATTTGAATAAAGGTAATGAAATTAACAGTCTACTTGCATATTAAATTCATATGGACTAAAACTTTCTTGTTTCTTATGATTAAGTAATTGGACATTTTAGTTAGCATAAAACACTAAAACAGTGATTCTCTGAAGAAATCAAGCTTTATTTTCCATCAACTACAAACTAACAAAAAATTCTATTAGAAAAAATTAAGGACTTACCATGGTATCAACAATCACAATAGCAAAGATAAATAATCACAATGATATTCTAATATGATTGGCCTATCTTATGTCATAATTTATCTTTAAAAAAACCACTCATTTCCCTACAGTAGCTAATCCATTCAACACGCATGTCCCAAAATCTACCTGCCCACTCTCCTCCCAAAACAACCATGAACACCTTTGCCTTTTCCCACCACAATCACCACACTCCTCAATATGCACACAAAACACTATTCACTATTGTGAATATGTTATAAAACTATATGATGAAAATCAGGGAAGAATCTGTGAGAAACACATGCAACGTGGGAAAACTAACACTAAGGACCAATTTCCAGCAAGGCTGAGCAACCTACGTAAAAATCCACTCTTGCAACCCTTCACTCTTAAACCACCCCCTAAAATCCTTATCTCATTTTTTAACACACTGAAATCTCACAAATTAAGGATTTATTGGTATACTTTGTTTTAAATGTGAAGTTTATGAAAAGTCAAGAGATTCTTTATAGTCTTTGTGTAAATTAACTTAGTAAGACTTTTTCTCCTATACTGGCTGAGATGAAAGGAGCTGTTGCAACAGGAAATGCAGACTGAAGGATCAATGGAGCAAGCAATGATAAAATATGAAACACCTGGTAGGAAGTAGCAAGGGTGGAAAGCTTGAGATACAATGGTGGCTAACTGCAGAAAGAAGAACCTGGGCTCTGAACACTCTTGTATTTAAATCTGGTTCCATTACTTATCGTGTCACCTTAAGCAAGCAAGCAACTTAATCTCTTTGCATCTAAAGTTGCTTACTATAAAATAATGTAATATCTTCCCACAAGACAGTCTTATGTAAGACAGAGTGGCACAAGTACTCATATATATTAGATTCTTTAAAAAAAAAAAAAAAGCCAGTCCACGTTCATTACTGAGGTAAGAACAGAAGTCACAAAAGAAGAAAAAGGAGTAGACTGAGTAGAAAAAGCATGCCAAAGAGAAACTCTTAAAAATTACTCCTTGAAAACCAAGTTTAATCAAGAGAAGACATAAAAATAAACTCTTGTTCTTTTCTTCATCACTATACTTAATTCCAAGAGTCAAAACTCCAATGGTACTACTTAACACTACATTATGACCTTCATATATTACATTAAAGATAAAACAGGTCTTGAATGATGGACTAAAAACCAATCTTTCATTAAATTCAATGCAAAAAATATTTACTGAGTGCCTTTTATGCTTCAGTGTGTCTCAGGTGAGTGGCAAGAGGTAGAGGAGTAAGAAAAAAATTCTTGCTTTTAAGGAATTAGAACTTCTAATCTTTCTGGTATCAGATAATTTTATAGTATTCCTTTCTGGGAAACACAATCAGTTCACAAGTTAGGGACATTCCTGTAGTCTGTATTATGAATTACATGTTAGGGCATGAGAAAGACATGCTAAGAAAACTGATGGCTTTAAGATTCTAGTTTTAGTATTAAGTATTAGTTAAGATTTAGTTTTAGTATTAGTGAATTTTTCATAATTGTTGAATTTTTAGTGCAAAAAATTACCTGTCAAAATTTCGGTGTTTCTTGCAGCTATTGTTTTAACTTTTATTATTCCTGATTCAGCAGCCTGCAAGAATAAAAATAATTAGAAAATAAAATTTATTATCAACATGAATTATCTAGGGGTTAAATAAGTCATATACAACAGCTAAAATTATAAACATAGTCAGTTGCTATCATTTTTTTTTATTTTCAAAGCATCAGATACTAAGCCTAGTAGTGACATACACATTAGATATAATAAAATATGATTAATTTGATTATTCATATGCAAATTGCATGTTGCATTCCTCTGCCTGAGGGAATATATGAAATACCTCAACACTTGACAAATTTAAAAGTTTAGAAAATAAAATAATAAAAAAACCTAATGAAAAAATTTGAATTCCTCCTCCCCATTTCACACTCCCTTCTCCACCACAAATAAATTATAAAACACTGCAAAATAAGTGAAACTATTGTTTTGAATTTGAAGAGTCAGTTTTCTTTTTTTTGAGTATGAATAACCAAGCACTTATTACTCTTTGATTATAATTTTTTAAATATTCATTCCAGTTTTCATAATATGTCTAAAATATTTCATCCCAACAGGCTTAGCTGACAGTAATTGCAATTCATATAGCATTTTAAAGAAAATCACAAGAACTATACTTATGGGAGCCACTGTTTACATGTCACACTTGATATGTGGCCAATCTGAACTGAGCTGTGTTCTGTGTAAAATACACACTAGATTTTGAAGATTTAATGTCAAAAAATGTAAACTATTCTCCAAGCAAATTGATTACACTGGGAAATAATATTATGAATACACTGGGTTAAAACAAATATATTATCAAAATTAAATGTCTGGTGTTTTGATTTTTGTTTCCTGGGTAGTGAACCCAGGGGCACTTTTGTTACTGAACTGTCCTCAGCTCTTTTTATTTTGAGACCAGGTCTTGCTAATTTGCCAGTGCTGGCCTTGAAATTGTGATCTTCCTGCTTCATCCTCCTGAGTTGCTGGGATTATAGACCTACACCACTGTACAAATCTTTTTTTTTCTTTAACTTTTTAAATGCAATTTAAAACTACACATATGGATTGATTGCATTTTTGTGGCCCACATTACCTTTCTATTGAACAGCACTGACATATAATATTGATATGTTATTTCCATCATAGAAAGTCAGACCATTTTCAGTATCTAGAAACATGGCTAGTTTGTATTTTATATTGCTCCCTATACCTCAAAAAATAGTATCTTATTTTTAACAAGCAGCAGATTAATGCATAAGATAAAGAACACACAGTGAGTAGGCTACATTATGTATAATAGGCTCTTTTACTTTTTTGCCTCCTAGCATGTGCAATCCTTGCTTGTGTTGGAAGAATTCTTATTTAAAGAATTTTGGTAGAATACAAAATCTGTCTTACACCACTAAAATTGAAAATGCCAGGTACTTGATTTCTCACATGTCCTAGCAGCCAAATAGATGCACCTACCAGGGATTTTGAATATGGAGGAATAGTGGCAAAGAAAAGTGAGAGACAAGAGAATTCTTTCCAATAATAGCAACACTGAAAGCAACATCTAGTTTCAGAGGGCAGTAGAACCAGTGGTGGCCTGGAGTGACCAACACTACCAGTAGTATAACCCATATCATCCAATCACTATTCATCAGAGACAGCAATGAAGATCTAACAGCATGAGTTTTGCTGTGCTTCCAACTGTTTACCCTCCCCTGTTCATGTACTTTTTCTAGGACTGGCTCCATGCATCCTTCTACCAATTCTGTGAACCACTCATTATCCTATTAGTAAATTTTACTTTTGCTTAAATCATCCATTGTCAGCTTTCACTCTTCAAACTAAGAAACACAATAGATATATACAACTTCTAAAACTTTAAGAACTGGAAATGTCCCAAATTATATTAAGAGGGCTACTAGCAGAAAAACACAATCAAAATCAAATTCTTCAGGGAAAAATTGGTTTTCTGGTTATTTGAGGCAATACATATTAGAGACAGGAAGGTTTAAAAATTCTGATGCTCAGTGTGCAACCCATTTCAATTAAATCAGAATGACTGCTAACAGAAGTCACATATCAGTACTTTTAAAAATCTTCAGTTGTTTCTAATATACAGAAAATTTAGGAATCCTTTGCAATACTATAGGAAAGAAATAATGGTGTAAATGAGGTGGTAAAAAGTGGCCAGATTCTGAGTATGTTTGAAGATTTGCAAATCATAGCACATTAACTATTATAAAAATAAAAGAATACTGAAACAAACTATTGCAATATGCTAAGTAATAGTCACACATCCCATCTCAAACTCTCTTGAGTAAATGTCTTATTGGAGAGAAGTTAATCTGTGGCCACTACGATTTCTTCCACTATCGCTTTCAAAAGTTTAACTTCCTTTTTTTAAAAATTTTTGTTTGTTTATTTATTTATTTTTATGTGGTGGTAAAGATCGAACCCAATGCCTCACACGTGCTAGGCAGGCACTCTACCACTGAGCCACAATCCCAGTCCCTTTAACTTCCTCCTCACTGTAACACTATATTCCTGGTGTATGTCCAAATTCAGTATTTCAATTTGCTTTTGTGTCAACAAAGATTTGATCAAGCCATCAAGAATATCAATGCTATCTGTCCAGAGTCTGTCAAACCTTTTCTTTTTTTTTTTGTCACACTGGGGATTGAACCCAGGGGTGCTTCACCACAGAACTAAACCACCAGCCCTTTTGCCTTTTTATTTTTTTCCAAGACAGATTTCATTAAGTTTTCCAGGCTGGCTTCAAATTTGTGATCCTCCTGCCTCAGCTTCCCGAGTTGCTGAAATTACAAGTGTGCCACATGCCTAGCCTCAAACCTTAAGTTTCTCAAATCTGTCCTGTGAAATGCTAGATGTTAGGTGTCAACAAAAATTTCAAATTTGCCAAACGCTGTTTTGATTCCTTGAGAAGAATAAGTAGTGACACATGATTGCGTACATATTTAACAAATACTTTTTAGAAAATCATACAATAAGGAGAAGGAATAAATATTATTTTAAGTAGTTTGAAGTAGTGTTTTTTTGTTTTTTTGGTTTTTTTGGTTTTTGGTGGTGGTGTTACTTTGTTTGCAATATTGGGGAATGAACTCAGAGGCACTTTACAACTAAGCCACATCTCCATCCCCTTTTGAGACAGGGTCTCACAGTTCTTGCTACATTGCAAAGATATAACCAGAGCTGGGTGAGGTAGTGCGTGCCTGTAATCCCAACAACTCAGGAAGCTAAGGCAGGAGAACAGCAAGTTCAAAGCCAGACTCTGCAACTTAGCAAGGTCCTAGGCAACTCCATGAGACCTTGTCTCTAAATAAAATATAAAAAGGGCTGGGGATATGGTTTAGTGCTTAAGCAACCCTGGATTCAATCCCCAACACCTAAATAAATAAATAAATAAATAAAACAGATATAACCAGAATTTTCATTCCTAAATTCAAGGAATCAACAAAAGGATTATTTGTTAGCTATAATTAGACCTACCTCATAGCTCCGCATTTTGTACATTTAATTAAGTCTTTAATGTCAAAGTACTGTGAAACTGTAATATCTTATTCTCACTGACACCAGGTATTTCTGGAAAGTTCCACTAGCGATGTTTATTGATTACAAGTATATATCAAGATCCCCTAACCACTGTATTATTTCACACCAAAGCCTAGCTTAGCCTGCCTCTTTTAGAGTATCTTTGTTCTGGCTAAGGTTGGAGTTTGGGAGGTAGGGAGAGAGGATGACATCTTTTTCTTCTGATCTTTTTCTCTTATCTTCACAGTCAGATTTCTATGTATTTACCAAGGACTATCAGTGTAAAAAAGTCTTTAATTCTTGCATTAAAGTATCTGCTATTCTGATCAGATACAATGTAGGAAACTTACATAATTGTAGTTATTTTTTCCTAAATTAAGGAGGAGGAAGAAGAGAAAGAAAAGTGGCTAGTTCTAAAACTTGAATAGATCATATAGGTAGAGATTTAAAAAAAAGATAAGCAGTCTAATATATTTCTGAGCGCATTCACGAGTTGGGAAAATGATCCAAAGTCTTAAATACCTTGCAGCATTTAATATTTGTTACTCCTAAAATTAATATCTCTCAAGAAACATTTGCACATTTTTTCTCAATACCCTTTGCTGACTCTTCCAAATCCACCTAGGATATCCCTGGCCTCATTTCTCACTCAATATACTCTTTCTGGGTAATCCCATAGTTCCATGGTTTCAACTAAAGACTCCTAAATTATATTCCTTTTTTTATCTTTTTTTTTGTACTGGAATTGAACCCACCTTTATCCCTGAGCTACATCCCCAGCTACCATTTTTATGTTTTTATTTTGAGAGGGGGTCTCTCTCAGTTGCCTAGGGCCTCTTTAAGTTGCTGAGGTTGGCCTTGAACTTGTGATCCTCCTGCTTGGGCCTCCCAAATCACTAGGATTATAGGTAAACACCACCACACTCAGTAAATTATATTCCTTTATTGACCTGTCTCCAAAACTACAGGACTCAACTAACCAAAATGCTTTAAAGGTACCTTAAATTTAAGATGCTAAAAAAGATGGCATCATCTTCCCCAACCCCCAAATTCCAACCTCTGCCAGAACAAAGTTTTTTCTTCCTATAATCTGTTTTCTGAACAGCTACATTACCCATCCAATCATGGACCAGAGACATCTAGGTTTTCTTCCTCATCCTATGTATTTAACCAGCCACAAAAAGTCTATTTTGTTAACATATCTTGTAGTCCTTTTTCTCTCAAATCCCACTTCCACACTTCAGATCAAACTTATTTTCAATCTAAATGGATTTGTCTTGCCTACAGTCTTGTCCTCTATACATTAATTTTCTCAACTTTCCAATTATTCCCTTGCACCTACCCCTACTAGTGTTTCTGGAAACTGAATAGTGTAGGGACATCTTTTAAAAGGGGTGGGGTGGGTATCTTAGATTTGCCCAGTCACTGAATAACTTCAATATGTATAAATACAACTAAGAAAACTTTTTTGGTCTGTAGATATAGCTCCATGATTGAGATTGCATGAAGCCCTGGGCTCAATCCCCAACACAACAAAATAATAACAACAATAATAAAAATAGAAAAAAATAGAAACTTTTTCTTTTTTGGTACATTTTGCCACTGAGCCACATCCCCAGTCCTTTTTTTTTAATTTTGAGACAAGGTATCACCTCGCTAAATTATGGAGGCTGGTCTTGAATGTGTAATCCTCCTGCCTCAGCCCCCTGAGCTGCTGGGATTATAGGCATGAGCCACAATGCCCAGCAGTTTCTCTATTCTAACTATAAGCCATGAGGACAAAAAATGTACCTCATTCACCTCTCTACATTACTAATGTCTACCACTATGCCTTTCAAACAGTAGGTACATAATAATAGTTTCTACATGAATAAATGAAAAGTTCTAAATAGTACAAAAATCTAAACTCATTTATAATGAGGGGAAAAGAAATGATTTTACTGTCTCATTAATAGAAAACTCCAGAGGAAAACAGCCAGAGAATCACAATGCCATCAGGGCTGCTATTTCACTTCTATCACCCTCTTGGTTCTGGCCTGTTCTGTGAATAGGTGCCTCCCCAAGATGCTTCCAATCTTTGCACAAAAATGGTTGCAGCTATTCTATACCTCACAATTTCATGACACTATCTAGAAGGAGAGAACGAGTATCTCTCAGTAGACTGAAAAAGAAAGAAGCAGTTTTTCCTTCCTAGGAGCACTTGCTGACATTATACAACTTGGGCAGGAAGAAACGTGGGGGTGGCGGAGATGGGAAGAATTTCAACTAGACCAAGCTACTCAAGGTACCCGGGAGATAGGAATGAGATAAGTTCATCCAAGTTCAAAGGGCTGAAAATGAGGGTAGAATGCAGAATACCAAATAAAGGTAGCAAAAAGGAATAGATGCTATGGAAGGAATTAACAAATGCCTACTACTGAAACTATGTGATTTACTTTTTTTTTTTTAATTTTGTTTTTAAATGCTACTTCCCTTCACAAAAGCTCCTATTCTGGGTTTGTTTGTTTTCTTTTTTGTCGGGAGAGTACCAGAGATTGAACTCAGGAGCACTCGACCACTGAGCCACATCCCCAACCTTATTTTGTATTTTATTTAGAGACAGAGTCTCATTGAGTTGCTTAGTGCCTCACTTTTGCTGAGGCTGGCTTTGAGCTCGAGAAAACTCAAGATTCTCCCATCTCAGCTTCCAGAGCCGCTGGGATTGTGGGCATGTGCTACAGCGCCCGGCTCCTATTCCATTTTTTTAAAAATATATTTTAGATGTAGATGAACACAATATCTTTATTTATTTTTATGTGGAGCTGAGGATTGAACTCAGTCCTCCTATGTGCGAGGCAAGCACTCTACCACCGAGCTACAGCCCCAGCCCCTCCTATTCCATTTTTAACACATATTTTTCACTTCTATAAGAGTAAACACTCATATTAAAACAAATTTACCAAAGGTCCAAATTAATTATCCATATGACATAGCATGAAAGAAGAGCAAAAGAAGAAATGTGAATTCAAGTTAATGGCAACTTGGTTAACATAATATACTCATGAGACATAGGGAGGTATGTTGCTCCTGAAGACTTAGATGTCAGGTGAAATCAAAACACAAGTCAGGGCTGTGGTTGTGGCTCAGTGATAAAAGTGCTTGCCTAGCATGTGTGAAGCACTCAGTTCAATCCTCAGCACCACATACAAATAAATAAATAAAATAAAGGTACTGTGTCCATCTACAACTAAAAAAAATTTTTTAAAAGAAGACCTTAAGTCAAATCCACGCTCAGGAGTATTTAATAGAGCTAGAATACTCTCTAGAGGACAATATGCTCATAAAGCAACTACTACACTGAAACCAATGATTGTCTTCTGTAACATTTGATTACATACCTGAAGTTTTGAAAAAACATACCTATATAGTATTCTACTCAAAATCTCTGGTTTCTAACAAACAAGTAAAATAAATTTTCTTTAACATATCAATTTTCCTTAACATATAAATTTTCTTTAATATATTTGAGATGCAGATAACATGTAAATGGCTAAAAATATCTATGTGGTGGCTTTTCTTAAATTTTTTTCTTTCTTTTTTTTTTTTTTTACTACTGTGGATAGAAGGATAAGCAAGATGCAATATTCACCCTTAAGGAGTCATATAGAAAAGAAAAAAAATTAAGATAAGATAAACAGAAGATAAGAATAAATTAAGATAAACAGAAGATAAGAATAAAAGTTATGAGGAAATAACTAAAAATAAGCCTAACCAAAAGTTAAGAAAGTGAAAGAAAACATGAGACTGGCAAGCCTAATGTTTCCTTGACTATTTTTTGTGACATATAGTAGGTGTTCAAAAATTATTTCATGAATGAATGAATGAGTAAATGAAGAAAGAAATGAAAAAATTATCTGTAAATTTGGTTCATTCGTGCAATGGGCAACACTTAAAGTGGGATTAAAGAAAAGTAGGATTTTGCCGGGCGCAGTGGCACACACCTATAATCCCTGCACTTTGGGAGGCTGAGACAGGAGAATCACGAGTTCAAAGCCAGCCTCAGCAATGGTGAGGCACTAAGCAACTAACTCAGTGAGACCCTGTCTCTACATAAAACACAATACAGGGCTGGGGATGTGGCTCAGTGGTCGAGTACCCCTGAGTTCAATCCCCAGTACCAAAAGAAAAGAAAAGTAGGATTTTAATTTCAAAAGAGAAAAAAAAAAGATGGGGAGGCAATTCCAGGCCAGTGGAAGGAAACTCAGCAGTCATAGCATGAAAACACAAGCAGTAGGGTGTATCTAGAGTCTAGCAGACAATCCACTTTACAAGGGCATATGATGAAGCCAGAAAGGAAAATTGGGAAGAGCAAGAGGGTCTTAAGTGCTAGTACAAGGAATTTTACAAGCACAGAGTAGCCACTGAGGGCTTCTGAGCTATTTTAAGTACAATAGTCTGATGGTAAAATATAAATTAGTTTTGAGCTACATATGCCTTACATATGCCTTTAATGCATGTCAAAAGCAGAGTGTTAAAACCTGAAACGAGGATATAACTGGAAAAACAGAAAAAAAGGAGAGGTAGTTGGAACAGCTGACAGTGAACGAGGAGAACTGAGGGAGAAAAGATAGCCAAATAATGACTGAGGTAAGCAACAGTAATAGATCCCAGCAAAACAAAATAAAACAAAACAAAAATATGGGGGGATAAAGTTTTTCTCAGGAAAATGTAAGTTTAATTACAAGACATTCTATTTGAAGTATATAAAAGACATTCTGATAGTTGTGTTCGACAGGTAGCTGGATACACAAGTTTAAACACAGCAAAGAAAGCAGAATGGGTAAAGCAGGATCAGCACTGTGATAAGGTCAGAAGCATGGGAGTACATGACAGTGCTAAGAGAATAAGCATGGAGAAAGAAGACATCTTAAGACAGAACTTGGGATAAGAATTTATACAAAAAGAAGAGGAGAAGAAATACTGAGAGAAAGAAAGGAGAAATAGTTAACGCAGTGTTACAAAAGTCAAAATGAGAAACTTCCAGGATGGAAAAATGGCAATAATGAAGGCAGACCAGTAAAATGAGTATAAAAACAAATTAAACTGGGCACAGTGGCACATGCCTACAATCCCAGCAATTGGAGGCTGAGGTAGGAGGATTCCAAGGTCAGCCTCATCAACTCAGTGAGACCCTCTCTCAAAATAAAAAATAAAAATGACTTGGGGTATAAATGATAAAGCACCCCTGGGTTCAATCCCCAGTACTACATACACAAAAAGAAATAAATAAATTAACAAAACCAAGTTAACCATGTTTTAAAGGCATGTGTAGCATTATATGATAGAAAAAGAGAAAATAAAGATGGATGTATATGGATTGATATCCCCGTTCCTTCACTTTCCAGCTGTACTACCTTATACAGATTACTCAACCTCTCCAAACTTCATCTGTATAATGAAATACTTAAAAAGACATGACACAGCCGGGCGCGGTGGCTCACGCTTGTAATCCCAGCACTTAGGGAGGCTGAGACAGGAGAATCGTGAGTTCAAAGCCAGCCTCAGCAATGGCGAGGCACTAAGCAACTCAGTGAGACCCTGTCTCTACATAAAACACAAAATAGGGCTGGGGATGTGGCTCAGTGGTCGAGTGCCCCTGAGTTCAATCCCCAGTACCA
>CM053403.1:49742725-49773540 GCA_028644305.1 Xerus rutilus
TGACACATTAGAGTTAAAAGATACAAAGTTCCTAGCCTAGTGGAAAGGATATATTTTACTCAGCCTTGAGTTAACTTCATGAAATAAAGTTTCCCATTTATTTTATTTAAATTTATTTTTTTGGTACCAGGGATTGAACTCAGGGGCTCTCGACCACTGAGCCACATCCCCAGCCTTATTTTGTGTTTTATTTAGAGACAGGGTCTCACTGAGTTGCTTAGCTCCTCTCTGTTGCTGAGGCTGGCTTTGAACTCGCGATTCTCCTGTCTCAGCCTTCCAAAGAGCTGGGATTACAGGCATGTGTTACCACACCTGTCTCTCATTTATTTTCGTATTTCCTGCCAATCTTCACACTTAAGAGACTAATATATTTCTATTAAATCACAACATTAATAGTAAAACTCTGCACATGGTTGAAAATAAAGCTATCTTATAGAAAAGAAATAAAAGAAAAGGTTTCAATTTTTGAAGAATGTTTTCTTTTCTGGTTTGTAAGTCAGAGACAATGTCTTATTTCTTCTGTGTCACTAAAGCTAAGAAGGCAGTAAATATAACATTTTTTTCCATTTGTATATTTCAATATATAAACACGAATTTATCCTATTGTGCTTATGGGAGAAATAAAACAATGTCAAGGGGAAAATAAATATCAGTCCATTATAAAACACTAAATCAAAACCATTCCCAAATAAGCAAGTAAAGATAATCTGGCCCTCATTCTTCACTGTCAAAAGGTACTGAAAATGAGGTCTTAACCCATCCAGGAAAGTCAATGACCTTAGCCTCAATTTCCAAATATGGTAAAATAGTAAGAAGGCATTTAGCTCACCAGAGGTCTCCCATGACCAGTAAACAAAGGAAAACGCTGAATATTGAGGAACTCTACCACAAGGAACCTTTGCTTTTTTTTTAAAGGCAAAAATTGCTACCAATTTCCATCAGGGCTGAATGGGCAGTGGAAAACTTAAGGTGCATCACTAAGACTACTTATACTTTTTAAACACCTTGCTGCTTCTGCAATAAGAAGAGATTTAAAAAAAAATCCACCCAAAATCCTAATCCTAACTAGCCCAATTCAAATGACCTTCATCTCCTTTCCTCTTCTACTACCCACTCCTTTGGACTTCATCATCCTCTAGTATTTCTCTACTTGGTAATCTGAAATTCAGTATGCCTACTATTGTTCCAATTCCATCCTTCTAGCTTCCTTACTCTCCAACTCCATTGCTCTTTGATTAAACTGGTGCTGCTAGTCCCTTACCCTTCTCACTTCTTCAAACCAATCAAAGCTATTGGGTTTCCTTCTTTGGGAATCCAACTGAGATCTCACAATCCACCATTATTTCAATCACTTTTTCTGCTAAGACTCTTAAGTGTTCTATGTCAATTTTTCCTTCATTTCTCCAAAATGATTCACTGCTCTCCTTTAACTTCCCACTTCTTATTTCTCTTATTACTAATTACTTCCAGCAAAAAGTTTTTCTATCCTAACTAGAAAGCAGAGGCCATGGGACAAAACTATTCACAACTTTCAACTTCCACTTTCAAATTTATCACATCCAACCCATCTTTTCCTTCCTAAGAAAATGTTTCCCTTCTCAGATTGAACTTCAGTTCATTTATAAAACTCAAACTTTCTCAGGGACCTTGCTCTAGCAAGTATCCCTCTTTTTTCCAGTATCTTTAATCTTAACCTGGCCAACGACCTTTTTTTCCCAAATTTCCTTTTTTGGTCCTGATACACTCTTCCTGACCCAACTCATTCACTCCTATGGTTTCTAATATCACATATTTACTGATATCCTAAGTCTAAAATTCTAGAGCCACTTCTTTCTTAATGCCAAACTATCTTTTTCAAGCACCTACTGGTCAGTTCCACTTTGATGTCATAAATCTTAATATATTTGTGACTACTCTCTCCCCCCAAAACATTTCCTTTTCCTATATTCCTCCTTCCTTCTCTTGGTGATCCATCTAGTTTTCCAACCCAGAAACTACTCATTTCACTCTTTCCATTACAGAAAAGGTCACAGTGCCCTGGTAATTTTACCTGCTAAATCTTTTTAATCTGTACTCTCCCTTCCACTCCTCTCAATGCAAGCAACCTCCTGTCTATCTCTATAACTACTTCAATACAGGTAATCACCACTTTTGAAAATTTGCCGTCTTTGCATCAATCTCAATACCTTCTAATTCTTCCCAACAATACTGTCATGGTAATATTACTAAATACGAATCTGATGACATTATTCTCTTTTAAAGAGCTTTAATGGCTCCCAATCATCTTCAGTATGAAATTTATTTTACATAGAATATAAATATCACGGGCTAAGCCAGGCGCGATTACAGGCACAAGCCTGTAATCCCAGCACTTAGGGAGGCTGAGACAAGAGAATTGCGAGTTCACAGCCAGCCTGAGCAATGGCAAGGCGCTAAGCAACTCAGTGAGACCCTGTTTCTACATAAAACACAGAATAGGGCTGAGGATGTGGCTCAGTGGTCGAGTGGCCCTGAGTTCAATCTCCAGTACCAAAAAAAAAATCGTGGGCTAATTCCTCTGCCAAGAATGACCCCTCCCCCACACATCTTCTACTCATACTACTACTAAACTTAGCTCAAGAATTATAAACTTTTAATGGGCATGATAGTGCATGCCTGTAATCTGAGCATCTCGAAAGGCTGAGGCAGGAGGATTGTAAGTTGAAGGCCAGCCTCAGCAACTTAGTGAGACCTTGCTTTAAAATAAAGAATAAAAATGACTGAGAATGTAACAGCTCAGTGATAAAGCACCTCTGTGTTTCGATCCCCAGTACCACAAAAAAAAAAAAAAAAATTACAAACTTTTTCAGATTACACTTCCAGGCTCGGCTGGCTCCCCCTTACCTGTTCCCACAGCATAGTGCCTACAAATAGGAAATAAACAAAGGTTCTCATTCAAGAAATACACAAACATAAAGCTTTAGAGGTCACTATCTCTTTTTTTTTTTTTTAATTTTTTTGTAGATGGACACAATGTCTTTATTTTATTGCTCTGTATGTGGTGCTGAGGATCGAACCCAGAGCCTCACGCATACGAGGCAAGCGCTCCACCGCTGAGCTACAATCCCAGCCCAGGTCACTATCTCTTAAGGCCATTGACTATTAATTATGTAAAAGGGACTTTAGAAAGGTCTGACATAATTTTTAAAGCAAAAAAAAAAACTTATACAAATGTTTCCAAACAAACTGGCTGCTTCAGTTGCCCCCCCCCCAACCCAAAGGAGGGGGAGCTCTGAAACATGAAGATATATACTTAAGGACTAAGAAAAATAAGCAGGAAAAAAAGGAGGAAGGAATTTATTGCTATTATTATTTAATAATTACCTTTATTATAAAATAGCAGACTTAAATTATAGACACTACAAAAATAATTTAATATTCAAAGAATAGATATATAAATGAAAATAATAAGGTGGGGGTAAAAAAAGTCCAAAGGTAAAAATAAGACACTATTCTTTATCAATATCTTTTGTTTTTCTATAAATCTTTTTGCTTTTCTAACAAATTTGAAATCTTAAAACTCAGCTTGTTAATTAAAAGATTTATAGTCAAGTATCATGGCCAAAAAAGTAGAAATTATTAAAAACTAGGTGTAAGACTAGGTGTATTAAAAACTTGAAATGACTAAATATAAAATGTCTCACTTCATCTTAACTTATTTAAAAAGTATCCCTCCCAAAGTAGAATGCAATTAGAAATTGTAATAAGTTCTTGAGTAGTTCAGAATGAGAATTTTTCAGGTAACACCTGTAAACACACTGGGAGAATGTTAACTAGCAAAGAAATCTACTGAATGGAAAAGCTTCTTATATTTAGAAAGATTTTGCCTTAAGGTCTACCTAGCACCCAAAGGGAAAAATAAAGCCCAAAACTTACCAGTTCCTTAAAAAACAAAAGCCAAATTTTAGCATTACTACTAATTTACCAAGAAGTTTAAATTAAACTAAAATATTCATGAAAGTCAAGGCTTTCTCCTTTAAAAAAAAATCACTATTTAGCTAATTACTTCAACCTTGTTTTAAGGCTGTAAAAAAGTCATTTTTCAGTTCCTAAAGCATGTGTCATTGGTTAAGGAGTCAAGATTCTTTCATTCAACAAATCCTAACAGAATATGTATACTATATACAAAATTATGGTAAGAATTATCTTGCCATTATCACAAAGACTAGGTGTAATTACTAAATATCTCTCTAGCTAGTGTTCAAGCAAAAACTCATAAGCTTTAATGAAAAGTCCTAGGATTAGGAATGGGTCGAGTTCTAGGCCTTTGCTAATGACCTGTTTGGAACATTTTCAATAGAAATAATGTAACAAATAGCAATTAAATTCCCAAATTACCCCACAAAGGCCTATAATATAAAGGAACCAGTCTTTATATGAATTCTTAGAACTGGGAACAATAAGTTCTATAACTTACTGCTGAAATTACAAAACAGGATTTGAAATTTTCTAAATGGAAGCATTTTCCTCACAATTAAAAATAATAATTCTTGGGGTTAGGGCTGGGGATCAGTGATAGAGTGCTTGCCTAGCATGTGTGAGGCACTGGGTTCAATACTCGGCTCTGCATAAAAAATAAACAAATAACATAAAGGTATTGTGTCCATTTATAACTAAAATATTAAAAATAATAAGAATTCTTTAAAATTCTTTAAAACAGCCCAATTCTTCAAAATTACATTTTATAACTTTCAACAAATGATACAGTGCAAATAACGAAAATCAGTATCAAAGCAAACTACTTACTGAAAGAAAACATATGTAACAACTATCATCCCAAAAGTGGCACATCTAATTAGGTGGTATTAGGTAGTGTTTTCCTACTTTATTACAGAAATACAAGAAGCAGTTTGGAACCAGAGCACTTTAAAAAAAGTTAAGATTGCTTAGAAGCCTAAAATCTAAGCTTTATCAATCAAGTTCTGATTACAGAATATTTATAAGGATAAAACATTCAAATAAATACAAAAGTATAAAACCCCTTGGTGAATTTTTAGGGTAAATAATAAGTGAAACTGCAGGTATTCAAAACTACATTTAATAGGAATAAAAATTAAATAATTACCTTTACAACATCACTGAAATACCTTATTTCAAAAAAATTATAAAGGAAATTGAAGATTTTTAAAAATTTCAAATAACTGACACCTCAATTTTTTAAAAAAGCCAATAGTGACTAAATTTTAAAATTTCAATTCAGGAACTATTTGGAGATGTAATTTGTGTAAATTATTAATGAGCTATCTAATAACATCCTTTTAATCTGACGACTTTGCCGCACATAATCTTATATAATCACATTTTACCGCTGAAAAAAAATTTTGAAGCTCCATGGAGCTAAGAAAGATGTACTACTGCGAGAACTTAAATTCAGGTTCATCTGCTTAGTGACTCCAAGCCCAAATGTCCCACTACAGTACTGCTCATAACAACATGGTTTAATTAACATGGTTCCTGCAGGTATTCAACATTATCTACAAATTACGTGGGTCTGGATAATTCATTAATAGTTCATGGGATTGAAAAGGGTTAAGCCAAATGACACATACCAATAAGAAAAGCAGTTTCCAATTGAGTGATACACTATATACGTGAGAAGCATAGATTTCACAACAGTGATATTAATTCTTAGGAACGAGAAACAGACATAAGTTTTTCAATTCTGGCTTGGCCAGTTCCGAGTTTGAAAAAGACCAGAAAAGCTGAATTACTGAATTGGCTCACTCCATCAACTTCATTCCTAAATCAGGAGGACAAGAGAGTAGGAGAAATCAAATCACCTCAGACCTCTCCAACACTATTTTAAAAAGTCGGTACAAATCACCTGCAAAGGTGAGAGACAAATGAAAATTAAGACAGGACTGGAGGCTGAGGGAGAAGGACTGGGTCTAAGAGGACCAAGCAAGCTCTCGGCGTCTTCTCCCGACGTCGCCTGAAGCTTACCTCCTTGACAGGTGGGAATTTCTTCTTGCACTCCAGCGACAAGGCCCGCAAGTCGCTCTGCATATTCTCTAGCAGCTTCTTCACCGCCTCGGGGCTGTTGGTGCTGGACATGATCACCCAAGGTCCGAGCTAATTTCAGAGCCGCACAAATAAGCTCTGGCACTGTCAGCTCCTTGGGGCGCCTCCAGCCCTTCCACACCCCGCCTCTCGGGCTCCGCAGGGGCTCGGCCGGGCCTGGGCTGCGAACCCGGAGCGTGCCCGAGCGCCCCCCGCAGCCTCCTTCTAACACTCCCGGCTCCTCTCGGAGGTGCCCCCGCAGTCGCCCAGTCTCGCTAGGCTCCGCCAGCGCTGGCCCAGGAGCCCACAAGGTGGGCACGGCCGTCCCACGGCTGCGGGGCCAAGCTAAACCGGGCGACACTAGCCAACCTGGCAAGAAGCTTCAGCTCTGGCTCCCCAGACTCCCCAGACTCGCCGACGCCATTAGCCGAGGCGCCCACAATTCCGCGCGCGGCCGGGACACGTCAGCCGCACTTCCGGGCACCGCGGCCACCGCCCCCGCCGCGGCCAACCCGAGCGGTCAGCAGCTGGCAGGGCGGGGAGCAGGGCCGCACTCCTGAAGGTCCGGTTCCGGGTGGCAGCGCCCGCGCCAGCCACACCCCCGGCGTCCTAGTAGACCGGGGGCAGAGTCTGTGGCGTCTACGTGTTTCCTTTCTGTTGACAAATGTCTGAGTACTCTCTCTAGGGTACTCTTTGGCGTAGCTCTGCGTATGTTGGTATGACATTCTGTTTGGGTGTGACCAGTTTGCTTCCTTTTGAGTTGATTTTAATTTGTTTTATCACTCTTCATTTCTGCTTCCTCGAATCTCTGGGCTAATGACCCAAAATCAACGCCTACCTCCTGTTAATTTCTTTCGCCCACCGTGGCCCTAATGGCAAGCCCTCCATGGAGTTGCCACCAGTGCAACTGCTGCGAAGTCGTCTCTTATTTATTTATTTTTTATCTGTAAAATGGTAAATTAAACTGCCCTGGGTTCCAAACCCTCTGCTCCCAAGTCACTCAAAAGACAAAATTCCTCCAGTCTGCCCCGTCC
The DNA here is from genome assembly GCA_028644305.1 of Xerus rutilus. NCBI lineage: Eukaryota > Metazoa > Chordata > Mammalia > Rodentia > Sciuridae > Xerus > Xerus rutilus. The sequence goes on from CM053403.1 coordinate 49,749,799, forward strand.
TCTTTAACACTCGTTTCTCTCCGACTAAAAGTGTCATGCGATTTGGGCTTCGCATTTTTTTCCCCTACTTTTCTGTTTTCTTCCCTAGTGTTTTGCCAGAGCCAGCAACAGTATCTAGCACGTAGTAGGTAAGCAGTAAAATTTGTTGAATGAATACCATTTTTTTTCTTTTGGTACTGGGAATTGAACTCAGGGGTACTGAACCACTGAGCCACATCCCCAGCCCTATTTTGTGTTTTATTTAGAGACAGGGTCTCACTGAGAATGAATACCCTTTTAAAATCAGAGTTTTGAGGCTTAAATAAGAAGGCAACATAAAAGCCTTTATTAGATCTGAGGTGCCAAATGTGAAGTAAAAGCTAAAATCTTTGTCTGTTTCTCTGAAGATCCAGTTAAATCTACTTTTGCCAAGGCATTTCTCAGTTGCTGAGCAGGGAGTAAAATAATTTTGGGTTTTTTCCTTCTGGTAAGCAAAGCAAGGATGATAAAGTTGACAGATGAGGTAATAGAACAGTAGTTCGGACCATCTGTGCCAAATACACAACCTGTAAGGTTGACAACTCCTATGGTATAAGTTTTATGCATAAAAGTCTGTAAATTTAGTGGGGGAGGACTCAGATAACACATTTTCCTTGAAGTACCAACGAGTTTTTTTTAATGAGTTAATAATTGGACCAGTAATCTAAATCCAAGCTCCCTTTCAGTATCTTTCCCTGTGTAGCCAACTTTTGTTCTAAATTTTTTATTTTTTATTTTTTATAGCTTTGGCATGATTGATGCAATTATCATCTTTAGAGCCTCTCTCTCTTTTTTTTTTTTTTTTGGTACCAGGAATTGAACTCTATGGGCACTTAACCACTGAGCCACACCCACAGCTATTTTCATTTTTTATTTTGAGACAGGATCTCCTTAAGTTGCTTAGGGCCTCACTAAATTACTTAGTCTGGCTTTGAACTTGTGATCCTCCTGCCTCAGCCTCACCAGACACTGGTATTACAGGCATGGGCCCAGCTAGAGTCTATTAAATCTCTATTATATAGAGTTGAAGAGAATGCAGTTGAATTCACTAGCTAAAAACAAAATGTACAAACAGGCATGGATGGGGTATGCCTGTGAGCTCAGCTATTAGGAGGCTGAAGCAGGAGGATTGGATCCAAGGTTCCCTGCCAGCCTGGGCAATTTAATGAGACCTTGTCTCAATATAAAGAGTGCTGAGTACATAACAGTGATATTAGCATACATGATATTAGCATACATCAAGTCTGTAGCTCCTTGAGAGAGCATTTGCAGAGATATCCCTGGTGCTGGATTTGATCTCCAGCACTGCATAAAACTGACCTTGTATTGCCGGGCATGGTGGCGCTTACCTGTAATGCCAGCGGGTGGTTGAGGCACGAAGATCTCGAGTTTAAAACCAGCCTCAGCAACTTAGCGAGGCCCTAAGCAACTCAGTGAGACTCTGTCTCTAAATAAATACAAAAAAAAGGGAGGGGGGGCTGAAGATGTGGCTCAGTGGTTGCGTGCCCCTGGGTTCAATTCCTGGTACCAAAAAATAAATAAATAAAATAGTCTTATATTTATATATGCCTAGAGAGATTTGACTGTCCAAGAAACAATACATGGTTTTATGCCAATACCAAGCAAGTTACCAGAGGTAAAAATAGTTTTTTATTCTTCAAGTTAAAGAATTAGCTACACTTGGGAGCTAGCAGAATCATTTGCCTTTTAGTAGCAAAAACAAATATCCCCAAGGACCTAGGCATGAGATGTGAGACCCTGCACCTACTAGAAGAAAAAGTAAGTCCAAATCTTCATCATGTCGGCTTAGGAACTGAATTCCTCAACAAGACTCCTAAAACACAAGAAGTAAAATCAAGAATCAATAAATGGGATGGTGTCAAATAAAAAGCTTCTTCACAACAAAGGAAACAATCAAGAACATGAACAGAGAGCCTACGGAATGGGAGAAAATCTTTGCACCTGCACCTCAGATAGAACAGTCATCTCCAGAATCTACAAAGAACTCAAAAAACTTAACACCAAAAAGAAAAACCCAATCAATAAATGAACAAAGGAACTGAACAGACACTTCACAGAAGGAGAAATATGAATGGTCAACAAATACATGAAAAAATGTTCAACATCTCTAGCAATTAGAGAAATGCAAATTAAAACTACACTGAGATTTCATCTCACTCCAGTCAGAATGGCAGTTATCAAGACTACAACTAACAGTGGTAGAGCACTTGCCTAGTATGTGTTAGGCGCTGGGTTCAGTTCTTAGCACCACATGTAAATAAGTAAAAATAAAGGTACACTGACAACTAAAAAATTTTTTTAAAAAGAATGTAACTTGTTGGTAGGGATGTGGGGAAGAGTACACTCATACATTGCTGGTGGGACTGCAAATTGGTGCAACCACTATGGAAAGCAGTATGGAGATTCCTCAGAAAACTAGGAATGGAACCACCATTAAACCCAGTTATCCTATTCCTTGGTATATATCCAAAGGACTTAAAATCAGTGTACTATAGTGACTTGGTTTATCATCAATGTTTATAGCAGCTCCGTTCACAATAGCTAAGCTATGGAACCAACCTAGGTGCCCTTCAACAGATGAATAGATAAAGAAAATGTGGTACAGATACACAATGGAATAATACTCAGCCATAAAAAGAATGAAATTATGGCATTTGCTGCTAAGTGGATGGGCTGGAGACTGTCATACTAAGTGAAATAAGCCAATTCCAAAAAACCAAAGGCCAAATGTTCTCTTTGATATTTGGATACTAACACACACTGGTTGGGGTTGGGGGCAGAAGTTCATTGGATTAGACAAAGGGGAATGACAGGAAGGAAGTGGGTTGGCAATAGGAAAGATAGAATGAATTGGATATAACTTTCCTATTTTCAAATATGAATCACAACCAGTGTAAGTCCACATTATGTACAACCACAAAAATAGAAAGTTATACTCCATATATGTATAATATTTTAAAATACATGTATAATTATACATGTATAATATGCCATGTGCAACTAAAAAGAACAAGTAAAATTTTTTAAAAACAAATATCCAGATACATATTTTGTTCTCCAGCGTGTCAAAAAATACTTAATACTGAGAGGCTGAGGTGGCTCAGTGGTAGAGTGCTTGCCTAGCATGTGAGAGGCACTGGATTCGATCCTTAGCACCACATAAAAATAAAATAAAACGAAGGTATTGTGTCCATCTACAACTAAAAATATATTTTTTAAAAATACTTAATACTGTCAAAATTGTAGCAATTCTGTAAATGTTGGCATAGGGGTAAAAATCTGTAGCTACAAAATCTCTATTTGAAAATTACAACATTAATTGCCTGATAAAATTAACCTTTTATTACCATTAACAATGTTTCTCACAGCATTAACGCAAGGTAATTAAGCTCCAGGTTCTGAAGTGAAAAAGCCCTGAGTGTAATTCTCAACTCTGTTGGTTACTATCTGGGTAACTAGTAAATGACTTAATTGGAGCTCTCTAGTCTTCACTAATCCTTACTATATAACCTCTCCAACATCTTTAAAAGAAGAAAATACACCTTTCTTTTGAGGTAGTTAAGAAGTTAAATGAGATATTGGCAGATAAAGCACAATGCCTGGCACACATTAAGTTTTGAGTGGTTTTTTATTCTTCATTTTTTATTATCATTATCATTATTGGTGCTGGGAGTTAGAAACAGAGTCAAAAGAAAACTCTGATGGTCATCGCACTCTTTAATGTCTAACCAGACTTAATTATATCAGTGAGTTTTGTTCCTGATATTCAACCTTCTAGTTGAAAATCACGAAATCCATGTCTTTTTCTGAGCCCTTGGTATAAATCTTTTAGAAAATTTATCTATTTAAAAATGTATTAACAATTCTATTGTAATGAATGAGCTCAATGTAACAAACTTTCCTCTTAAAACTGCTTTCATAGTGTCCCAGAGATTTTGATATGTTGTCACTATTCTCATTTACCTCTAAGTATTTTTATTCCTGATTTCTTCTATTCATTGGTCATTAAATAATGTGTTATTTAGTCTCCAAAAAAATGTATTAACAAGAAGTAAATATCCATATGTAATAATAAAAAACTTGTCTAATGTCATTCTGGGTTTTTGTTTTTTGTTTTTTGGGGTTGTTTCGTTTTTTGTTTTGGTTTTGGTTTTTTGGTTTTTTATGGTTTTTTTGGTACCAGGAATTAAACCCAGAGGTGCTTTACCACTGAGATACATCCCCAATCCCTTTTATCTTTTTAATTTTGAGACAGGTTCTTGCTAAGTTGCTGACACTCTCACTAAATTGCTGAGGCTCTCCTGAAATTTGCCATCCTTCTACTTGAACCTGCTTAGTTGCTGGGATTATGGGCATATGCCAATGTACCTGACTTTAATGACATGGTGAAATACCTCTCTTATTTTAATGATAAAATACAAATAGTACTTTTCTAGTTGTTCAGTCTCTCAGATTCTAGTATCACTCACTTATGCTCCTTTTAAACTTTTCTTTCCTTAGATATTAGTGTTTTACAAAATTCTATTCTCTGCTCACTTTTCAATTTATTCTCTTTAGTGATATGTGCATGAATGGCTTCAATTACTATTGCTCTACTTATATTACCCTGTATAATTCCCATGCTGACGAATACCAGTGGAAGGTTCAGATTAACCGTAATACCACAACACAGACACCACTTGGGTTTACCTATCTAAGGAATACACCAAAGAATTAGTTGCAATATCAGCTGAGTAATGCAAGTGCAAGATTCTAAACCTTCCAAATATGCAGACCTTCTGGAAATTTAACTTTCTCCTCTAGTACCAGGCTTATATACATAAATCTGGATTGATCTTATACCTAGCCTTCTCTGGACACCACTTTACCTAGGCAGGCTAGCTCATCAATCACAGTTATATAATGTACAGTATTGTACAGTACAGAGGGTAATTAGATATGAAAAAATCATTTATGCTCAACTTCCCTAGACGAACACAGCCTCATCCAAGTGTATTGCTGAACTCAGCACTATGCGTATAAAACAAGAAAGTTACCTCACTATCTCTGAAAGTCATGATGTCAAGCCCTTACACAATTATAACTCCAGAGTGCTTATCTAATTAAGATCCAGGCATGAACATTCAACTTCCTATGGATGTCTTTACCTCGAAGTCTCATTAGCACCTCGTTTCTCCCTGAAAAAGGAGATAGCTCTCTTTGAATATGTGTTTCTCAAAGAAAGGCACCACCATCCATCTAGTTGCCTGAATAATTAAACTAACAGACTTGATTCTTCCAGATCCCTCATCTACTACATGTAAGAGTAATCAAATTATGTTGATTTGTCCTCCTTTATTACTTTCTAATTCATCCACTTTTCTCCATTCTTAGTTTACCCATGAGCTCTTCTGCCATCTCCTGGCCTCCTGGTGCTTTCTTCCTTCTCTCTGTGTTTGGCTTCTGTTTACCATCATCAACTACATGCTCTCTCTTTATGTGTCACATTGAAATTTGTTAAGGGAAAGAATCTAAATAGTTCAGCATGTCGAATATACATAGAATATTCCCATTTTAAAAAAATATTTATTTTTTAGTTGTAGGCAAACAGAATATCTTTACTTTTAGGTGGTGCTGAGGATTGAACCCAGTGCCTCACCTGTGCTAGGCAAGCACACTACCACTGTGCCATAACCCCAGACCGAATATTCCAATTTTGATACACTGTTTGCATGACCACCTTCTAGGTCACTGAAAAGAATACAAGTCAGCTGCCCTCAGAGCAGGGCATATCTCTGGTCCAAACAGCTTCTGATGTGCTCAGGTTTTTGAGTTTGCATGGTTCAGAACATGGGAATTTACTATGCAAAAAAATGCATCAGAGAGCTATTCATTGTATGAAATAATAAGAAATTTTATTTACAGATGTAGAAAGGGTTTCTTATCCACTTTTCAACAGTAATCACGTTTGAGGTGTCATTTATAATTTAATTTTTTATGTATGTGAATTAAAACGGTTAAACACATAATTAATATCTAGTATTAGACTAGGGATATAGTTCAGTGTAGAGCACTTGATTAGCATGTGTGAGGTCCCGGGTTTGATTCCTAGTCCTTCAAAAAAATTCATAGCTATTATTAATTTAAAATTTATTTTTAATCTCACTCTATTGTCATCATTAATTCTCTAACTCTGAATTACTTTTCCTGAAATTAATTCATTTCCATAATTTTTCTCACACAATTTTACTTAGTCCAGAAATGCTTAGTTTTTAATGCCAATTAATATATGCTATCTGTGTATTTCTTTTTTAAAAACATGTTTTTTAGTTGCAGATGGACACATTATCTTTATTTTATTTATGTGGTGCTGAGGATCGAACCCAGTGCCTCACGCATGCGAGGCAAGCATTCTATCACTGAGCCACAATGCCAGCCCCCTATCTGTGTATTTCTTAAAACATATTCTCAAACCTTTAACTTTCAGAATTAAAACTGTAGCTTGCAAATGGTCGAAATGACATGCTAATGGAAGATTGCCGATGAATGCTTAGGAAAATGTTATAAAATGTTATGAATAGAGAACCTATAGTTTACTATTTAAAACATTATCTTCCTAGATATAAAATTAAGTTGCTTATATATTTCTTACAGTTATTCTCAAAAAATTTTAAACATTTTCTGTCTCTATTGTAACATAATAAAAACATAAAAATGATTCTTATATATGGTACATCAAAGGTTGATCCCTGTTGTGTGGAATGACAATAATGAAAAATGAAGGATAAGGTTTTTGACAAGATAGACATCTTTTAAAAAAATTTTTTTAGTTGTAGATGGAAAATACCTTTATTTTGCTTATTTATTTTTATGTGGTGCTGAGGATCAAACCAAGTGAGTCACATGTGTGAGGCAAGCGCTCTACCACTGAGCTACAACCACAGCCCAAGAAAGACATCTTTAATACAAAACTTTTCTTAGCTGGTCCTTCCTAAAATCATTGTATTACTCAGCCACTGGAGAGCAAATGATGTGCAAATAGATGTGTTATGAAAAAGCAGAAGCAGTGTCACTCCTGACAGATGTCCTTCACTCCTGGCAGCTCATGAACATTTTAACCAGCAAAGGGAGTAGGGAGCCATTATACACATTTGCAAGGTTCTTTGTGTAACACAGAGGTAGAGATGGAAGTACAGCACTCCACAGCATGTGTTCAGAGCCCATAGGCTTACAGACTCATTCTGAGGTTGTGATAAGTTCTCTGGAGGTATTTAATGTTAACAACAAATGATACTTGTTGAAAAAGGTGTTTCTTCTAATAGTTCTGTTATTTTTATATCACTTTAAGACCTTGTTTTCTTTAGCTTGCCTTTAGCCTTGTTCCTGAGATAAAGACCACACTGTCTAAACATCCTCCACTCCCTTAAAAACCACCTCTTTCATTGCCAAGTCTCACACTGGAAACCACATTAATGGGGGCATTAGGCCAGACTTATTTATAACCTTCATTCAGAAGCTCTCTGGAAAGCTCTCTGAAAGCTTCACACACATGACTATGTGTAAGTATCAATTCCAAAGGGTCAGTAGTGCCAAAGTAGTGTCAAGTCTGAGTTTCAATAGTTATATCACTGTTTTGTTCTCCTGCACTTGAAACCCTGATTTGTAAACTGCCTGGTATTATTCTTATTAGTCTCCAGACTCCTCCTCAGATGGAGGGTGTATCCCTGATCTTCAGCTCCACTTCATGCCCACCTGCCTGACTCTCAGAATATTGCCCACATGTAGGCCCTCTGGACCTAGGTGCTTTGCCCCTATGAATGAACAATCAGTTCCTCTGGCTGAATGTTCTTGAAATTCAATGATCTATTCTGAATATTAATGTCATTTGTTGTTTGTTAGTCTGTTCTTAGACATTAAGTGCCGCCTTCCTGTCTAGACTTCTTATGGCTGTGGTTCATTCTATTCTCCTCTGGCTTTTTCTTCCCACCTCCCAACCTACTGCTCTTTCACCAAATGGGCACATACAGCTTCAAACTTCCATCCTTCCTGGTTGGCCCTGTCTCATTTTACTCAACAAATCTATGTCCAGCTGCTTCACTAGGCCCACAACAGGTGCTTTAGAGTTATAAGACAAGTCCCATGAAGCTAAATATAGAGGTCAGAAATCACATTGGTTCAAATCAACATTTTCTAACTGAAAAAAATCAGGAAAGGGACAGTTCAAGCAAAGCAGCATTCAGACTAGGTTTTATTCTATAATACCTTCTCTAAGTCTAAAGGGAGAAACTAGTTACCATTTATGGAGCAACTGTGTGGAAAGCTCTATACTAAATGTGTTTATTATCTCATTTAATTGAGTCTTCACAAAAAAATCCTGTGAATTAAGAATTACTATTTCTGTTTTACAAATGAGGACTGAGGCTGAAAGAAATTAATGCACTTGCTAAATGTTCTCTAGTTAAAAAGTGGTAAGTCAGGCTTCCAACTTATGTTTTTGACTCTAAAACTTATGCTTATGTATTTTGGAAGTGAAAATTGTCTCGTGGATATTTTGATAAAGTCTGAGACTCGTCTCCTCCCTTAATCTATTTTCTGAACATCTTATTAATTTGAAACTTTTTTTCAGATTGACTCTTTATTTTCTTTTTTTTAACATTTATTTTTTAGTTGTAGGTGGACAGAATATCTTTATTTTATTTTTATGTGGTGCTGAGGATCAAACCCAGTGCCTCACGCACGCTAGGCGAGCACGCTACCACTGTGCCATAACCCCAGCCCTGACTCTTTATTTTCTAAATAAAATTTTAGGTTTGCTTAGCACTCAAATGTTACAGCATTTTTCTTCCTTAACACATATTCTATTCAATTATAATTTTATTTGTCTGTTACCCCAAGTTCTTCAGTGGAAAAGCCCATTTGTTATCTGTAGCCATATTCCTGGCAGTAAATATTTGTTTTTTATGTGTTTTTTTTTTGATACTGGGGATTGAACTCAGGGGCACTCGACCACTGAGCCACATCCCCAGCCTTATTTTGTGTTTTATGTAGAGACAGTGTCTCACTGAGTTGCTTAGCGCCTTGCTGCTGCTGAGGCTGGCTTTGAACTCACAATTCTCCTGCCTCAGCCTTCCAAAGTGCTGGGATTAGAGGCATGTGCCACCACACTTGGTTAAATATTTGCTATTGTTTACATGGATTCTTGTCCTCAATAATAGAGAAGCAAAGGTATTGAGAAAATCATCAAGGCAAGAATTTGAGCAAAGGAAAAGAAAATGAGAGACTGGGGGTGTACGCATTGGGCAACTTGCATCCACAGAGAGAACTAAGTTGAATCTTATACAAGTAAGAGTTTCCTTATACCTGCCACCATACATCTTTTCTCAAGTAGCTGCTTCCTTCTTTCAAGAAATATTTGTTGAGTGAGTGAATGCTACAACTAAGATGATGTTTCTGTCTTCAGATTTTAAGACTTCAACTATAAAAACATAGGCCACTATGAAAAACAACTGTATGTGGCATATGGTGTGTGCCAGAAGTAAATGACTCAAATCTTTGAAATACAGCTTGATTCACATCCAAGAGTTATAATTATGATTCTTTGTCTTATTATTTTTTGGAGTACTGTGGATTGAACCCAGGGGCACTTTACCCCGATATACATCCCTAACCCTTTTTATTTATTTTATTTGTTTTATTTTATTTTTCATTTTTCAACAGGATCTTGCTACGTTGCCAAGGCTGGCCTTGAACTTATGATCTTCCTATCTCAGCTTCCCAATTTGGCTGAGATTGCAGGCATGCACCACCAGGCCTGGCCCAAGAATTCTTCTTGGGTTCAGTGAAGTCAATATAAAATTCCTGGCACAGTGCTTAGAATATGACTGCTACTCAAAAAATTTTAGCTCCTTATCCTCTTAATACAGAGCCAAGAGTAGTCAGTGAATATTTTCCCTCACTACATTGTATGCACTGAATATTATATATTTTCATTGTAAGGTCTTTTGAGGAAGCTAGTGTCATTTAATAAATTATTGGCAATTCCAGAATTTAGTCCAATGTTGGAGGAGGGAGCTCATAGTCCATTACACTTTGTGGAAACACCAAAATAAATGAGCAAAAACTATCAGAATCAACTTTGTCAGAAGGCTGGAAAATAGTCAAAAGTTTAGAGGACTCAATCCAGAAGTAGAGTTTATCAAATAAGGAAAAAAAAACAGATTTTAGTTTTATTTTGTTAAATTTTTCTATTAATATTTTCTATTATTGATTTCTACCTTTTTCTTTGCTCTTTATTCTCATTTCTTTGGGTTTGCTCTGTTTTTCTTTCCCCATTTTTTGGGTTATAATCATTTGCTTGATTTCTATCTCTCTGAATGTGTCTCTGTAACCCCTAATTCTGCAAATGACACTTCTGCTCTAGGCAATATTTTTTGTTGTAGGTATTCAAATGTGGATTTGAATAGAAGCAAATAGACTAGAAAGCTACTTAGTTCTTACCAAACTTATTGCCAGAAAAACAAGGTCATAGCAAACAGATTATTGAACTCTAGAACAATCACTACATTTCCCAATTTGTACCAGCAACAAGTGGGCTGGGAAAGCTGTGTAGGAAGGGCAGCCTCCCCACTACCCTTCTCAGATACAGCTCTAGAGCATACCACACAAGAAAGAACCCCTTTATAGGGCAGAGCCAGGAATTTAAGAGGACAACAGACAAGGGAAATCTTCCCAGAGAGCAAGACCAGCTGGAGTCAATGAATCAGCAAAGAAATTTTACTGCCAGGGAAGGAATCTTTGGTCTTCTTTCATAGTTTGAATCATTTTATAAATGAGAGTTATTACTATTGGTTTGTTTTTTCCTTCTCCACTATTGTATATTAAATAGCTTGCCTTTTAGTTGCTAGGTCTCTATAACAGGGAGGTCTCTCACAGACCTGATGATGGTGAAGACATCACCTAGAGAGCCTGAATTTTAATCTGAATGCAGAAACTGGGAAAAATTTGGAGTTTTTAAAAAAATCTGCTTCCTTTGTAACACAAATCCACTATTATATAGGATGGTAATTTGCTTAAGTAAAGGATTACATTTTCAGCTGGCAATTCAGCTGAAGCACCGCTGTAATTCCAGCACTTTGGGAGGCTGAGACAGGAGAATCGTGAGTTCAAAGCCAGCCTCAGCAATGGTGAGGTGCTAAGTAACTCAGTGAAACCCTCTCTCTAAATAAATACAAAAAATGGAGCTGGGGATGTGGCTCAGTGGTCAATTATCCCTGAGTTCAATCTCTAGTACCAAAAAAAAAAAAAGTATTACATTTTCTTCTTCTTTTCTTCTTCTTCTTCTTCTTCTTTTTTTTTTTGTACCCAGGGATTGAATCCAGGTGTGCTTAACCAGAGCACATTTTTGTATTTTATTTAGAGACAGAGTCTTGTTGAGTTGCTTAGGTCCTCCCTAAATTGCTGAGGCTGGCTTTGAACTGCGATCCTCCTGCCTTAGCCTCCCGAGTCACTAGGATTACAGGCCTATGCCACCACACCAGGCAAGGATTACATTTTCTAGCCTACGTAGTTGGATAACATGACAGTTAAATATGACTGTACTGAGAGATGCATAGTCCACAATCACTTCAGCAAATTCAGTTCTGCAATCTATGGGATCTATCTGTTCTCAGTGATTACTGGACGTAGTTTTCCCCCTTGATTAAGATGTTTTAGCCACAATCCATCTATTTATCTGAGTACCTGGGTACTTAATGTACTTTCCCCTCTTTGGCCCTTAGGTCACCTGACAATGATACCCAAAAGACAAAGTAAATGTTCTTTTCTTAGTATGGTAAGGGCCTCTAATATTGCATTCTTTTTTTCTCTGTTCTTTCTTTTTTAAATGGTGTTGGGGATCGAACTCAGGGCCTTTCTTGTGCCTGCTAGGCAAGTTCTCTACCACTGAGCTATAGCACAGTCCTGCCACTTTTTTCTAATTAAACCAAATCATCATCTTTGTAATACTGAACTAGATATCTGCAGTAGACTTGTTAAATTTGTAGAAATTAGGCTTTCCCCAGGATTATGCCATCAGCTCCTCTGTAGGTTGTCATTATATCAGATGATTCTCACTGCTATATAGGATGATCTTTCCATCTTAGGTGGTATCTAGATTTATGATCATAAACCAGGAATAAACATATCAAGTTGTTATAACTCTTCCCTGGGTCAGTCAATTACACTCTCTTAGCTCAGACCAAAAATTCAAATTCTTAGCAGGGCACGATGGGTGTACACCTGTAATCCCAGCACTTTGAGAGGCTGAGACAGGAGAATTGCGAGTTCAAAGCCAGCCTCAGCAATGGTGAGGCACTAAGCAACTCTGTGAGTCTCTGCTTCTAAATTAAAAAAAAAAAAAAAAACACAAAATAGGGCTGGGGATGTGGCTCAGTGGTTGAGTATCCCTTAGTTCAATCCCCAGTACAAAAAAAAAAAAAAATCGAACTCTTGCCTTGATAGGGTAGCAGGTTAGAATAGACAATTTTCTGTAGATTTTTGTCCTAATATCAGTGATCATTCTCCCCAAATTGAAGTACAATAGAAATGTGGTCCATAAACTCCCACCTAGGTATGCTATTATTGATATTCTGGTACCTCTGAACCACATGACCACTCAAGGTTATAACCAACTTTCCTAGAATTTTATAGGTATGTGTGTTAGATGGAAAATGATTCCCAAAGATAACTGCATCTTAAACCCTGGAACCTGCAAATATGTTACCTTATCCAGCAACAGGAATTTTAGTGATATGATTAAGAATCTTGAGATGGAAGATTATTCTGGATTATCTACATGGACCCAATGAAATCAGAGGTCCTTAGGACAGGGATGCAAGAAAGTCAGAGTCGCAGTAGAAAATGTGACAACAGAAATATAGTGTGTGTATGTGTGTGTGTGTGAGAGAGAGACAAAGACAGAGACAGATTTGAAGAGAGTATGCTGCTGGCTTTAAAGACAGAGGAAAGAAATGCAGCTAAGAAATGCAGTTATGCAGATGACCTTTAGAAAGTGGAAAAGGCAAAGAAACAAATTCTCCCCTAGAATCTTCAGATAGAATGTAGTTCTGCTAACATATGATCTGATCCCATAAGACCCACTTTTGACTGTTAGAAATAACAAAAGGCCACAAGAAATCAAACTCATGCTCAAAAGTGGGTGGGTGAGGCAAATGTACTTCTGCAGAAGGGTGCACTCCCAAAGGGAATCTGGCAAGCAAGCACACTGGGAGGGCAGTCCACCAGCATATACCCCTAATGAGGTACTGCCCCTCACTCCACATAGGAAGAGCTGGGAGGGGAGTTTACAATCTATAAGATTAGCTAATTTTGGGGCTGGGATTGTGGCGCAGTGGTAGCGTGCTCGCCTAGCATGCGTGAGGCACTGGGTTCGATCCTCAGCACCACATAAAAATAAAATAAAGATATTCTGTTCACCTACAACTAAGAAAATAAAAAAATAAAAAGAAAAGATTAGCTAATTTTAGAATTGATGAGAGGGGGCAGGGTACAATTGAATCTAATTAAGGCTGAATACTAGATTTTGAAAATGAACCATTAGACTTTCTATTTCTCACATGACTTTGACCTCTAGAACTTTAAGTAAATAAATTTGTGTTATCTTAAGTCACTAAATTCTAAATTTGCATTGATGGTGTTAAAGTAGCAAGAGGAAATTAATATAGTTCCATCCTATTTCTGGGGTTTGGGTGATAAAATGAGTAATATTTGGAATAATTTTAGATTTACAGAAAAATTATAAAGATAATACAGAGATAGTACAGAGAATTCCAGAATACCCTACACGTAGTGGTATCAGGGGTCAGAGGTCAGAATAGGGAAGATGATCTGCAAAAGGGCATGTGGGAAGCTTTTGGAGTGAAATGTTATACATTAAGATTGTGGTAAGGATATATTGTGTGCATGTACTAATATGTAACAACAAATCCCACCATTTTGTACAACTCTAATGCACTAATAAAAAAACAGGAGAGAAGAAAAGATTATGGTAAAGGTTATTGAACTATATATATTTACCAAAAGTAACAGTATACTTAAAAATTGTATTAAGTAATTTTTAAATGTAAATAATACATTTTAAAACTGATTTAAAAAGAGTGGCCAAAAAGTGGTATAAGAGTTCATGTATCTACTTACCTCCTGCTATGTGTATAATGATTATTATTTTTAAAAATTTGAGTCCAGTGTACTCTACCACTAAGCCACATTACTTGCCCTTCTTATTTTTATTTTTATTTTGAGACAGAGTCTCACTAAGTTGCCAAGACTGGCCTTGAACTTGCAATCCTCATATCTCAGCCTCCCAAGTCACTGGGATTAGAGGAGTACACCACTACACCTACTTTTTTTTTTTTAAATATCTTTATTTTGTTTATTTATTTTTATGTGGTGCTGAGGATTGAACCCAGTGCCTCATGCATGCTAGGCAAGCGCTCTACCACTGAGCCACAATCTCAGCCCCCACTACACCTACTTAAGTGTATTATTTTTATAATCATGATAATTTTTATTTTTATGGTCACACTCTTAAGAAATTACATGGTGAAAATGACTTATGAGACAAATGGAAAATGAAGTTGAGAAATCTCTCAGAAAGTAGAACAAAAAGGGTTAAATATAATACCTGATGCATTGTATTTCTGCGAAGTTAAGGACAGAAAGAAAAAAGTGAGGGCAGGAAATATCAATAAGATAACTTGAGAAAATAAGCTAAGAGATGCAAGTTTCCAGATTGAATATGTTCAGCAATTACTCTGGACAATTAGAAGGAAAATGCTTCTACTAAGAAAATCAACTATCAGAATATCAAAAATAAAGAAAAGATACTGACAGTTTCTAGAGAAAGGAATAACACACCCAAACAGATCTTTACCAGCTGTTAGCTATTATTAACAACTACAAAATCTCAATTGCTTTAAACAACAGAAGTTCATTATTTACTTATGTCACAGTCTACTGTAGGTTTTTAGTCTTTCTCCAGACTTCCTCTGTCACATGGCTCTGTCTTTTAAGGGTCTTTTGTGGAATGATCTTCTGGGAGATTTTAAGGCCCCAAATTGTAAGTGGTATATATCACTTGTTGGGAAAAAATTAGTCCTGTATTTCTAATCTGCCTGTAAGATGGTTAGAGTCTATAATCTGTGAACCCAAGAAGACACTGGATTGGTAAGCATCTAATCAACCTATGCTACTGGGGACATGTAAATGATTTTGAATTAGATCATTGTTTTTTTCTAGGAGATATCTTCATCTTCAATTTGGTCTCACAGCAACCATGGGAGCTAAAAAACAATCTATAACTAGTTATCATCCATCCAACCATCACTTATATATGAAGGTAAATATCTTTTATCTTGTTGCTGGGAAAGTAAATCAGCAGTAAGCACTAATAAAAATCAGGAATTCAGCATGCACCGAGAAGGAGCAGTGACTGTGCTGCAGCCCCTCACCCCCATCTACCAATACGTGGCTCTCCTGGCCTGCTTCCATCTAGAGACAACAGTCAGGCCCTGAAAGACTATTATCAAGGTCCCTGAAAGTCTGGTTATATCAGAGGTATCCCTGCTAGCCTACTTCTCTTGATTCCTCTTTCACTCTTTCTGTGATTTAATACCTCTATATTCTCACCTCCTACCTCATAAACCCCACATTCTACACCCTTCTTTTGTCCACCGTTAGAAACTATATATACTTATGCAAACCTACTATTTATATAATAGACATTTTTCAAACACGTCATTTCTGTTTATTGTGTTAAAACTATAATTCTCTAAACAGGAGCTCTTTGGCTTAAGGTGGCATATTCTTTGCATTGGGTGCTATAAATATTGATCTCCCCTTTAAATATGAGGTATTAGTAACCTGAAGGGACACTAAAAGATTATAGGGTAGAAACTGTAATACCTCAAATCTGCACTGTTAGAGAGGAACACACACAGACAACATGAAAAAACAAAGGAAAAAAGTGTCTGAAACAAACCAAGATGCTACAATAATAGAATTCATTGACAGCACAGCAGATGAAATGTCAGAGGAGTTCAGAATTAAAATGACTAAACTGTACATAATTAAAATGACCTGCAAAGCAAATAATGTAAGAGAGTAAATACAAATAAGATGATCTGTAAAGCAAATAATATAAGAGAGCAAATACAATCAACAAATCATCACTCCAACAAAGAGATAAGATAGGAAATACAGGTAGCAAGGATTACTTCAAGAAGCAGATAGAGATTATGAAAAAAAAAAAACCCAAACAAATCCTTGAAATGAAGGCAACAATAAACCAAATAAAAACTTCAATAGAAACCATCACCAACAGACCAGATCACTTGGAAAACTGAACCTCAGGCAATGAAGACAAAATATATAATCTTGGAAATAAAGTTGAACACACAATGAAGATGGAATAAACCATGAATAGAAACTACAAGAATTATGGAACAACATGAAAAGACCAAATCTAAGAATTATCAAGATAGAAGAAGGCACAGAGATACAAACCAAAGGAATGCACAATCTCTTTAATGAAATAATATCAGAAAATTTCCCAAACATGAAAAATGAATTGGAAAAATCAAATACAAGAAGCTTATAGGACACCAAATGTACAAAATTACAACAGATCCATACCAAGGCACACTATAATAAAAATGCCTAACACACAGAATAAGGATAGAATTTTAAAAACCACAAGAGAAAAGTTTCAAGATTACATATAGGATGAAACCAATTTGGATCGCAGCAGATTTTTTTCAACCCAGATCATCAAAGCTAGGAGATCTTGGAACAACATATACCAACCAAGCTCTGAAAGAAAATTGATGCCAACCAAGAATCTTATATCCAGAAAAATTAAACTTCAGACTTGATGACGAAATAAAAACCTTCCATGATAAACAAAAGTTAAAAGAATTTACAGTGAGAAAGCCTGTACTACGGAACATTCTCAGTAAAATATTCCATGAGGAGGAAATGAAAAACAACAATGAAAATCAGCAAAGAGAGGAAGTACACTAAAGTAAAATATAATCAAAGAAGAAACCAAGTTAAAAACCAAAATGCCTGGGAATACAAACCATATTTCACTAATAACCCTGAATGTTAATGGCCTAAACTCATCAGTTAAAAGACAAAGACTGGCAGACTGGATTTTTTAAAAGACCCAACAATACGCTGCCTTCAAGAGACTCATCTCCTAGGAAAAGATATCCACAGACTGAAGTGAAAGGATGGGAAAAAACATATCACTCTCATGGATCACATAAAAAGCAAGGGTTTCCATCCTCATATCAGATAAAGTAGACTTTAAACGAAAGTTAATCAGGAGGGATAAAGAAGGACATTTCATACTGCTTAAGGGAATCATACATCAACAAGACATACCAATCTGGGGCTGGGTTGTGGCTCAGTGGTGGAGCACTTGCCTCGCATGTGTGAGGCACTGGGTTCGATTCCCAGTACCAAATATAAATAAAGATCCATTGGCAACTAAAAAAATATATAAAAAAAAAGACATACCAATCATAAGTATCTATGCCCCAAACAATGGAGCATCTACATATATCAAACAAACCCTTTTCAATTTCAAGAAGAAAATAGACTACAACACAATAATACTAGTGACTTTAACACACCTCTCTCACCACTGAATAAATCTTCCAAACAAAAACTAAACAAAGAGCTGGGCATGGTGACACATGTCTGTAATCCTAGCACTTTGGGAGGCTGAGACAGGAGAATCGCGAGTTCAAAGCCAGCCTCAGCAATGGCAAGGTGCTAAGCAACTCAGTGAGACCCTGTCTCTACATAAAACTTAAAATAGGGCTGGGGATGTGGCTCAGTGGTCGAGTACCCCTGAATTCAATCCCCAGTACCAAAAAACAAAAACAAAAAAAAAACCCCAAAACAAAACAAAAAACAAAAAACAAAAAACCTAAAGAAATTATAGAACTCAACAATACAATGAATAATTTAGACTTAATAGACATAGAGTATTTCATCCATCTTCAAGTGAATACACATTCTTCTCAGCAGAACATGAATCCTTCTCCAAAATAGACAATATATTATGCCAAAAAGCAACTCTCAGCAAGTACAAAAAATTAGAGATACTGCCTGTACTCTATCAGATCGTAATGGAATAAAATTAGAAATCAATGATAAAATTAAAAATAGAAGCTACTTGAATACGTGGAGACTAAATAATATATTGAATGAACAATGGATAGTAGAAGACTTCAGGGAGGAGATTTAAAAATTCTTAGAGATAAATGAGATCACCAATACAACATATCAAAATCTCTGGGACACTATGAAGGCAGTGCGAAGAGGAAAGCTCATTGCATTAAGCTCATTCATCAAAAGAATTAAAAAATCAACAAATAAACAACCTAATATTACATCTTAAGTCTTAAAAAAATAAGAACAAATCAACACCAAAAGTAGTATGAGACAAAATAGCTGAAATCAGTGAAATTGAAACAAAAAAAATTCAAAAAATTCACAAAATGAAAAGTTGGTTCTTTGAAAAAATAAATAAAATCAATTAACCCTTAGCCACACTAACAAAGAGAAGGAGAGAGAAAACTCAAATTACTAAAATTCAAGATTAAAAAGGAACTATCACAACAGACTCTATTCAAATACAGATGATAATTAAAAACTATTTTGAAAATTTATACTCTAATAAAATAGAAAATCTCAAACACATCAACAATTTATAGAAACATAAGACCTACTCAAATTGAATCAGGAGGACATACACAATTTAAACAGATCAATTTCAAGTAATGAAATAGAAGATGCCATCAAAAGCCTACCAACAAAGAAAAGCCCAGGGCCAGAGGGATTCTCAGTGGTGTTCTACAAGACCTTCAAAGAAGAACTAATACCAATTTTCCTCAAATTATTCCATGAAATATAAAGAAGGAAACCCTGCCAAACTCATTCTATGAGGTTTGTATCACCCTGATACCAAAACCAAACAAAGACACATCAAGAAAAGAAAACTTCAGTCCAATGTCCCTAAAGAACATAGACTCAAAAATTCTCAATAAAATTCTGGCAAATTTCATACATAAACATATTAAAAATAGTGCACTATGATCAAGTGGGATTCATCCCAGGGATGCAAGCTTGGTTCAACATACAGAAATCAATAAATGTAACACACCACATCAATAGACTTAAAGACAAGAATCATACGATTATCTTAATAGATGCTAAAAAAGCATTTGACAAAAGACAGAAAACACTAGAAAAACTAGGAATAGTAGGAACATATCTCAATATTATAAAAGCTATTTATGCTAAGCCCAAGGCCAATATCATTCTAAATGGAGAAAAATTGAAAGCATTCCCTCTAAAAACTGGAACAAGGCAGGGATGCCCTCTTTCACCACTTCTATTCAACATAGTCCTCGAAACTCTTGCCAGAGCAATCAGACAGATGAAAGAAATTAAAGGGATATGCATAGAAAAAGAAGAACTCAAACTATTCCTATTTGTCGATGACATTATTCTATATTTAGGAGATCCAAAAAATTCCACCAGAAAGCTTCTAGAATTAATGAATGAATTCAGCAAAGTAGCAAGATATAAAATTAACACCCATAAATCAAATGCATTTCTATACATAAGTGATGAATCTACTGAAAGAGAAATTAGAAAAACTACTCCATTCAAAATAGCCTCAAAAAAGATAAAATATCTGAGAATCAATCTAACAAAAGAGGTGAAAGAGCTCAACAATGAAAACTACAGAAAACTAAAGAAAGAAATTGAAGAAGACCTTAGAAGATGAAAAGATTTCCCATACTCTTGGATAGGCAGAATTGGTATTGTCAAAATGGCCATACTACCAAAAGTGTTATACAGATTTAACGGAATTTCTATTAAAATCCCTAGAAAAAGCAATCATGAAATTCATTTGGAAAAATAAGAGACCCAGAATAGCCAAAGCAATCTTTATCGAGAAGTGAAGGAGGAGGCATCATAAATTATACTATAGTATAGAGCAACAGTAACAAACTATACTACAGAGCAATAGTAACAAAAACAGCATGATATTGGTGCCAAGATAGACATGTAGACCAATAGCACGAAATAGAAGATACAGAGACAAACCCACATAAATACAGTTATCTCATACTACACAAAGGCAATGAAACAATACATTGGAGAAAAGACAGCCTCTTCAACAAATGGTGCTGGGAAAACTGGAAATCCATACATAGCAAAATAAAATTAAACCTCTATCTCTCATCATACACAAAACTCAACTCAAAGTGGATCAAGGACCTAGGAATTAGACCAGAGACCCTGCACATAATACAAGAAGAAGTAGGCCCAAATCTCCATCATGTTGGATTAGGCCATGACTTCCTTAACAAGACTCCTAAAGTGCAAGAAATAAAATCAAGAATCACTAAATGGGATGGATTCAAACTAAAAAGTTTCTTCTTAGCAACAGAAACAATCAATGATGTGAAGAAAGAGCCTACAGAATGGGAAAAGTTCTTTACCACATGCACATCAGGTAGAGCACTAATCTCCAGGATTTATAAAGAATTCAAAAAACTTAACACCAAAAAAACAAACAACCCAATCAATAAATGGGCTAAGGAACTGAACAGACACTTCTCAGAAGATATACAAGTGATGAACAAATATATGAAAAAATGTTCAACATCTCTAGCAATTAGAGAAATGCAAATCAAAACTAAGATTTCATCTCATGTCAATCAGAATGGCAGTTATCAAGAATACAAGCAATAATAAGTGTTGGTGAGGATATGGGGGAAAAGACACACTCATACATTGCTGGTGGGACTGCAAATTGGTGCAACCACTATGGAAAACAGTATGGAGAGTTCTTAGAAAACTTGGAATGGAACCACCATTTGACCCAGCTATCCCACTCCTCAGTCTATACCCACAGGACTTAGAGTCAGCATACTATAATGACACAGCCACACCAATGTTCATAGCAGCTCAATTCACAATAGCTGAACTGTGGAAACAACCTAGGTGCCCTTCAATTGACGAATGGATATATATACACAATGGACTATTACATATACACAATGGTACATATACACAATGGAATATTACTCAGCACTAAAAGAAAAGAAAATTATGGCATTTGCAGGTAAATGGGTGGAGTTGGAGAACATCATGCTAAGCAAAGTAAGCCAATCCCCCCAAATCAAAGGCCAAATGTTTTCTCTGATTAATGGATGCTGATCCATAATAGGGATGGGTGGGAAGAATGGAGGAACTTTGGACTGAACAAAGGGGAGGGTGAGGAAGGGAGGGGGCATGGGGCAGCAAAGATGGTGGAATGAGATGACTTCATTACCCTAGGTACATGTATAATTGCCTGAATGGTACAACTCTACATCATGTACAACACCATGTACAACTGAAATGTTGTGCTCTATTTGTGTACAATGAATTGAAATGCATTCTGTTGTCATGAATAACTAAATAAAACAAATAGAAAAAAACCAGGAAAGCTGCCCCAAATAATCTACTAATTGAATGCACAATTTCCAAGTCATCCTTTGCAGAGATACGAAAATCATCCTAAAATTTGTACAGAAACTCAAGGAACCACAGATAGTTGAAACAATTTGGCAAAGGAAGTTAGAGATCTCACACATCTAATTTCAAAATATATTACAAAGCTACAGTAATCAAAACAGTATAGTATTGGCATAAAGACATATAGCCAATGAAACGGAACAATTGATTGAGAGCCCACAAATGAACTCTCAAGTATGTGGTCAAACAATCTTCAAAAAGGTGCCAAGACCTGTCAATGGGGAAATGATTATCTCTTCAACAAGCGATTTGGGAATACTGGTCATCTATATGCAAAACAATGAAGTTGGACTCTTATATGGTACCATTTCCAAAGATTAACTCAAAGTGGATAAAGGGCTAAGCATAAGATGTAGCATTATAAAATTCCAAAAAGAAAATACTAAGGAAAACCTTTATGACATTGGTCTTGGCAATAATTTCTTGGATATGACACCAAAATCACAGGCAACAAAAGCACAAATAGACAAACAAAACTACCTCAAACTTAAAAACTTCATCAAAGGACACAATCAAGAGTAAAAAAGCAAGCTACTGAATAGGAGAATATATTTGTTAATCATATATCTGATAAAAGGTTAATATCAGAATATATAAAGAAATCTTTCAACTCAACAGCCAAAACATATAAACAAATCCCAAAGAGCTTGATTTTAAAATAGTCAAAAGATTTTAATAGACATTTCTCCAAAGACAATATACACAATTATCCAAGAAACACATAAAAGATGCTCAACATATCCATTTTTTAGATAAATGCAAAAGAAAACACAGTTTGTTACCACCTTACACCCATTAAGGATGGCTGCTATCAAGTAACAGAAAATAACAACTGTTGGTTAGAATGTGGAGAAACTGGAACCGTTGTGCCCTGTGGGTGGGCATATAAAATGGAAAACAATGTGTGGTTTCTCAAAAAATTAAAAGTAGATTTACTGAATGATCTGGCAATTCCACTTTTTGATATATATCCAAATGAATTGAAAAAAGGTCTTAAAAAATATTTGCACATCCATTTTCTTAGCAGCACTATTCATAGTAGCTAAGAATTGGAAGCAAGTCAGATAGGGTGGTGTGTGCTTGTAGTACGAGTACTTAGGAGACTGAGGAGAGAGGATCATTTAAGATCACAAGTTGAGACCATCCTGGGCAACATAGTAAGACTCTGTCTCAAAATATCATTCTTCCTTTAAAAAAAAGGAAATTCAGCCAAAGCAATCCTTAGCAAGAAGAGTGAAGCAGGAGGCATCAAAATACCTGCCCTCAGATTATACTACAAAGCTATAGTAACAAAAACGGCATGGTACTGGCACCAAAATAGACGTGTAGACCAATGGTATAGAATAGAAGACACAGAGACGAACCCACTTACATACAGTTACCTTATACTAGATAAAGGAGCCAAGCACGTACACTGCAGAAAAGACAGCCTCTTCAACAAATGGTGCTGGGAAAACTGGAAATCCATATGCAGCAAAATGAAACTAAACCCCTATCTCTCACCATGCACAAAATTCAACTCAAAGTGGATCAAGGACCTGGGAATCAGACCAGAGACCCAACGCCTAATAGAAGAAAAAATAGGCCCAAATCTTCATCATGTCGGATCAGGACCATACTTCCTTAACAAGACTCCTATAGCACAGGAAGTAAAATCAAGAATCAACAAATGGGATGGATTCAAACTAAAAAGCTTCTTCTCAGCAAAAGAAATAATTAATGAAGTGAACAGAGAACCGACATTCTGGGAACAAATCTTTGCCACACACACATCCGATAGAGCACTCATCTCCAGGATATATAAAGAACTCAAAAAACTTAACTCCAAAAAAACTAACAACCCAATCAATAAATGGGCCAAAGAGCTGAACACAAACTTCACAGAAGAAGATATACAATCCATCAACAGACATATGAAAAAATGTTCAACATCTTCAGCAATCAGAGAAATGCAAATCAAAACTACCCTAAGATTTCATCTCATGCCAGTCAGAATGGCAATTATCAAGAATACAAACAACAATAAGTGTCGGCGAGGTTGTGGGGGAAAGGCATGTTCAT
>CM053403.1:49774040-49873642 GCA_028644305.1 Xerus rutilus
CAACCTAGGTGCCCTTCGATAGATGATGGATAGAGAAACTGTGGTATATATACACAATGGAATATTACTCAGCAATAAGAGAAAATAAAATTATGGCATTTGTAGGTAAATGGATGGAGTTGGAGAATATCATGCTAAGTGAAGTAAGCCAATCTCAGAAAACCAAATGCCGAACGTACTCGTTGATAAGTGGATGCTGATCCATAACGTGGGGAAGGACATGGGAACAATGGTGGATCTCTGTTCACAGGGGTATAAGAGGGGAGGGGGCATGGGGACAGCAAAGGTGGTGGAATAAGATGGTCATAATAACCCTAACTTTATGTATGACTGCATATATGTTGTGATTCTATACAACTTACAACTAGAGAATTGATATGGTATCCTCTATCTATGTACAATGAATCAAATTGCACTGTTAACATGTAAGCCAAAATAAAAAATAAAAATAAAAATAAAAAGGAAATTCTGTCACATGCTACATGGATGAGACTTCAGGACATAATGTTAAGTGGTACTACATGATTTTATTTATATGAGGTATCTGAAGTATTCAAATTCATAGAAACAGAAACTACAATGGTGATTGGCAGGGACTAGAATAAGGCAGAAATGGACAGTTGTTTATTGGGGATAGAGTTTCCATTTTGTAAGATAAAAACGTTCTGAATTTCTGTCTCAAAACAATGTGAATATACTTAACATTACTGAATCATATGCTTAAAATGGTTAAAATGGTAAACTTTAAGTTATTTTTATTTACTACGATTTAAAATTTTTTAAATTTAAACAAAAAACCAGGAATATCTTTTAACCTAGCAATTTCATTTGTAAACCTTTTTTGTACAGACATGCTAACAAGAGCCCAAAGGCATATATGTACACGTATGTAAACATATAAATGTACATACACACATCCATGTGTAAGTATATATAAATAAACATGAAAACAATCCAAATGTCTATAGAAAAGAATGGCATAGACACATGCTGAAATATCACACTGTAGTGAAAATGAATTAATCAACATGAATGAACCAGACATATAATGTCAAATAAAGCAAATCATAGATGTATACATACCTAAATACATACATACATACAGGAAGATTCCATTTTTATAGTTCTCCTAAAACTAGGAAACAAAGCTAAATGACATGTGGTAAAAGAATATATATACTCAATTTAGTTTCAATTCAACAAATATTTTTGAGTGCCCACATTATTCTAGGTAATGTTCTAGATGCCTAGGAGAGACAGCAGCCAACATGAAAGCCCAAAATGCCTGTTCTCGTGGTGTGTATGATCTGACTTGGGTTCAAGCAGAATGCCTCTAGCTGCAGTATTAAAAATAAACTGGCAGGGGCATGGGTGGAAGTAAGGAGTCAAATTTGGATGCTACAGCAATCATCCAGGTGAGAGAAAGTAGGCACTGGTAGTACAGTATTGCAGTGGGTGGTGAATTCCAGATTGATATCTTTAAGTCAGAACCAGTAGGATTTGCTTACAGATTGGATGTAAGGAAAAAAGAAATCAGGATTGGCTCCAAGAACTTTGTTTTCATCAACTCTTTCGTATATATGCACTAAGACAAATGCAGTAACACAAGGGAAAGGGATGAATAGCACAAAATACATAACCGTTTTTCATTTTTAAAAATTCAGTGCATTATAATTTTACATAATAGTGGAACATATTGTGCATATAACATAATTTGGGCAATTTCATTTACGAATAATTCCCCATTCCACCTTCCTCCCCAAAATACGTTCCTCTACTGTACAGGCCTCCCTTTGAATTTCATGAGATTCCCTCCTTGTCTTCTTCTTCTATTTCCTCTCTAGCTGCTACATATGAGAGAAAAATATGAGCTTTGACTCTGAATTTGGCTTATTTTGCTTAACATAATGTTCTCAAGTTCCATTCATTTCCCTTCAAATGACACAATTTTATTTTTCTTTATGGCTGAATAAAACTATTGTGTATATATATACCATATTTTCTTTATCCATTCATCTGTTGACAGGCACCTAGGCTGGTTCCATACTTTAGCTATTGTGAATTGTGCTGCTATAAACATGGGTATATACGTATTGCTATATTCCTTTAAGTCTTTTAGATAAATACAAAGGAGTGGTATAGCAGGGTTGTGTGGTGTTTCCCTTCCTAGTCTTTTTGAGGAACCTCAATACTGATTTCATAGTGGTTGTACTAATTTACAACCCCACCAAGAGTGTAGAGTTGTTCCCTTTCCCCCACATCCTCACCAGCATTTATAGTGTATTTGTATTCTTGATGATTGTCATTCTAACTAGATGGAAATAAAATCTCAGTATAGTTTTGATTAGCATTTCTCTGGTTGCTAAAGATATTGAACATTTTTTCATATATGTGTTGGCCATTTGCATTTCTTTTTAAAAAATATTTTTTGTAGTTGTAGATGAACAGAATGCCTTTTTATTTTATTTGTTTATTTTTATGTGGTGCTAAGGATTGAACCCAGTGCCTCACACATGCTAGGCAAGTGCTCTGCCACTGAGCTACAGCCCCAGCCTCCATTTGCATTTCTTTTGAGAAATGTCTGTTTAGTTCATTTGCCCATTCATTGATTGGTTTTTCCTTGTATTTTTTCTTCAGTTTTTGAGTTATTTATATATACTGGATATTAATCCTCGAAAGAGTGTTTTTCTTTGGAGGTTCACGGGGGTTAAGATTAGGGAGGAGGGCTGGGGTTGTGGCTCAGTGATAGAGCACTTGCCTAGCATGCGTGAAGCACTGGGTTCGATTCTCAGCACCACATACAAATAAATAAAGATCCATTGACAACTAAAAAATTAAAAAAAAAAGATTAGGGAAGAGCCAGGGGCATTTCAAATATTGATAGTATTTTAGTGCTGAGATTGAGTGAAAGGTTCTATAGTGTTTTTTCTTCTTCAATCTTACATATCCAATATATATATATATTCTTTGATAAATATCAAAGTTTACATAATTTTTTTTCTAAAACAAAAACAGTAAGATCCCAACAGTAGATAAAAGAAAAACTATAATAACTACAATTACATGTAGGACCTTTTCCTAAAATAATTAGCAATGTGCACAAATGTTTATAAAAATGATATTTACTCTTGCTCACTAGAAATAAAATTAATCCATTGTGGAAACAGAAGACTGGTTAAGCAACAACAGGATAGATTATCATAGGTACACTAAAAACCACATTTTCTCAGGTATTTATGTGGGCACATGCTCGCTGTGTAATGTGAAGTGAAAAGCCTTTTCAGTATGATGACACTTTTTCTATCATAGTTACACAGGGAGAAGAGACAGGGTACTTTAATGAAACAGATACAGATTTTTATCTAGTATACTAGTTGGAATAAGGTTTGGCTATGAGTTACACAAAGCAAAAACACAATGGCTTTAACAAGAGCAAAGCTTTTTTTAAAAATGTTTTGTTTGTTTGATTTTTACTCTCTCATTAATGTGCAAGTCCAGGCTGAGATGGGTAGTTCTAGGGTAATTAGGGGCCCAAAGCCTTTCCATGTTTGTTATGGTTTGTATATGAGGCATTCCCCAAAAGCTCATGTGTGAGACTACGCAAGAAGGTTTAGAGGAGAAATGATTGGCTTATGAGAGCCTTAACTCAATCAATGAATTAACCCCTTGATGGGAATTAACTGAGTGGTAACTGAAGGCAGGTAGGGTTTGGCTGGAGAAGGTGGGTCACTGCCAGGGTGCCTTTGGGTATGTATTTGGCAAGTGGAGTTACTCTGATTTCTGATCACCACATGAGCTGCTTCCCTCCACCACACTCTTCCATTGTGACATTCTGCCTCAGCTCAAGCTCCAAGGAATGCAGCTGGCTATCTATGGACTGAGACCTCTGAAACCATGAGCCCCCAAATAAACTTTTCCTCCTCTAATTGTTTTTGTCAGGTCTTTCAGTTGCAGCAGCAAGAAAAGCTGACTAAAATAATGTTATTGCTCTGTCATCACGGTTGCATTCTAAGCAGTAGGAAGGAGGAGGCAGAGAGGGAAGGATATGACCCTCTTTAAGGAAATCTGCTAGATTTTGCACATTATTACACGTATAGCCCATTTCCTAGAACTTAAGTCACGTGTCTGTACCAGGCTACAAGTATAGATCATGATGCTGAGCTAGAAGTTTGCGATCTCACTGTCTGCCAGTAAGAAAAAATACTGGCAGACAATTTTCAGTTTCTGCCACAACCAGTATAAAGATTCCATTTTTCTCAAAGACAAAAAGCAGAACAGAAAGATATGTAGCTAAGCATTAATACTAGTTATCACGGGTTGGTGGGATATTGGACAAATTTTGCTTTTAACCATATATGACTTAATTTTTTATTGAACATATTTTTTAAACATTAAAAATATGATACTCAGGACTAAGAAAGTTTTAAAAATTAAAAAAGGGAATTGAGGAATATTGTTTTGTACCCAATCTGTTTGTTTTTAGGAAAATTAAGGCATACAAATGAAAGCTATATAAAACACTGCAACAAGTGCTAGGTTATAATTTATATGTTGTGTAGGAAATAAAAATGTATCTTTCATAAAACAAGTATTAAACAAAGGGATAAAAGGTGTGTTTTCTAGAAATATATAAAACACACAATGTTTAAACATAGTTCTCAGCTGTGCCTTACTGCTGAGAATTCATGATCCTGTTGTAAAGTCTGTGAATGCAGAAAACCAAGAGATGAGAGTAAGGTGATGTCCCTGGCTTAGGCCTTCACTGTTAACCTGAGCATGTCCTTACTCCACAGTCCCTGAGAGGCACGGTTGCCTGGGCAGTCCAGACTGAGCTTTTAGCCTGTTCTTTGCAAACTTCTTAAGTAAAAACTATAGGGAGGTTAAATAACAAGCCAAAACTGCTCAGTTTCTTAAAGAATTTTTTCCTCCATGTCTGTCTCCAGTTGAGAATATATGCTGAACATAAGGGCAAACCATGTTGTAACTTGAAGGTTAATTAGAAGAGGCTACTTTTTTTTTTTTTAGGTGGGGGCAAAATTAGCATTCATAATCAGTGGAAACTTATTCCAGTTTACTAATTTTAACATGGCAACATTGATAATAATTTTTTTCTACACACCACCATGTAAGAATTTGAAGACCCACAGACCAAGTCACTTTTTCCTTTGTAAAATAAGATCAGAGCAACTGCAATGGTTTATACAGCTGGACACTTCTGCCCCCTTGTGGCTGGAGTTGACTACAACCAGACTATCTCAATATCTATTATACCACTAGAAATCTCACAATTTTTCCAATAAAAATTAGCCAGTTCTTCTTACTTGACCAGTAAATTTCCTAGTTTATTTGCCTAAAGAGACAGAGAGAGAGAAATGAACAGACAGAATATTTTACATTTCTGCCTTCCCCTCCCCTCCACCTTATTACTTTATAGTATCCTGATCAAGTATTGATTTGTTTCATTACATTAAAAGAAGACAGGGACTGTGCATTTCTTTTTTTTTTTTTTTTTTTTTTTTTTTAAATATTTTTTTAGTTGTTGATGGACACAATGTCTTTATTTTATTGCTTTGTATGTGGTGCTGAGGATCGAACCCAGGGCCTCACGCATGCGAGGCAAGCGCTCTACCGCTGAGCTACAATCCCAGCCCTGGGACTGTGCATTTCTAATTCAAATATAATCACCAGCCTAAAATAGTGCCTTGTACATAAAAGGAATTCAGTAAGTGTTTGTTGAGTGAACGAGAGGCAGAGAGAAGGCTATGAGGAATGGAAGAGGAGAGGCAGAGAGAGGACTTATTCTTTCAAGGGCTCTTCCCTGCCTCTCTTTAACAGAGATTTATTAAAGAAATACTTGCATTACCCTGAGTATGTACCAGACGTAGGAAGTAGGAACTTAATTAATACTAATTATCATGGGTTGGTGGGATATTGGACAAATTGGTACAAACAGGCACTGTCCTAAGCACTTCAGAAATATTTTTATATGATCTTAATAATAATCCTATAAAATAATATTTTACCTATTTCACAGATGAGGAGACTGAAGCAAGAAGAAATTAAACTTCCCAATGTTAAATAGCTAGTCAGTGATGGGGCTGGGACTTGCACATAAGGAACTTGACTCCACGCTTCACACTTGTCACAGCAGGCATGCTGCCTTGCTAATGGCTGTGAAGACAAAGAGCAGAATTAGAGCAGAAACATAGCTTCAGAAGTATTGTGCTAATCATTCCATGTAAGTTTCATGCTTCTGGAACATGAACTATATTAGAGATGTCATCACTGTAGCAAAGAACCAGCTCCATTAACCCACTGCTTCTCACACGTAATCACTAAAGGGCAGTTAATTACATAGATGGGTAAAGTAGACAGAGTGGTTTACAAGACCCAAAGAGCCTCAGAGAAGAAAATCAGTAGTTTTTAATTTTAGCCTAAAAGCCATTAACTTTTTATCAGATCTCTTTGCCTATAAAATGTTTAAAATATTGAGAAAAATTGATTTACCATTTGCTGTTGAGCAAAACTGATACTCTAGGATGCGCTGGATTAATCTTGTCATTTTTCTCCGGAGCTTTTGCCAGTTTGAAAACACAGGTATGATCTTTTCTTTTGTTTTGTCTTAATATAAAATTTCCTCAGACCTCAAATGATTACAAAAATCTAATTTGCGGGGCTGGGATTGTGGCTCAGTGGTAGAGTGCTTGCCTCGCATGCGTGAAGCAATGGGTTCGATCCTCAGCATCACAGAAAAATAAATAAAATAAAGATATTGTGTCCATCTACAACTAGAAAAAATATTTTTAAAAACTTTAATTTTCTAAGAAGGGCAATGCTGTTGAAAGCACATATAATATTTGTTTAAACTTGAGAGTTACACATGTTCTTGAGACTAATCATAATTACCAGTAAGGTAATTATAAGCAAGCAGAAGGAATTAATTGCTGCCTTAGTGATACCTCCAAATACTATTTGAAAGTGCTTTGAGGATTTTTAGAAAAGAAAATAAAGTATCTGCAATAGTGTCTTCTTTAACAAGGGGAAATTCTGGTTGATATAATGATGCTATTTATTCATATATAAAATGCTTTGAGACCTATATACTTAGCGGTTGGGACCTTTTAAAGTCTACATAATATCAGGATTCCTAAATCAGCTTCAGGAGGTGTTTTCTCTCTCAAGTAATAGTATCTCCATTGACTTGATCACCAAAGGTATGTCCTCAGTCTAATCATCTGTGCTTTACACATCTTGGAAACTTGTGGAAGAGTGTCACAGAAATTACTTTCGGTGATGGAAATTTGGGCATAGATCCAGATGTACATAAGTGGTCCTCAAGAAGAACTTCAAGGCTTTCTTGGTATAGTAAATACAACACCTTTGGCTGTAATGATACCCTTTGTTAACCTAGCATATTTAATTCATCAAAAGAGAGAGTTAGGTTAGATTGGTTTGCCACTGCCACTTACTACAGGTAGAACTTGGAAAGATAACCACAGATTCAGAGGGCCTCCTTCATTCTTGGTCTGTGTGAGTATGCAATTGCTCTTGGCTTGTATGATGCCTGACTCATTCAATTATGGCTTACAGAAGCAGGGTCCTTTAAAGAATAGGACATACACAAACCATAGCAGTTTAGGTAGGGTAGAACTGGACTGAGTGACTTCATATGCATATGGTTATTCTTAGGTAAGGCTTTATCTCTTGTGCATTACATCTAATATGTGTTACCATATCTTCTTTGATCTTCTTATGAATAATGTTTGAGTTAGAATTAGGTTTACACTAAAATTGGACTGGATTAAATTAGGAATTTCCCCCTCCTCTTTTCCATGAAGAAGTCTTGTGTTTCAATTCAGGATGGGGTAACAGGGGCAGTGAGAGCTACCTCCTCAGTCTCCCCAGGCTTTTTTTTTTTTTTCCCTTGGTTTTGAGACAGGGTCTTACTGAATTGTTTAGGGCCTTGCAAAATTGAACTTGCAGTTCTCCTGTCTTTGCCTCCCGAGTTGCTAGGATTACAAGTGTGCACCACCCTACCTGGCTGAATTTATCCTCTTGACTGGAAGAACCCAAAATAAACCAGACAAATTATATGAAATAGCATTACTCAAAACATTGGAGTAATCAGTCAACAAAGAACAGTTAATACTGAGAGATGGGACCCAAATTACCCCTATGATTTCTCCAGTTCACTGCCTTGAGAGTTTCCAAGTGGTGCAGAGAAGGAAAAAACAGGAGGAAACTGGTGAATACCCTAAGTTGAAGAAATGGAGCTGAGAGTCCAGGGAAACCAAGGCAGCTAGAGTTTGCAGGGTGAAGTACTAGAGAGGAGTTACTAATTCAGAGAGCAAATCTGCAGAGGATACCTATTGGGTATTCGCCAAGGTACTGATCCGTGCATGTACTGGAAAATACCTTGAGTCTGGGGGGAATCCATACAGAAATAGTGGCAAGCATTCATATGTGACTTAGAAGAGTACCTGTTCACATCAGCCATGTGAAAGCATGTGACATTGGGCAGAATACTCCGGAGAGATTTGCTTCAATAGCAGGGAATAATTAGCCTTAGGAAGGGCGCAGTGGTGCACGCCCGTAATCCCAGCACTTTGGGAGGCTGAGACAGGAGAATCATGAGTTCAAAGTCAGCCTCAGCAAAAGTGAGGTGCTAAGCAACCCAGTAAGACCTTGTCTCTACATAAAACACAAAATAGGGCTGGGGATGTGGTTCAGTGGTCGGGTTCCCCTGAGTTCAATCCCTGGTACCAAAAATAAATAAACAAATAAATAAATAAATAAAATTAGCCATAGACTGAAAACTGCTTGACACCTGCCAAGAAAATAATAAAAGAAAGACCTGAAACAATCAGTTTTCAAGCAATTTAATTGTATCTCTTATCAAAACTTGGTACTTTTAGAAATATAGAAAAATGTCACGCACCCAACAAACTAAAATTAACAATATCTGGCATCCAGCCAAAATTATACAAAGTATGCAAAATGGCAGGAAGATGGTCCATAATTGAGAGAATAATCAAAGAATCAAAGCTGATTCGAACTGATACAGACATTACAATTTGGGACACACTCAAACCATACTGAAAAAATAGCAGGTACAAAGTTTGGCCTGCTATGGATATTTACTTATTTTAGTACAGTTTGCAGAAAAATGTATATTTTCCTTTGAATTACACTGGCATCTATGTAAATATAATCAATGTATATAATCAATTGATCATATATGTCTGGGTCTATTTCTGGACTCTGATTTGTTACATTTATCTGTGTCCATCTTTTCCCCAAATACTTCACTGTTTTATTGACTGTAATTTTTATAGTAAATTGTGAGGTCAGATACTATGAATTATTTTGGCTATTTCCTTTTCCAGAATTATTTTGGCTATTACCTTTGATTTTATGTATAAATTTTAGAATAAACTTGTCAATTTCTACAAAGTTTTGCTGGGATTTTTATCCTGTTTTAAATGATACTTTGAAAATGATTTATAATTGCTTATTGCTTGTATACAGAAAAACATTGATGTTTAACATGGACCTTAAATCCTGCAGTCTTGCTAACTACCTCTAGCAGTATTTGCACAGATTCTCTGAGGTTGTATATGCATAAAATTATGCTTTCCCTGAAATATATAGTCTTACTTATTTTCCAATTTATATATGTTTTATTTCTTTTTCATGCTTTATTGAGCTGAGTAGAACTTCCAACACAACCATGTTGACATCCTTGTTGATTGTAGGGAGAAAGCATAGTCTTTCAATGGTAACTCTGATGGCAGTAGAATCTCTTACATCTTTGTAAAACTGAAGAAATTACTATTCCTAATTCATTGAGACTTTAAAGATTATAAATGGATGCTGCATCTTATCAAAGGCCTTTTCTGTATTTACTATCATAGCAATAAGATTTTCTTTTCTTCCTTTTTTCAGTGCTGGGGATCAACTGAGGGTTTTGTGCATGCTAGGTGAGCACTGTACCACTAAGCTACATTCCCAGCCCGGACTTCTATTTTTTAGTGTGTTAATTTGGTAAATTATATCGATCATTTCTTGAAAATTGGGCCAATCTTGCAGTCCCAGACAAATTCCACTTGGTCATCATATATGAAAATGCATCTTTAAATATTGGTACACTTCATTTGCTAACACTTTGTTGAGCATATCTGTGTCTATGCCCATGAGGACTACTAATCCATGGTTTTTTTTTTACATTTTTTTCTGTTTTTGGTATCATGGTAATGCTTGCATTGCAATGTGAGTCAGGATGATTTCTCTTCTACTACATGGAAAATTTTGTATAACTACTATTATTTCTTCCTTAAAAGTTTGGTATATTTCATCAGAGGAACCATGGGCCTGAGATTCTTTTGTTGGAAAATTTAACTACAAATTTAGTTCTTCTAGCAGCAATAGGACTATTCAATTATCTGTCTTGACTGAGCTTTTTTAATTTTTTTTTCTTTCAGGAATATGTCATTTTCATTTAAGTTGTCAGATTTAGATATAAAGCTATTTGTAATACTACATTACTATGCAAGCTGGGCATGGTGGCACAGACCTGTAGTCTCAGCTACTTGGGGGCTGAGGCAGGGGGATCACTTGAACCCATGAGTTAGAGACCAGACTGGACAGCATAGTAAAATTCCATCTTAAAATAAAAAGGTGGAGTCTTATATAATTGATTTTATACCTTCTTCTTTTCCAAAACAAGCACTTCAAGTCATAAACTTCCCTTGAACATGTTTTGGCCTCACTTCACGAATTTTGACACCATTTTCATGATCAGTTGTAAATATATTCCTAGATCCCTTGAGATTTCTTCTTTGACTCAATGTAATTTTCTAGATGGCTAACTTGATTACCTTGTGGTAAGAGAGCATGTTCTATATAACATCAGTCTGTTGATTCATTAAAAATTTATTGCCCAACATTTGATCTATCTTTGTGATTATTTCATGTACATTTGTTTTGTGTGGTGTTCTATAAATGTAAATCATCTGATATTAATATGACCACACTAAATTTTATTTTTGGTGTTTTCATGGTAAAGCCTTTTTTACTTTCATCCTGTCTGGTTTAATATTTAAACTGTGCCTCATGGAAAGAACACCTAACCCCTTTTTTGGGGTTGGGGTTGGGGATCCTGTCTTCCGATTTCTGCCTTACAGGGAGAAGTCCACTTACAATTTAATTATTATTGTTGGGTGAAAATCTACATATTTCTCTGTTTTCTATTAGCTTTTCCTGTTTTTTTGTTTTTTTGGTTTTTTTTGGTACCAGGGATTGAATTCAGGGGTACTTGGCCACTGAACCACATCCTCAGTCCTATTTTGTATTTTAGTTAGAGACAGGTTCTAAGTTGCTTAGCACCTGCCTCACCATTGCTGAAGCTGGCTTTGAACTCATGATTCTCTTGTCTCAGCTTCCCAGAGTGCTTGGATTACTGTGCCCGGCTTCCCCTGTTCTTTGTTCCGTTTTTCTTTCTCCTACCTTTACTTTAGGTTGGAGGAGGGGGATAGTATTATTGCTTATTCCTCTACTGGTTTTTACCTATACCTTTCTTGTGCTTGCTCTGGGGTTTATAATATATATTCTCAATATGTTATAATATTTTGCATATTTCATATTATACTATTTCATATATAAGAACTTTATAGTAGTATAATTATATTTATGCCCTTTTCACAAGTTATGGTTTGCATGTAAGGTGTCCCCCAAAAGCTCACATGAGACAATGCAGGAAGGTTCAGAGAAGAAATGATTGGGTTTTAAGAGTCTTAACCCAGTCAGTGAATTAATCCTGATAGGGATTAACTGAGTGGTAACTAAAGTAGTATGGATGGAGGAGGTGGGAATTGGGGGCATGGCTTTGGGGTATGTATTTTATATCTGGAAAGTGGAGTCTCCCTCTGCTTACTGATCACCATATGAGCTGCTTCTCTCTGCTACACTCTTAACACTATGATGTCCTGCGGGAGCCAGCCTTCTGTGGACTATGACTTCTGAAACTGTAAGCTTCCAAATAAACTTTTCTTCCTCTACAATTGTTCTGGTTTGATCTTTTAGTCACAGCGGCAAAAAAGCTGACTAAAACACAAGTATATGTCTGTGACATATACTTTACTCCTGTTTGTTTCACACCCCATAGCACTACACTGTCATTCATTACAATTAGTTTTTTTTTGTTTTTTTGTTTTTTGTTTTTGCTATATCAGGGATTGAGCCCAGGGTCTCACACACTGAGCTATATCCCCAACTCTTTGACTTTTGAGTTTCCCAGGCTGGCCTTGAACTTGTGACCTTTTGCTTTAGCTTCCTCAGCAGCTGGGATTACAAATGTGCCTGGCTAGTTTCTTAATATACATGCAAGAGTGATAGTCTTACATAAGCTACTCCGTTATTCTCCAAACCTGGAGGTCTGATGTGGATATTTTCCAGTAATTTTGATACTGGGCTTTCCTCCCCTCCTCCTAATTTTATACTTAATTTGACTTTTTGTAAGTTATCAAGTAGTAATCAAAACACTTACCCCATTACTATGCCATATCCATGGTACATGCCTTTTCTTATAGAGTAACTGAGGATGAGAAGAACTGAAAACATGGTGAGGGAATATATAAGCTTTAAAGTGGTAAAAGAAGCTGTTAAGTGTTGAGGCAGGGATTATAGCGTGTGACAGACAAAACACATATACTTTTCATTAAAACAAGTTTTTTTCATTAAAACAATAGATTTCAAAGCCTTGGATTTCAATTGCAAAAGCCAGGTGATAGAGTAAAAAGTTTTTGTTTTGGTGGTGGTTTTGTTTTTTTGATGTTCAAATTATCATGAGTGAAAACTTATGGTTTTAGGGATGGAAGGAGGTATTCCTGGTACAGAGAAATAGAATACTGAATACCAGACAGAATAAAATAAATTGAACAAGTTAAAATGACACAGCTCCCCACTCCAATCCCAGTCCCAAGATGCTACTTTGCCATTCCAGGAATCACATATTCACAGGACTCTGTTTAAAAAGAATGATTTCTTCCCTATTTTCATTAAAAAGTTAATTTCCAAGCATGCCAGCAGACCTCTCTTCTGGAGTCATTGACCTGTAATATGCCCAACCATAAATCAAACCCTGCCAAAAGAAACAGGTCTACTTTTGAAAAATTGTTTTAAAATAATCAATTCTTATCTCTCTGGCCATGTGAGGACTCAATGAGAAAGTGGTCACCTATAAGCCAGAAAGAGTCCCTTCACTGGAAATTAACTATACTAGGACCCTGATCTTGGATGTGGATTCCTAGCATCCAAAACTTTAGAAAATGTTATTTAGGCCATCTGATTTTTTTCTTTCTTTCTGGTACTGGAGAATGAACCCAGGGGTGCTCTACCACTGAGCCCAGCCCTTTTTTATTTTTTGAGACAGGTCTCACTCAGTTGCCCAGGCTGGTCTCAAACTTGAGATCCTTGTCTAAGTGCCCTCCTTTGAGTCTATGGTATTTTGTTATTGGATTATTAACTCTAACCCAAATGACTTTAGTGATTGTCTCCTGAAGGTAGAGAAAAAGTTCTAAATATGTAAGTTGCAAAACTATGAGTAGCTTTAAAAAATGCCAGTCTTTTATGAGTGATAGAGCACTCTAGATTAATTTGTTATAGTTTACACCTCCAAATCCATGAACTCAATTCTCACAGGAGACTGGTATAATTTTATGACTGCAAAAACTAAAATTCCAAGGTTAATGACTTATTTGGAGCTGTGGTGAAATGGTACTAAATAAAGAATATTCCTATCTCACTGTAGATAATCTACTATAGAGATAACCCATACTAATGATACTGTTGGAATCTATAGTATTCACTATATATTCTATAGTGTTGGAATATATAGTATTAATATTAATGATACTGTTGGAATCTGTAGTATTGAATACTATAGTAATCTATAGATTACTATAGTAATCTATAATATTCAATCTATTGTATACAATAGATACATGGCCAAAAGTGAACTACATTTTATAAATTGAATAGCTTTACTAGAATCATTCTATTAAAAAAAATTGGAGGGCATTGGGAATTGCAGCCAGAGGCCACCTACCACTAAGCCACACCTCTAGCCCTTTTTGAGACAGGATCTGGCTAAATTAACAAGGCTAGTCTCCAACTTGTGAACTCCAGCTTTAGCCTCCTGAGTTGCTGAGACTATAGATGTGAACCACCATGCCTTCCAGTCACTCAATATTTGAGAGTTCTACAGGAATTCTTTCTCAATGAAGAATATATGTATATAAATGTGTGTATGTATATATATAATAATTTTCCCATCTTTATAATTTTTTCTCAAATGAAAACAATTCTAGAATAACTTGCATTTGCTTTGTCTTAAGTAATTTTTCAGGTCTCTGATAATCTACTACATAATGCAATTAGAAAAAAGATAATCCTTGGTGATTCTATTAGGTAGTTCAGGGATTGAAATCTGGAGGCTTAGGGCTTCTTGAGGAAATTAAGATGGTCATGATGAGATTAATTTGGATGAACTCCTAAGGGAATTTAAAAATTATCCCTTTGATCTAATGAAAAGATGGTTCTCACTTTAAAGAAAATTAAATGTCTTCACTACTTACAGGGATAACTCAATGTCAGAAGAGAGAAGGCATACATATAAGGACAGATGTAAGCAGAACACTTTAATCAATGAGTCTAAATTAGTTAAAATTCACCATTACCCCAAGCAATAAGCAGAGGAAGAACAGGAGTTACAATGTCTGTTAACCTAGAATCTTTTGTCTTTTTTGAAAAAGAAAATGTTATAAAACAAAATATTTTAATAAGACTTGCATTTGAGATATTACAAAGTTTAGGAATTCTGAAAGATTTTAAGAATTTTTAAAAAATGAGGTGATATGTAAGGTTTAAAACAACAGTTTGAAAAATGTTAAGAATTTGTCATTACTGAGAATGGGAAAACTGTTGAATTATTTCCACATTATGGGAAAAGACTGTTAAGGGTTGTTTCCTTATTTATTGTTTTTCTTGTATATATGTGGATTTAACTCAAACTAGTGATATTCAAAGTCACAGAAATAAAAATTTGTTTTCTTTTTTTTGTTATTGGGGATTGAACCCAAGGGTTACCATTGTTACATTCCTTGCCCTTTTTAAAATTATATTGGGTAAGGGTCTTGCCAAGTTGCCAAGATTGGCTTTGAACTTGTGATCCTCTCACTTCAACCTCCTGTCGCTGGGATTACAGGTGTGTACCACAGTGCCTGGCTGAAACCCCCTCACCCCCACCAAATTATACAGAATAACCTACAAGTTTCTGATTTGAGGGGAAAAAAATCATAGTTAATGCCAAATTTAAGCGTGACTTTTTACTATAGAACATAGTCATTTGCCAAAACATTTCTTTTTTTTTTTTTTTGATATCAAGGATTGAACCCAAGGGAGCTTACTCACTGAGCTACATCCCCAGGCCTTTTTGAGAAGTTGCTGAGGCTGGCTTTGAACTTTTGATCCTCCTGCCTCAGCCTCTCCAGCAGCTGGGATTACAGGGGTATGCCATCATGCCCAGCTATAAAACAATGTAAACTTTTGAAATACTTGATTTTGTGCACAAAGTGTGTCTTATTATTACAGTATATTTATTTAAGAGAACAAGAAATAGCTATGTTTTTAGCAACTCTATAGAATTAGATTTTCTTCCCATTTCTAGAGAGACGGGGGAAAAAAGAGATCACCAACCCATTTGTCTTTCAAGATTTTAGAACAAAGTATTATGTCAATTCTTGATTTTCCTTAAATGGTTTTATGTATTTTCTAGAGTCCCTTTGAAAACCTAGAGTCTTTTCCTTTCACTACTTTGGCAAGTTCTAAGCTCCCAGAGACAGAGCCAGGGAATAATTAGAACAAGGTATAATGTTGAGTAAGTTTGTTTCCCAATGTATGTATTTGCCAAAAGTGATTTTTGAATTGTTTTACACCATCCATTTGAAAATTCTTTACCCCATCATTAGTGAAAATTTTAAGGCTTGATGTGTATTAGAACTTTTACCATTTATGTATACACACAGTGTGCGTGAGTGTGTATATATATTTTATTTTTGTGGCACTCTACCCTGATCACATCCCCAGCCCTTTTTATTTTTTGAGACAGGGTCTCACTAAGTTGCTGAGGCTAGACTTGAACTTGGGATCCACCTGCTGCAGCCTCCTGAGTAGCCAGAAGGCTACTTGCCAGGCCTTACTCTTTATATTTTATATTCCCAATTCTGTTACTTTGAACTTACTTCTACATAGTTTAGAAAAAAATTTGAACACAGTTGACTCAGCTGTTTTTTCCTTAACTTAGTTTAAAGTGAAAATGTTGTTATCAGAGCTATTTGGAAATTCTTTTCCTTAACATAAAGTAAGTATAAATTAAGCACCTAAAACACATAATGACTTGTGATACCCCAAGCCTAGAATGTGTAAAATTACATATTTCTCACTAGAAAACTGATAATGAACAATAGACAATATGCAACTGAATATATAAGAAAAAATTAGCAAGGATATAAATAACACTCACCTTTTCTATACTCTGGCCCAGTGGCACTTAAAAGAATTATTTGGGAGTATCAATATATTTTGAGACAAGCGGTTTCAAATTTCATCAAATTATTCATAGCACAAAAATTTTATTATCAAGTAAAAAATATGGACAAAGATTTGCACTGTTCTCATTTGCAGAAATGTGATTAGATTTCTTTTCCCTGTCACTCTTCTGAGATTTTAGAGGAGCTCTGGCTCCTTTCTCTGAGTATATGATACAAGAGTTCCCCACACAGCTACCTTAAACATTAAACTGGCAAGGACATGTTCATCTGTATTGCACCAGTGCTGCACATAACAAATATACTAAGAAGGGAGGGTTGGGAGCAGGCACCAAGGAAATGCACTGTTAGAGAATTTAAAAACAGTAAACTGACTAAAAAGTGACTGGCTTTTTCTTAGCACCATATGACAGGTATTAAATAAGGTCAGTGATAATATATTCCTCCTCTGAGGTGGAAAACTTTCCTCTTTCCCCCTTTTCTCTTCGATATGCTGCATTTACTCTTATAGTTTCCTAGCTTATTTCTCATAAGATATCCTCATGTCAATGAAATTAATTTATGAAAATGCATTGCCTTTATACTGTATCTAATTTGGTACTTGCTAATTTTCTTTGTTCTCAAATCAATACTTTGTAAAGTTTTATATCCAGCTGTCACAAAATCAAAGATAAATACATTACTACTCAATGTACATAGATTACAGGAGAAAACAAGATACTTAAAGAATCAGGCTGAAGCTTTCTCATAGAGATTAATTAAAACTAAATTATAAGAATAATATCTGAAAATAGTCTGGAAACTATGGTTGCATTTGGGGAAATGGAAAGAAGTGCATGCTTAAGTTATATGAAGGAGGAAAAGCCACCTTATATTTAACATTTTAATTAAAATTGTAGCAAATGTACATAAATTTGTAAAGTTAATTGTAAGAGAGAAAGGTTAGTCAGTATCCTAGTCAGTATCCTTCTTATTTAATATTTAGAGATATAGGCTGAAGATGCTTTTGGAAGCAAAGTCATTAGACTTCAAGATGATTTCCATTAAGACTAAAGAACCCTTTAATGACACCAGTTTACAAAACTCTTCCCATAAAATACACGATCTCATATTACCTCGCAACAATCCTAAGGCAGACACTTTAACACAGTGAGAGGTAGTATATATCTTAGGATAGAACACTGTACCACATAGTAATTGTGTAAACTTGGGGATATTTAAATGCTTCATATCTTGGTTTCTCCATATGAAAAGTGAGGATGCTGACTGTTCTACCACATGGCTGTTGTAGAATTGAGATAATGCATGTAAACAATTAAAATGCCCAGTCCATAGTAAATAATTACTAACTGGCAAAGCTAGAAGAATTCTAATCTAGATATATCTGTATTACCCTGTATTGCCTATGGATATCTACTTTTAATTAGTTATATGTATTATCCTTTTGCACAATTTTAAAGTTATTTTTTTGCAGCTGAAAATGACATTTGAGGTTAAAATATTCAATGGTATTATTAACATCATTTCCTTAAAAATAAATTTCTTTCAGTGGGAATAGAAGTTAATGACAGGCGTTAAAAAGCAAGTGATCTCTATGGAGAATTAGGGTAAAGACTTCACTTGGACTTATACTAAACTTAAAAAAATACAACCTATTAATTAGTAGAGGGCAGGAAGAATGCAAGCTCTGTGAGGGCAGAGATTATTTGTTTACTCTCTGTCTTCAGACTCCAGAACAGTGACTGGCAGGTACACAAACATTTTTTTAATGAACAAATTTTTAAGTTAAAAAAAAAAAAAACTACTTTAAAAACACATCCTTAATAGGAGGATTCACTTTGTTCTGACATGCTCTCCTAATATTAACTATAACTAAAAAGTCTAGCATACAGTCATCTATTCATAAGATAGGAAATTTTTGTCAAAATATTCAGAGTAAGAAATAAAAGACTAAATAAGGCCTTGAATAGCTTTATTGAAATCTGTATAAATAAACATGCACATTTCAAATGTAAACTTAAGTGAACCCAAGTGCAGACAAAATTTTAACCTCTGTCATGCAGGAGGTTAGTTTACATTAAAAAAAAAATGAAAGAAAGAAAGAAAAAAGAAAAAAAAAAAAAACCCCAAAGCAGCTTTTAAAATACCAGGATGAAAAACCAGCTTTAATATCAAGATATAAAGTAAAGCCATGATCAACATACCTCATTTATCCTGGTCAAATGCATTTTTTTCTTTACTTTAAAATGCTAACATAAATAAATAATTTACCAAAATGTGCACTCACAGAGTGAACTTTTATTTACAATACACAATTTATAATCTATTGTATTTGATTAGTTCAAGTGAAGAACATTATACTTTTTGCTTTATTAACAGTGGGACACAAAGCAATTTCTCAGGTAGTCGATATGTGAAATGTGCCCCAGCATTTAGATTTTCTATTAAAGGCAGTTTTGTATGCCAATCGACAATACATTCTTTCAACTAGATCAAAGGGAAAAAAGCAGCAAATGAAAATGTTTCAAATGTTCACACATATATTTGGCATCCTGGATCCTTGAATGTGGTGAACTAAAATCAAATTCAAGGTTTGTATGCTTTGTATACTGTACAGGTTCTGACTCTGGAACATGCAAATGCCATTGCTCATTTATAACAAGTTACCTTCTGAGAAAAGCTGTAAGGCTATGGTGAATTCCATCAGGAACACACAAAGAAAGTTAACAGACCTACCTTTATAGCCAATTGTCCATTAATGATTTAAAGGCTAATATATGAAAAAAAACTCTCATCTAAGCTTGATGCAATTATTACTATGGATACAGAATACTACTAAGTATGTTCTTATATTACAATAATTGGGAGAGCTAAAACTTGCCAAATTACCAAAAAATGGGGAAGAGAAAAATAGGTGGCAAAAATTTAGTTTTGGACCAACACCAGATTAAAGACAGCATCTTACAGCATGTAAAGAAAAATTTGAATATCTAAAAGATTCCAATAGCAGTAAAAATACTTACATGTAACTGAAAAATGACTTTAGAATGTAGTGTGAAATCTAGAACCTGTTTCCAAAGTGGCAATAATATGAATATAATAGACTGGATTTTTAATGATACTAAAAAAGGAAATGACTTTTTCAAGATTGTTTCTTGTATCATGATTTGGTTTTATAATAGGCCCATATTGATTACCAGGGATAGATTTGAAAATTTGGTTTTCCAGCACTACTGCAGTATTTACGCCATATTGATACTGCAGCTAAACATTATAGTCGTATATATGGCAGCCTAATGCACATGAACTAGATTATCCAAAAACTAAGTTCATAGTTTTCTTGCAGTATTATCAGAGCAAAATAAATGACCAACATCCACAAATTTAACATTTGTCATCAACTCACATCCAAAAAATTAAAGAAAACATAATTCATCAAAACAGCAGCAAACTTAAAAGGGATTTATTTGTGATTTCCTATATATATTTAGCTTGTAAATACAAGACTGTAAATGTATTATGAGACAATTTCTGTTAAAGTTTTCATTGTGTTTCACTTCAAGTACTGCACAAGTTAAAATCTGATAAAGGATTTACATTCGGTTATCTGAAACTCCCCATCTCAGACTTGTTTTAATGTGGTGGGTAACTTCATTTCCATAGATACCACCAGCAGGAAGTCT
The DNA here is from genome assembly GCA_028644305.1 of Xerus rutilus. Lineage (NCBI taxonomy): Eukaryota > Metazoa > Chordata > Mammalia > Rodentia > Sciuridae > Xerus > Xerus rutilus. Next base: position 49,794,328 of record CM053403.1, read on the forward strand.
CTCTTTTATGGCTTCTAGGACTCTCATTAATTAGTGTGCATACAGTTTTCATTTTCTATATCATTGTCATTATCATTGCTATCTTCATCACTTTCTAATGGGATGCCTGTGGCAGCTGAAGCACCTTTAGTTTCTCGGTCAAGAGGAAAAAAGCCAGTTCCACTGAAAGTGTCTTGTCTCTGGTAGAAGAGTACATATGCTGCCTTGGACTGTCAAAACAAATAAAGAGTGTTAAAATAGTCATGATTCTCAAAGAACATATTAACTATGAATATTTTACCAGGTAATCAATTTTGGTGACAAGGCACAAATCAAATAGAAAAAAAACCAAACAAAACACACATGGTCAAACAGAAATTACTAAAATTAAGTAAATATAAGGTGATTTCTACATGTAAAGGAAAAATGCTCTCAGATTGAATTATTTTCTGTTATTTGGACTAAGAAATAAATAAATAAATTATAGAATAGATTAACCTAGTTAACATGAAATAGAATTCTATGCCTTCCTTGCTTTTGTCTCTAAGGAAAAGGCGACTTTCTTTTATCTAGTAGTTGTTTCATCCCATGCTTGCTCTACAGTCCAACTGCTTCTACTGTATTAAGAACACCATCAACCACCAGCGTCTTTGTGTGTGTGTGTGTGTGTGGGGGGGCAGGGTATGCTGGTGGTGCTGCTGGGAATTGAACCCAGGACCTCCTCATGAATACTAGGTAAGCACTCTACTGCTGAGCATCCTCCCCGCACCTCCTGCATCACTATGTATCTTTTTATTTTATTTAGTACTGGGGATTTAACCCAGGGGCACTTAATCATTAAGCCACATTCCCAGCCTATTTTACTTTTTATTTTGAGACAGGGTTTTGGAAAGTTGCTAAGGCTAGCTCTGAACTGGAGATTCTCCTGCCTCAGCCTCCCAGGCTGCTGGGACTACAGGTGTGCACCACCATCTTCTAGGCTTTTCTCTTTCTTTTTTGGTACTGGAGATTGAGGGGCACTCGACCACTGAGCCGCATCCCCAGTCCTATTTTGTGTTTTATGTAGAGACAGGGTCTCACTGAGTTGCTTAGCGCTGCGCCTCACCATTGCTGACGCTGGCTTTGAACCCGCAATTCTCCTGTCTCAGGCTTCCTAAGTGCTGGGATTACAGGTTTGCGCCACTGCACCCGGCTTAGGCTTTTCTCTTTGGTATTAAAAAATACTTAAGTCTTTTCTCATCATAAATCTCCTACCATTCTACCTCCCCTTCTAGATGTCACATCCCTCTTTCTTCCTCACAGCTAGGATGACGGATCGTCTATACCCATTACTCACTCTCATACAAACTCAATTCGATGTAATCTAACTTTTGCTCAAATCATTTTAATAAATTGGCTTTCAATAATCTCTGGGCAAACAATGTAAATGGGTACCCTTTTAAGTTCTTTTGGTCAATTTCTCTGTGTATTTAATGTCTTACTACTACTTTTCCTTTCATCAAACAATTTTTGGCTTCTGTGATACCAGTTCTCTTCAGATCTTCTACTATCTCTTCATTCTTCTCAGACTCTTCTGTGGCTTCACTAAATCCTAAACTTTATATTCTGCCCTAAGCTTACTTCTTTTTCAATTTGTATCCTCTCACTAGATGACTAATTCAAGCTTACAGCTTCAATTTCTACCTGAGGCTGACAACTCAAATTTATAATTTAAACCAGTTATCACCTCTGAACTTATCTTAATAATACAACTACCTCATAGAAATTTCTACAACATAGCTATCATATAGGCACTTCAAACTACACAGCAAATTTTCTTCCTAAATTCTCAATCTTGGTTAATATTAAAGTAAGAGTAACCTTCAACTTTTCCGTCCTGCATCTATATATCATTTATAAAATTTTATTTATTTTGTGCTGTAAATCTCTCTTATTCTCCCCCTGTCTATACTGGTACCACTACTAAGTTGATTACTTAAATTAACTGTGACAGCCTCTGTATGGCCTTTCTACTTTCTTTACTCAGTGCCTTCAAATCTATCTTCCTTAGTGTTCTTGTAGATGTTAAGATATAAATTTAATAATGTCATTCTATTGCTTAACAATCCTCTAATGGTTTCAGTCTTTCTTCCTTTTTTGGTACCAGGAATTAAATCCAAGGGCACATAACCACTGAGCCACACCCCCAGCTCTTTGTATTTTTTATTTTGAGACAGGGTCTCGCCAAGTTGCTGACAGCCTTGTTAATTGCAGAGGCTGGCTTTTAACTTATGATCTTCCTGCCTTAGCCTCTCAAACTGCTGGGATTACAGGTGGTACCCCCATACCTGGCTGGTTTCTCAGTCTTTAAGGAACATCTAAATAACTGGGATGTCAATTTTCTTTAAGTGCTAAATTTATCTCCAGCCTTATTTCTTCCCCATATTCCTACAAGAACTTTTCCTTTTAATCATAACAAACTATTTGCTATTCCCTTAAAACGTCATGCTGTCACGCCTCCTTTCTTTTGCAGTATTGTTCTTTTTGCTTAGAACACCTTTATTTCCTTAATTTACTCTTATTTGTATTAGCAGATTCAGGTCAAACAGCACTATTAGGATTTCCCTGGTCTTATTTGCTTAAACCCCAAATGGGCGTTGAGACAGTAGTCTCAGGTGTAGCCAGAGTAAAATATTTAATGGTACTTATAATATAATTATTAACTTATTTGTCTGGCTTTTGTGTGTGTGTGCATGTGCATGTGTGTGGTACTGGGGATCGAACCCTTCAGAGACAGCTGTTCTTTTAATATTTTAATTTTTTTAATGTTATTGCATTTTTTTATACCTTTATTTGTTTTTATATTTATGTGGTGCTGAGGATTGAACCCAGTGCCTCCCGTATGCTAGGCAAGTGCTCTTACCACTGAGCTACAGGCCTAGCCTCCAAAGACAGCTGTTTTATTTTTGTTTTTTGAGGTACTGGAGATTGAACAATGGTGTGCTCTACCACTGAGCTACAACCCCAGCCCTTTTTATTTTTTATTCTGAGATAGTGTCTAGCTAAGTTGCTAGGGCTGGCCTTGAACTTGTGTTCCTATTGCCTTAGTCTCCTGAATAGCTGGGGTTACATGTGTGCACTACTGCACCCAAAAGCAAGAGAGCTTTTAATGCTGTTTGGAATAGAGTCCTACATATAAATGACACCACATCCATATGAAAGGTACTCAAATACTGGTGATGTTTGCCCAACAAATCACCTAGAGATGCATTTCTCAGAATGTATCCCTGATAAGTGACCCATTATTGTGTACATACACAAACACACAAACACACACACACACACACACACAACCATCATTATTAAATGCATGGCAAAATCAAATTTGTGTTGTGTATATAAACAAGATCAATTATTTAAAAGTAGGATTAGGACAATAATGTTAAAGAGACTTTGAAGGATGAGATGTTGGCAATTTTAGGATATTTGGGCTAGGACATTAAAGAGGAGAACAGAAAAAAAAAGATGAGGACAAAAGAATGAGGAGTTTAAATATAAACTGGCAATGTTAAGTTAAACATACACCATAGAATGACATTTTGGTCAATGATGGACAGCATATATGATGGTCATCACATATTATAATATAGTCTAAGTGTGTAGTAGGCTATATCATCTATGTCTGTGTAAGAACAATCTATGATATTTGTATAACAAATCACCTAGCAATGCATTCTCAGAATGTGTCCCTGTTTTAAGTGATATATAACTGTATATATACACACACACAGGGAGAAGGAGAGAAAAGAGGGGAAAGAGAAACATTATTTCAAAGCTATTCACACAAGGACAGAATAAAGCTATGCCAATAATTGGGCTCAAAAATTTATTAATTTGCTTTTAAATTGAAGACTTTAAAGCATTAAAAACTAAAGTTAGTCTCTGCCCTCAGGAAATATAACTTAATCTGGGAATTAAAGCAAAGGTTTAGTGTTTCTCACATCAACAGAAAGCCTTCTGAATAATAAATATATTATATGAGCAAATACAATATCTCTCACTCTTTGTAGTATTGTAACAATGGACAAAATTTATAGAGCTGCAAAATCTAGAAAAATAAACCCTTATTAGGGCTGGCATTGTGGCTCAGTGGTAGAGCACTTGCCTTGGATGTTTGAGGCACTGAGTTTAATCCTCAGTACCACATAAAAATAAAGATTTTTTTTAAAAAGGAAAAAAATCCTTATTAAACAAATTTTTAGCTTTCTTCTAAGAACACACTAAAGTCCATTCTCCATCTCAATATATGAAAATAAAAATCTGCTCAGATGTGAAGCACAACAAATGTCAATGATAAATGAATGCCATTGTAAACATATGTAACATCCTTATTTTCCTACTAGTGGAAAAATATCAGAGCAGCAAGTATACAAAAGGAATTAATCTGTTAAAAATCATAGGAAGATCCATAATTTTTAAAGATTAAGTCATTTTGAACTTAAAAGTCTAATTGTCTTAGGCTTTAAAGATCATGGGCATGGTAAGGGTTCTCCTTTGCTTTAACATTTTGACTTTAAGTAGTCAGTATCTAGAATAGTAAGAGCTGAACCTACTTTTTAGAGGAAAATTAATTTTCATTAGAAACCCAATTCATCTTAAAGGTTACCAGAAAAATTTTCAGACTGCAATTTGTGCTTTTGTTTGTGGGCAAATTTGAAGGTGAGTATCCACTTAGGGCACAACTTTGTTTCTTTAAATCAGAGCAAGTGTCTTTTAGCTACTAGGCCTGCTAGAATATAGAAAATAGTGTTCCATGGGACACTTTTATTAATTTGCCTTATTTTTGGGGGGAGGGAGGTTCTAGGGATTGAACTTATGCATGCTAACTAAGCATGTCCTCTTACCACTGAACTATCCCACCATCCATCTCTTCCATTTTGCTAATTCTTACTCATTTCTTAAAACATTTGATCCCATGATTTTTAGGAAATATATAATACACTCACCACAATTTGGTCTTCAGATGCAGTGGAGACACTACTGTCATCAAAATAGTACCATTTTCCATCATCTTTATTTTTTGCAAAAGCAGTATCTAATGAGAAAATAAAATCATTTCTGTGACTAAAATGATGTAGAGATTCCTCAAAATTCTGTAGTCATCTACACAATGGCTTAAACCCTAAGTTGTTTATTTAACAATATTTACTAAGCACCATGTGAAATAAATGTTTCATATTTTGACTGCTGTTGGTTCCCTCTCCCAAAAATCAACCATGGAAAAAGCCATAGGAGAGGAAAGTGAAGGTCAAACTGAAAAAAAAAAAAAAAAGGCTAGAGGCAGTAATTAGAAGACAGGTTAAAAGAATGTTTTTAAAATTCCACATATGGGACAAAGATTGCCTGATTCTTTGCCAGAGATTATCAGTAATACTCAGGTCTCCTGAATCACAGGCATGCTGTTGTTTACAAATCCTGCTGGATTAACAAAATACTTGACAACTAGTGTGGCAATACTCATTCATGTACTCTGATAAAAAAATCAGCTTTGTAAGAAGTTGAGGAAAACAGCAGTGCACTAATAGCTTCCTTTAAGTATACCCTCTCACAATTTTTCTCCTTCCAATTACCCAAAGACCTTTGACAAACAACTTTTGTACATGTTGTATTGTCTTTTGTCCTATATCTTTTCTTAAATCTAAGTAAACTCTGTGCTGGGTGAAGCCTATCGTGTGTTGTGCCTGTTAATCTGAACTCGAGACCACTGTGAAACAGATGGTGCACTTACAAAGTAAGAGAAACATATTCTTAGGCTAAATAAAAAGACAAGATTGAACAATAATGTGAATTATACAAGAGACAAATCTCCAACAAAAATTAGCTAACTAGAGGATGGTATCAAAAGAAAGCTAGAGAGACACTTGTAGTATCTGAGATAAAGACAAGAAAAAATGTCAAATCCCAGTAAAAGGAACTATACAGTGAGCAGAGCTAACCATTATAAAAATGAACTGATAATGCAAAACAACCAATAAAACTATTGGGAGAAATAGACAAATCAACACTTTAAATAGGAGTCTTGATAAATTTCTCTCAGAATAGCATAAACATAAAAAATAACCATACTCTATAATGATTTGTGTACAACTGACAACTTAAACTATTTAGAAACATATGGTGGGCTGGGGTTGTAGCTCAGTGGTAGAGCACTTGCCTAGCACATGTGAGGCACTGGGTTTGATCCTCAGCATCACATGAAAATAAACAAAATAAAGGCATTGTGTCCATCTACAACTAAAAAAAATATTTAAAATAAGAAACATGTAACTTTATATCTCAATGAGGAATATATATTTTTTCAAATATATGAAAATGTAAAGAAACCATGTAACTCCCAATTATGTAAGAAAATTAAGCACAAAGTTGTAGTGTAAAAAAAACCAAAACTCCATGTATTTGAAAATTAAGCAAATAACCCTGTGCTAATGTGAGGCAAGCGCTCTGCCACTGAGCCCCAGCCCCAGCCCCTCTATATCCGTTCTTAAACTTAAGCAAGCTCTGTGGCATAAGGCCTATTTTGTGTTTTGAGTTTGTTCATCTGAACCTAAGTTGTAAGAAAAAAACTAATCACGGGGAAAATGAAATCAGAGATAGAAGAATAAGTATAATTAACAAATTAATAAGATGAAAAGTGATTCTTTGAAAAGATTAGTAAAACAGACTTCTGGAAAGGCTAATAAAAAAAAGAGAAAATGAAAACAGGACAAAAATATAGCATAAGTATTATAAACCACTCTGAAGTATATTGGAAAACCTAGATGAAAAAGATATATTCCTAGGAAAATAGAGACTGTCAAAAAATACATAATATGCAAAACAAAACTGAATACATAGAAAAATTTATGGTTGTAAAGCTCAGGTTGTTTGACAGGTGAATTCTAGTAGACTTTCATGAATAGTTATTTCCTATATTGTACTAGTTAGTTTAGGAAACAGAAAAAGAATAGGGCATTCAGCCTGTTTTATGGCTATAATTTTGATTACACAGTGAAGTAACAATATATAAAATTACAAGACCACTGAACTTATGAAATTTGAACAATCCTAATTGGTTAATGAAATTGTACTGTGTATCAAAAACTACAAAAAGATGAGTTAGATACACCTCAAGAATGCAAAGATTGTTCAACAGAAAAACCTAACAAGTAGAGGAGAGGGTGGATTTGTTACTTTCAACCTGGAGAGAAATCTAGCAGTATTTAAATACTCATTTAAACCTGGCAGTTTCACCTCTGAGTGCACAACTCAAAGAAATTCTCATATAACAGGCCATAAACAATAACATTTATCAGTCTCAAAAGCAAATTGAATATCCACCATCATATGGCAAATGTAGAGATAAAACATGGTGGATGTAAACCATGAGTAGTAAGGAGCAATGGACAAGACAGACACAAAAGTATAAAGAAAACAAGTAAGATATGCTGAGATCTGTAGCACAGTACCAATTACATAAGTAAGCAAATATGCATGGTTTATAAGTACATGCATTAAACATGCTACAAAGGAAAAATGAACGGGGAAGAGAAGGAACCCCAAATGGACCAATAACACTTCTTCCTGTGCCTTCAACTGAGTATGAGGAGTATGATTGACTGAATCCTCTAGACCTGATTTTTTAAAAAAAGGTTCAAAAGCCAATCCATTCATTAATCAATATTGCACAACTATTAGATATTAGACTCATCTGACATTTTACCAAAAGTAATAAATACCTTAAGGAAAAAAAGTCAATAGTTATTTGAACATCATCATTGGGTTAAAAGTTAAACTGTCAACTTACAGTGTCCTCCTCCCATCCCTCCATAATGATTGGAAACAGCAATCAAATTATAGCGGCAAGGACCTGCATTTGGATTAATTAAGAATTCCGACATATCCAAGTCACTGTTTTAAAAAGAAAACAAGTTAGTGTTAGGCTTTCCCTAAATACAACGAGTTCATTTTTTTCTTTGAAATGCAAAGAATTCTATTCCCTTCTGCCAATGTTGCCTTTTTATATTTTTCACCAAAGAAATTATCAAGAGCCAAGTAATTCATTATCATTTGGATCTAAAGAATCTTTTTTATTTTAAAATAATTTTAAGAATGATTTTTACAGCAAAAATAAAGGGAGAGTGAAAAACAACTTTCTTAGGAGTTTTTCAAAATTAAGGGCTGGGATATAGCTCAGTTGGTAGACAGCTTGCCTCTCAAGCACAAGGCCCTGGTTTCAATCTCCAGCGCCACAAAAAAAAAAAAAAAAAAAAAAAAAAATTAAGCCAGACACTAGAACATGAAGAATTTCTGTAATCCCAGCTACTCAGGAGGCTGAGACAGGATTCCAAATTTGAGGTCTGCCTCAGCAACTGAGTGAGATTCTGTCTCAAAATAAAAAATACAAATGTCTGGGGATGTAGCTCAGTGGTAGAGTACTCCTAAGTTCAATTCCCATTATCTATCAATTAGTCAATTGAAGCCCATTTTTATTCCACATTTTCCTGATTTTGATAACCTACAGACCTCAAATGGGCAGCACCCTTTGAATGCAACTAACTGTTCATAATTATGTATCCATGAACTTGGAACATGCCATCTTGTAAATAGTTTATTATTGTTGTTTTTACATTTGCATCATTTCTGCTGTTGTTCTTATACTCACATCATTAAAAAGCAACAATTCTGCTGGGAGTATAGCTCAGTTTGTAGAGCACTCATCTAGCATGTGCAAGACCTTGGGTTTAATCCCTGGGACCACCCACCCCCCAAAAATAAAAGCAATGATTCTAACTTCCAAATATACCTATAATAGAATCTAGTTTTCTTTCACTTACATTGTCAAAATGCTGTGTTTTTGATTAATGGCTCACAATTTTGTTAAAGAGAAAATGACTTTTTCCCTCTCCTGCTCAATCAGTGGAATGAACAATTAAGTAAATATTTTCAATTTTGTAAAATTATCTATATCCTTTCCAGTCCCTTTTGTATACACACCTGCCTTTAGCATTTGTCTACTTACTAACTGATTCAAGTAAGTTTTGGCGCACAAATATTATAAAACATGAAAGAATAATGTCACATGTTCTTTTTTGCAATACAGGATAGTGCCAAGCTCTTATTACAAAATATTGTGTGATGAAGTCCTTCCTGCTGCATGACTAAGTGAATGAGAATACAATGTTCCCTTTTTGTCTTGAATTATTAACTGTGTTTAGTAAAAGCTAAAAAATAAACAGAGACTATAAAGATGTTGTCTTCAGACTTCTTTATACCTTTTTACAAGTATGATGTCATACCATGCAGCAAGAAAAACTGAAGGATAAATGCGAACAGGGATAATTTATTTCATTATGGAATCAACATTCTAAGCAATTCCATTATTCCATTTCTGTCATTTAAAAAATATTTAGGTGTTAGGTTAGCGAGGTAAATGCAGAACAAACATGGCTGCCTCTACCGAGGCAGGCTGAAACAGCGAGCAGTGCGCATGCCCAGAATGCACCAACATGGCTGCCCCGGGCAACATACACAGAGGACCATGCAACACCCAGCATGGGCGCTGCCATTCTTCCCGACTCACCCAGGAAAGACTCTGACCGTCTCTTCCTGCCCTAAGCCCTCCCCCCTTCCTGACCGGGCCTTTTAAATTTTTCTGTACCCCGGAACACATGGGCCATTCTTCCTGGGCACACTCTGATGGATGGGAGAGTTCAGCCTGAGAGCATGTATTACCAATAAAGCCTTGCCCAGCGGTTTTAATTCGCCTCTTTTTGGTCATCTGGCTTTACATTAGGAATAAATGATGAATAATGATAAAATGAATCCTAAGAAAAACAAAACCACTAAGTCCATAAAAAATCTTATAATTATCAATGGGGCTAGTGAACACATAAGGTAATGTAAGACAGTGAGTTATATTGTGTTTAAAAAGAATATTTTCTCTTTGGTTTTTGGGAAATCTCTAGGAATAAGAATTTTGAAATATCAACCCTTAGAAATTGTTATATTTACTCAAAAATAAACTGAAATTTGAAACAGGATCCAGTGGTATCTGATATTTACTAAGATATAATAACAGAAAGCATCAAATAAGTTTGAAAAAGAATATCCAATGATTATGAAGTACAATTTAACTTACTTGATAGGAAAATCAACTAAAGTATCCAATTTATCTCTCATGTATCGACTGTAGGAAAATCGCTTGAGATGTACCACAAGTACTGGAGGGAGGGACCATAAATCCAATTTCTTTGTGGCTTGCTGATGTTCTTTACAATTTGGACAATACCTAAAACCAAAAAAAAGAAAAAATAATTTAAAAGTTTGACAGTGGTACAAATGGCTGCTAGCTCCATTAACAAAGACAAGAAGCAAAAAAACCCCAAAACCAACATATTTTCAGTGAGCAATTATTGTATGCCTAATATATACCAGTCTAAGAGCAACTCCTCTTTATTTTCAATGTTTTACAAATAAGTCTAACCATTATAAATTAGTATGCAAATAAATATTCAAAGAAATGATGAGGGCTAGATTATTTACATTTCAGTATGCTAAAAAAGATATGAATGTACCACAATATCACAAATGTGCTGACACATAGGTGTCAGAAAATCTCAAAACTCTGGACTCTAATGGAATGATTTCAAAAAATAATTTCTCTAAAAAGCTTTTTCCAAAACGGCCACACAGCTAAAACTTCTTGGGAAAAAGGTAATTAATTATTAATAGTAAAATGACTATTAGGGAAAATATAATAAGATTAAAGCTAATACTGTGATAGTACTTTTGAAGATATATTCCCTCCTATCCTTCTTAATAAACTAACATTCCAGAAACTTATAATTTAAAATATCAAAGAAAATTTAGTAATCACTTTTTCAACTTGATGTAGCATATGCCTCAGAATAAATCCTTAAAGAAAATAATCAAAAACAATTATTTAACTTTGTCTCTTACCAGGGATCTTCAGCACCTAGTTTTTCTTTTGTTGTAAAAAGTTCAATGCAATCTTTTAATTTCACAAAGGGTTTTTTAGGAGGTTTATATTCCACGCTTTCATGTTTTTCAAAATCCTAAAGAGAAGTATTTCTTGAGTTAAGAGAACAAATGAAACAAAACTCATTTTAGTGATACCATCTTACTGTGAATAATAATGAAAACTCCTAAGCTTTCTCAAGAGAATCATAAAACTTATTTCAGTGGAGATTTTTATCACACTTAACAACTCCTAAATAAATCTATATAATTAAAACATGTCAACAAAAAGCATGTTCAAAATGCACTCTGGTTGAAAAAAGTTTGTGACCAATTTTTTTAATGGCAAAATAAACATTTCATAGAAGCAAAAAGTGTAACGAAGAGTATGATTAACTCTAGCAATTAGAATAAAGTAAACCAAGAAAAGGTAAAGAAACTGTGTGTGAGTAATAACTTACCTCAGCAGCATTTTCATCAAAATATCTTTTTTTCAATTCAGGATCCCAATCCAAAGCAAGAAAAGATCTTTCTAAGGTGGAAAACATATTTTTTCTTTAAAATTCAATATGTTTTAGAGCTAAAATTTATATATTTTAATATTAGGGTATATATAAAAGCAAACAAGAAGCCATCTTATGTACTTGCACTAGATGATTAGGGCAAATAGCTTTTTCCAACCCACTATAATAATTTGAGATCAAAAGAAAAAAGATACAAAGCTCAAGCATGAAGTTAAACCCTGCTTAAGTAAACATTGGCATGTTTTAGTGTACTTAAATAGCAAGGCCTTTCATTTAACATTTTTAGATAGATAAATGGCATTTTTCATGGTTGGGCTGAATTTCATGGTTTAAAAAAATACTTTTATATATATATTAAAAAAACCATATGCTGGGCTGGGGTTTTGGCGCAGTGGTAGCGTGCTTGCCTAGCACGCGGGAGGCACTGGGTTCGATCCTCAGCACCACATAAAAATAAAAATAAAGATATTGTGTCCACCTACAACTAAAAAATAAATATTTAAAAAAAAAAAAAAAAAAAAACCATATGCTGAAATTTGGTGCTTAAGTCATTCTTCACAAATACTTACCATCTAACCTAAGCTGCCTATCATCAAATCTTATATGCCTTGTGTCATCTTTGATGTAGTTGATATCAGTACTGCCTAAGTTGTTGAACTGGAATGTAAACAATCTTTTTTTGTGTCCCGTGAGTTGACCTTTGCAAGTTTCCTCAGTACATAATCCATTTTCAGAATCATTATCTCCTCCAACTGAATCTTCTGACTGACTATTTTCATTCTCTGAGGGAAGTTCTTGATCCTGGCTGGATTCATCATCTGGTTCATCTGTTTCCATTTCACCTAGATTTTAGACATTAGAGATTTTTAAATAAATCCAGTGTTACATTTTTGAAACAATTATTTTCCTCACATTTACAGACAGTTTGTTTTTCTTTAATCTCCAGCTTTTTAACTTTCTCTGAGGCAATAATCTAAGTAAAACATTTTAATAATTTAACAGGAAAGTCTTACTTGGTGAGCCTTCTTCATGTATGCCATTTGGGCCATTCCCATTAATATTTTGGTCCTTACAGCAATGTAGGGATCCTTCAGTTTCTTCAGTTTCAGTAGATATTTTGACATATCGGCTTAATAAAATCAGAAATCAAACAAGTTCAATTTTACAGAGATCTAAAAACAGTTTTCCACTCTACCAATAAAATGAAGCTTTTCAATGCAATAACAGTGGTCATTTAGTAGATTTAAAAATAAATTAAAACTCAAAGCTTAAAATTCCATAAGTACAATTAATTGTGTTTTGGTTGTCTTTATACAAATAATTATTTTGTTACTTCTAGAGTGTTATATCTGCCTTTTAAACATTTTTAGGCAAAAAATGGACTTACTATCCCTCATGAACATTTATTCTTTTAAGACAGTACAGGTTCTTGAGCTAGCAGTATGTATGAATAAATGAGACATTTTGCTATTTGTTATAATTCCAGAGTCTACACATGTATCAAGTTATTGATAACACTGGGTTTGAAATAACCTTAGTAATGTGTTTTTCATGATCAAGAAAGTAGATTAGATTAGATTAGATTGTAATCTGATTTTTAAAATTGCTGCCTGTCTAAACAAAGTTGAGATAATAAAGACTTGTTCTATTACATTCTGGTAGTACCTTACATGTTTACATTTTAGCTGCATTTCATTCTCATGCTTATCTTACTCAAGTACCATTGTCTGGCACTTACCACATTCTCAAAAGGAGGAGATTATAGAGTTTATCTTCAGTATTGTTTCGTGGGACAGCCATAAGAAAAGGTTGACCAAAAAGTGAAGAACCAGTATGGTGGGTATAACTTGAATGTCTGAATTTTTCTCTTAGGCAAACTGGAATAATCACATGCTCTGTATCTTCTGTCCTATTGATGTTAATTTCAAACCTATAAGAGCACAATGGACCATAAACTCTCAAAATTTTGTTATTTCTTTTGATTATTTTCAAGTAATATTCTGCACAATAAATTTTATACTTACACATAAATATCATCCCGTTCCATAATACTACTAAGATTTTCATCCATAGGGAAGATTCTGTGAAATCTATGATTGTATATATCAGTAACTATCATCTAAAAGGAAATAAATTTCTATTAATCTGGTTTTATAACACTGAGAAACTAAACACCAATATATAGTCTTCAATCTCAGAAACATCTTACCTTATCTGCAGGTACTCCTGACAAAGTAGACAATGCTGTGCAAAGATCTAGTATATTTCCAATTTTGGGGACAACCACTTTGTACTAAAAAACAAACAAAAAAAATTGTAATGAACTTATTATACTGGGGAAAAAATACTGAGTAGATGAGAATGACCTCATGATTGCTTCTTTACATTCATTTGGCATTTGGTCCACAATGTCTGCCTCCAATCTTGCTATTACCCCAGGAAATAATGTCCACATGGATGATTCATCCCACCCCTTATTTTTGCTTAGCTCCTCAATTCAAAGATCTATCCTTTCCTTCAAGTATAGTCAACTTCCTGGACTTTGTCGTTAATCTGCTTTGCTTCTGATACCTTTAACTCAAGCAGGTTATTGTCTAACCACCACTACCTGCTTCACCTGGAAACTTATTCTTACCTATCCTTAGCTTTTATAGAGATTTCTAGTCCTTATGACACTCAGATTTCCTCCCTACTGTCTTCATGCACTTCCATCCAGACCCCATACTCTTCATCAAATTAATCATTCCACTGTAAAACCTTTAACCTCTATTACTTGGTTCCACTCTTGCTGAACTTTCTCAAAGCTCTTCAGATAAGCTGGAGAAAATTCCCCAACTTCAGACGCCAGTGAACTTCAAATCCACAGTACCCAATCTCAACTGATCCTTAACACTGCCCAGAAACAATTCTCTGTATCACTTATTTGCTGTTTTTCTCATTTCTCTCAATTACGCTTTAAAATATTCACCATTATTTAGGTCTCCTATTTCACTATTTCTCCCTTCAGAAGAACACCTATTTTACCAAGAAAATGGAAGCTGCCAAGTGGTAAAAATCTGTAACTTCCAGTTCCCTTACAAACTTACTTGAAGACATATAGGTTTTTTTTTGGGGGGGGGTGCGGTTTCTGTCTCTTACAATACATGGGAAGACAAATGTTTCTCTTCCCACTGAGAGCGAATCCTAGCTTGTATGCTCTGAATTCTACCCTCTGCTAAGACCTAAATCTAGCAATTAGACTTTCTTTTTTTTCTTGACTCTTTTGCATTAGCACTGAAATACACACAAATTATCTCAAAAAAAGCAAAAGAAAAATAGTCCTTCATTTCTTTCCCTTATCTTCCTCTGCTTTAAACATGACCTTAACAAAATCTATACTGACTATTATAATTTCCTTATCTCCCATTCATTTCTCAACCCACTTTTGGCTTTTGTCTTCACCCCTTTATTTAACCTTTTTCCAAGGTTACCCAAACTACTACACAACTCACTCTTTATCATACCCTGTTTTATTGATCTCTCTGTAGTATGACTGATGGCCATTCCAATCTTTCCTTATATAACAGTATATAATTCTTTTCTATTGTTGTGATAATATTTCTTTCTTTCTTTCTTCTTCTTCTTTTTTTTTTTGGTTACCGGGGATTGAACTCAGGGGCACTTGGCCACTGAGCCACATCCCCAGCCCTATTTTGTGTTTTATGTACAGACAGGGTCTCACTGAATTTTGCTTAGTGCCTCAGCGTTCCTCATGTGCTTTGAACTCACGATTCTCCTGTCTCAGCCTCCCAAAGTGCTGGGATTACAGGCATGCGCCACCACGCCTGGCTTGTGATAATATTCTTAGACGTTCTTCCATTTTGTCCTTAGTCCTCTTCTTGATTCTATATACACTCCTTAGACTAGTGACAATGTATCTGCATTTGTTTTGACCAGTCCTGGATTAGACTCCTATCCTAGTGTAATTATTAATAATGGCCTTTTTTAGTTTCAAGACAGTTCTGGTTTAGATCCTAAATCACAGAGTCACCATAGTCTTAAGTGATCTCATCCCTTTAAACCACTGACTACCATCTCAAAGAGGTCACTGCTCAATTTAAATCTCAGTCTTTCTCCTCTAGTGTAAATACATAAATTTAATGTCTATTTGATTATCACCATCTAAATGTTCCTTCTGCATCTTGAAGTCAACATGTCCAACATTAACAGATTTTTATCATGTCCAATACTAAAAAGGTTTCTTCTTAGATGTATTCTTCCTATATATCCCATTAAAACAAAGAGCACCACTAAGCCCTCAATTCTCTAGTCCACTAAACTTGAAATCATCTTTGAATACATCTACACATTTTTGCTTCCTACGATCAAAACTAGTTTTACAATCAAACTGCCATCCTGACACAAATTCAAGCCCTTGTCAACTGAACACTGCAAAAGCCTCTTATGTGGTCTTCTAGTTCGAATCTAAGCCTTTCCTATCTAATCTCTGTGCTAGCCAGATTCTTATTTCTCAAGCACAAATATAGCTGTATAATATTGCTTAATAATCTTTAAAAGCTCTCCTAGCATTAGGAAGAAGTCCAAATTTCCTATCATGGCATCAAGTATCTTTGTGATAGGTCTTTGTAATACTCATTGGTAGAGCTCCTGCTTACCATATTATTAGCTACTTGTAAATTCCAGAAGTGGGCCATATTCTCTTTTGTCTTTAGGCCTTTGTACATGCCATTTTCTTGGTCTATAATGCTTTCATTTCTAGCTTCTTCCTACTTATAACCTAATTATTCATAATTCATCATACATTTATCAGTTTGTGCAGGTTACTCTTTTTGTGAGCTCCTGTAGTACTCTGTCATAACGTTTCACACTGTATGACAAACTTCTTGAGAACTAGGATTAGAAACACCTTCATATTTCCAGTCCTTGCAGAGAGAGCCCAACACATATACATATTCAATATTATTACTAGTACATTTATAACCTAAATCAGCTTCAGTAATAGGATGTTAACTAATTTTACTTCCTTACCAGCTGGTTAAACCATCGTGTTAATGAGGATATCATTTTGTACTTAAGCTGCTAGTGTTTAAGAGGAAAAACATGATAATAACAAAAATATCCCCTCAAAAAGAGAACAAACAAAACCCATATCCAATTCCTGTGTTGATCATGGATCTAACTTCAACAAATTAATATTCTTGGTCACCAAGTGAATAAAGAAGTAATTCAATGAAATTCACAATGCTGGAAAAATGATTTAAAGCCAAATTACAGAAGAACATTCACTACATACCTTATGTGCTAATGTGTAGGTTTAATGTAACCTGTCACTGTATAATACAGGTTACTTTATATTATTAGCACGGCAGAGTATTGTCTTTAACAAATGTGTTGAACAGAAATACAGAATCTTTGTTGTTGTTGTGATATATTTTTACTCATTTTTCTATATTCTTTTGCTCCAATGGCATGTATTTGCAAAGTTACAAGCTAGTGAGGTAAGGGTGTAGATTAACACTGCTAGAACTGAAAATGTAGACAATTCTGCATTTACAAACAAGTGAATAAAAGAGTATCTAAAGAATATTATTATCAAGTATGAACAGAAAAAAAGTGTAAAAAGTAAAAGAAGGTCTTTGTTGGTCCTGCTCATAGATAAGGGTAAGTTCTCAGCACTACCTGACAAAATACTGACATAAAGCCACTAGGTTTGATGAGTTCATGAAGGAAACATAAAGAAGCACCGGGAGAAAAAAAAAGAAAAGAAAAAACTAATATTTATACAACTATATACATTATTTGTTACAATTAGATTTGTTACTTTGAATGAAAGAACTATTCTTAAGAATGCTGCAAATATTCTGTTCTTGTTGATAGTAAACTCACTTTCCTGTATCAGTGATAAAATCATAATTTTTTTCAAAGTACAACTTTCATACAGATTTTTTGACTATTAGGCACCAACAAACTCGAGCTATCTGGCTGGAACTCTAAGGATTTAGAGAAAATAATATTCTAAAGTAAGACCATATCTGCCTTATTTAGTGAAAAAACTCTTTATACTGTTTGTGCTCAATACAGCATTATGAATACTTTTTTTCGGGGGAGAGGGTACTAGGGACTGACCTCAGGGTTACTTTACCACTGAGCTACATCCCCAGTCTTTTAAAAAATTTTTCTAAGTTGCTTAGGGCCTTGCTAAACTGCTAAGGCTGGCCTTGAACTTGCATCCTCCTGCCTCAGCCTCCTAGAGTTGCTGGGATTATAGGTATGTAACATCATGCCTGGCTTGAATACTTTTGCATCAATATACAAAAATTAAGCACTAAAAACACAAAGATGTATAAGTCCCCTAGCTTCAAAGAACTTATGGTCTAAGGAAGAAAAACAAGAGCAAATCAGAGGTCAAAATAAAAGTGCTGTAATAGAATTTAGAGAGGTAGGAAGAGAAAGGAGATGTTTTCAATGGGAGGGGAGTCAAGTCTCAGAAAAGCACTGATAAAGTGGAAAATATAGTCTTTTACTCACAAAATAGAAAATAGTCCAACACTACAGTATAAAATCAGGCAGACATGAACATTAATGCCTACTACATTGATTGTGCATAGGATAAGCAATATGTGATAAAGTATTAAGGATTAGAACATTATTGAACTAAATTTCCAATTATCTTATTTGTAAGCTAATATTCTTCCCAACACTGTAAAACAATGTGTTTTCTTTGATGAGAAAAAGCCTTTGAGAGTATTTTTTTACATGACACCCTTTCAAGATTCTAAAAATTATACTAACTTCCAAAGTGTTAAACTTATAGACTTACACTATAAACATTATTACTAAACTGTGCTTTAGGATCCAACACTAATTTTTAATTTACTTATAGTACTAGAGATTGAATCCAGGGCCTTGCACATGGTAGGCAAGTGCTTTACCACTGAGCTACATTCCCAGTCCTTTTTAAAATTTTATTTTGAGATAGGGTCTCCCAAGTTGCCCAGGCTGACCTTGAACTTGTAATCCTTTTGCCTCAGCCTCCTAAATTGCTGTGATTTCAGGCACATACCACCAGGCCCAACTTCAAAACTAATTTTATACAGTACTCAACACTTAAGTAACAAATGTAAAGAAAATGATCACTACTTACCTGCATAGGCTTAGTAAGTGGATCCATTCTAACTAAATAAACTTCCAAGGTACGTTCTTTTTTCATGGGCAATGGAAGTGTCAAGTAACAAAAAGGATCAAATGTTACTGAAATCTTAGCACACTCAGGACAAACTAAGGTTGATTTGAAAAGGCCATGAAATATATCTACTATGATAGAATCATTTCTTTTTAAATGGTTTTCCCAGGCTTCTTCAGCAACCACCTACAAAGAAAATAAGATGCAAATTATAGAGGCACCACAGAATTGTAAAAATGCAGACAATAAAATCATGGAACTTACTTTATCAGGCCTTCCATCAGCATCTTTCAATTGTATATATGGTTTTTTCCTAATTCTATTCAAATCTTCATGTAGTCCATCTAATAGGAAAGCTAATAGTTCTTGACAGTCTTGCTGCTGATATCCAGAGAACTGGGGTGCAAAACGTCCTACCTGTGTCTGTAAGAAAAGCAAAACCATGAACTCAGAGTCAGGATTCCTTTAAAAGTCTACTGTTGATCTTTATTATTCATGGATTCCCTATCTGTGAGTTGCCTACTTGCTAAAATTTATTTGTAACTCCCAAATAAAATTTAAACACTTTAGCAGTCATTTGTGGATATCCTCAGAGAGGTGAAAAATTTGTCATCTAACATTTCAGCTCAGGAACAAAGTGATCCTCTTGCCTTTTTGTTTCAGCCCTCATACTATATAAACAAATGTCTTTTTGTAGTTGATTTAGTGCTATTTTTTTCACATTTGTGCTTTCTTTTGTTTTTTTTCAGTGTTTAAAAGAGCCCCTTATACACAGTGCTGAAGTATTAGCTAGGAGGAGGCTGTGATGTACTTTATGGGGAAAATGTAGTTAGATAAGCTTCCTTCAGGTATGAGTTACAGTGTTGTTGGTTCTGAATTCAATGTTAATGAATCAACAATACACATAAAATAATGTTTTTTGTTTTCCTTTTTGGTACCAGGGATTGAACCTAGGGAAAATAATGTTTTTTGTTTTCCTTTTTGGTACCAGGGATTGAACCTAGGGGCGTTCAACCACTGTGCACATCCCTAGTACTTTTTTTTTTTGGTACTGGGGATTGAACTCAGGGGCACTTGACCACTGAACCACATCCCCAGCCCTATTTTGTGTTTTATTTAGAGACAGGGTCTCAGTGAGTTGCTTAGCGCCTTGCTGTTGCTGAGGCTGGCTTTGAACTCGCGATTCTCCTGTCTCAGCTTCCCAGAGTGCAGGAATTACAGGCGTGCGCCACCATGCCCGGCTTCCTACTACTTTTTGTATTTTATTTAGAGACAGGGTCCTGATGAAGTTGCTTAGGGCCTAAGTTGCTGAGGCTGGCTTTGAACGTGTAAATCTTCCGCATCAGCCTCCTGAATCACTGGAATCACAGGTGTGTGCCACTGCACCTGGCAAATAAGGGTCTTTAAACTAAAATACACATAAAACAAAGTAACACATTGATTGGTTGGTACAAATGTTATGACTAAAAGGCTTGATGGAATCAAAACCTCTATTTTCCCTACTAGCAACAGTTTAGTATTGTTACTCAGTGTTTGCAATAAATTTAAGGAATATAAATATGGTGAATAATGAAAAATGTATATATACAAAATAGGAACTTTTTTTTTGCATTCCAGTATGCATTCAATGAAGCTTGTTACTTTAGAATTTAGCCTTTATTTATTTATTTAATTTTAAAATGTGGTGCTGAGGATCAAACCCAGTGCTTCACTCATGCTAGGCAAGCACTCTACCACTGGAGCTATCAGCCCTCAATGAAACTTTAGGACAAAACAGAACAGAACATGGACTCCTTAAAAAACATATAAAGGAAAACAAAACCTCCAAACAAAAAAATGTGTATTAATCATTATGTAGTCCTACATTTCTTTGTTATTAATTGCCATTTCACTATCTGTCCAAGTTGCCGTCAACACTTAATTTTTAAGCTCTCAGTTTTCCTATTGCCTCTTTCTGTAAATGTCTGTCAGGCAGACAATAAAAGACAGGTTTTCATCCTGGATATTATTATTACATACAGATATCATACATCTAAAAGCATTTTGAAAATAACTAACTACTCTATGAAACAGAGAAATGTTGACATGAGAAAAAAACAAGGAGAAAATATGGTAAAATTTTGTACAAAGAATTGGGAAACACTGAAGACTTAAAATTAGTGACATTTTGCTTTGGGTGATTGGGAAAAAAAACAACAAATCTTTAGTTTCTATGTGTAAAAAGAGGAAGAATCTCATAGAGATAACAGTAATATTCATGTTCATATACAATCTTCCCAGTCTTTGTAATACTAATTTTTTGATAAGACTACAAAGAAATGTAATAATATAAATCATAGTATGAAAGAAAGTAGTCAAATATCAAGAGCCTGCATTTTTACACAAAATTTAAAGAGGAAAAAAAACCTAACAAAACTTCTATTGGAATAAGGGTAGAGTTGATATGTTTTGTCTAGCCTAGTCTGTCAAGCACTAAGGGTACATGATTTGTTAGTTGCTTTTTACTTTTTAAGAACTAGTATATAGTTACCTAGTAGATCTCCTACATGAATGCCACTGAACTGTAAAAATTATGGTTTATAATTGCCTATTCTTTGAAAGTATAGAATTTCTCATAAATCTTACTCCTATATAATTAATTAGGAAAATTTTAATATTACAAAGTTAAATTTCAGCTTAATTCTTGTTTGAGTGATAAATTATTTGTAATTTTACTGATTCTAAAAAGCAATCTATTCACTAATTTGAATAAACTTTGAACTGTAAGAACTATATTGAAAGCACATTATTCATATTTAGTCATTGTTTTGCAGACTAGTTTCATTTTAATTTTTCAAACTTGCAATGACTACTGAAATACACTGAGTTCTTAGACTTCAACAACATGTTCAAATTTAGTTCTTTATGGTTGTATAATATGAAATAGTCATATAGATTTTTCAGAGATGTATTCTAAAACAGTTATGCAAATAAATGCTCACTGCCATTTCTTTGTAGTCATATATTATATCTGTGTTTCTCAGTCTTTTTAAATTATTGCCCTCTCCTAAATCCTTTTTAGACTTTCTGAAAACTAATCACCCACTGTCATCTGTCCTGAAATTTTATACCACAGATATCATATCTATCCATTCATCCATCCATCCATCCATATGTACATACATACTGTACTCCCTTTGAAGGGCTACAAATCATTGTGATAGCTACTATTTTTCATCTCTCCCCTCTAGGAACTAGTTTTTGTCCTCATGGGGATGATATCACCCTTGTTGATAATGTATTTATCATACTAACCTTAAATGCTCTTGGGGTGACGTAGCTAAACTTTCCAGACCACATTTGCTTGATCAGTTCAGCATATGATTTAGCTATTTCGCCTCTCATTCCTAAGGGATTGTCAAAATTCAGTTCTTCTTGATACTTATCATTGAGGAAATACTCAGTAAGTGGAGGTGTGTTGCTCAAACACTGCAAAGAATAAAATATATTTTCAAGTAAAAGTAACCATATATACACTTTTCTTAAAACATGCTAAAATAAAGAGAAACAAATTGTTTGCTATAGCAAACAGAGAAAAATAAATAAATGATGGTCTCTGGCACTAAGAAGTTACAGGTCAAATAAACATTCAAATGATGCACTCAACTATTCATTTCCCAATTTTCAAATGAACTATTTATAATAAATGAAATGCTGATATTTGTTACTGTAAAGCCTGCATTAATTTAAACCACTGCAAACTACCTGTTAACTGGGAGAGAGGCTCAGTTTTCTTTCCTTCTTTTACTTGATTGGTAGAAATTATGGATTGTCTACTCATCCCAGGCACTTGTAAATTAGCCTGAGTAGGTAAAAACTGAGATAGAGTGCAAGCAAGAAATTAACTTAAAAAAGATATAGAGTTGGCTCTCTGTATCTGCAGATTCAACCAACACAGATGGAAAAATATTTGGGGAAAAAATTGTGTCTATGGTGAATATAGAGACTATTTTCTTTTCAATATTCCCTAAACAATACATATGGCAGAAATTTACATAGCATTTAGAGATTATAAGTAATCTAGAGATAATTTAAAATATATGAAAGGATGTGCATGAATTATGCGTAAATAATGCATCATTTTATATCAAGGACTTGAGTATTCTTGGATTTTGGTACCAGCCTTTAAGATGGTGGAATGAGATGGTCGTCATTAACCTAGGTACATGTATGATTGTACAAATGATGTGAACCTACTTTGTATACAGTGTTGTGAAAAATTGTGCTCCATTTGTGTACAATGAATCGAAGAGCATTCTGCTGTCACGTATAACTGATTAGAACAAATTTTTAAAAAAAAGCAGCATTTAAGCTCTTCATCTGGCCAACTACTTTTGGAAGGAATAGAACAAACTAGGTGAACCTGAGAAAATAAATTTCAGTTACGTAGACTATGAGTAAGTGTATTCTTACTTTTTTCAGTTCTTGTTTTAATAAAATAACAATCCAATTTTCTTTTATGGCAAAATAAAACTGAGTAATTTATTTCTTCAACTGTCTTCCACTCTGAATAAAACAATACATTCTTTAAAAATAGATGATGAAAGTAGAGTTTCCACAATATTTTATCTCAAGATGGAATAATTTTAAGTTGATACCATATAATTTCGTCTTAATATAAATATTACTTTATTAATGAAATGCCTAGAAAATGCAGTATCTGATACAGACATACAGCTATATAGGTAACCATTTTTTTTTCCTTTTCCCCTTGCTGCAGAAAAATATTTGTCTTACAGTCAAATGGCAAATTGCTACTTAAGAAGCTAGTTGCTTGCATATAAAATAGTAAAAACCCACTTTGATGAGAGCCTGGATTTACATTAATAGAAATTCAGGGTAAAACATTTTATTTTCAAAGTTCTTCAAAGTGTGCTTCTATTAAATAGACTTAGGGTGATCAGCCTGCTTGGTTTTTAGGTAACACAGATGTTATGAATTATAACTATATATCATGTATTATTGAGCTAAAACTGCAAAATAAACATATTCAACTTTTACTCAGGTCTTTAAAATAAATTAGAGCACTTAATTTTGTGGTTTTAATTATGAATCAATTTATGTTTATTCAAGTAATCATAATATCTATTTAGGAATTTTCTACATAATTTTCTACAAAATAATATTGTCTAAATTAGTAGTCTGGATCCTCTTCTCATGGCAAAAGGGAGAACTATTTATAGTAACATGAAATTTGTATTACCAGATTTTTACACACAGTTAAAAATGTCTAGGATGGTCTATACAGTTTTCAAGAATCATTTACATATCACTTTCAGTGTAAAAATTTTTATTTATATTAGCAAGAGGAAGATAGAGAAGTAAGCTACAGTGTAGGAAGCAATTAAGGTAAAAGATATTATCCTTTCTAACTTCTTTTATATCTCAACATGTCTCATAAGCTCATACTCTTTTGGAGTTTCATTTTCTCTTCTTCTTTTACTATATGTCCTTTTAATTATAAACCCAGAATTGGAGAAAGGGCCAGGCAATCTACAATACATTACAGCTACAAAGAGCATAAATTCTGTCTTATATCACCTGAATTAGTACAAACAGGATTAATACTAAAAGACAATTAAGGGAGATAGAACAACAATTTCCAAAAATTATCAATTACTTTTCTAATCTTTATATTTGATAAGCTTAGAGTTATGCTAAGAATATAACATTCCACTACCAACTATTAATGCAATTATGCAACAATGTAATTTACGGCTTTACCAAACATCTCAAAGAACCAGGTTGTGCAAACATAAATAATTCTTCAGCTTTATTTTTACTTAATTATTTACATGTACCCTTATCTTGCAAAGGACCTTCCAAGTACAACAAAAGATTATTTTAGCTTTCAAATAGCATCAAGGGTGATCTTTTTAATAGGTACATCGTTACTCAACAACTGAGCCACATCCCCAGCCCTATTTTGTGTTTCATTTAGAGACAGGGTCTCACTGAGTTGCTTAGCACCTTTTGGTTCCTGAGGTTGGCTTTGCACTCGTGATTGTCCTGTCTCAGCCTCCCAAAGTGCTGGGATTACACTGCACCCAGCTCCATTAAGATTCTGACATTGTGTCTGGGAAGCCTTCTTAATACTTGTTTTGTCCCATATGTTTCCATATTGTTTAGTACTCTTTTATTACAGCACTGATTTTATAATAATCTATAACTTTAATTTTTATTTTGTCTTGTTAAATGGTCTGAGACCTCCAGGAAAGAAGGTACCATGATAACCTTTATATTTACATCTCCAGCACTGAGCACTACCTTCACCTGGCACTTAAGAGTGTGTACAGCAAATATGTGCTTTACAAAAATGTTTTTGCCTATATTTACTAATGCATTTATTCTCTCAGAGTTTACTCTTTTCTTTCAATGTTAGGTACAGAGTACTCAATAATATTTTTCAAATAAAATATTACTAGATGCAGCAAAAATATATTTACTTGTAATGAGTAATCTCAAAAGTATCTTCAAGTACTTGAATATGAAACCAAAAGGGCAGTACATATTAAAAACTTCCACTCTTTGACTTTTAGTCAATCCATGATCTGTGTATGGACTATTTTAGACTAGCAATTATTTTCACAGTGATACATGTTGGTTTGAAACTGATTACTATTAACACACTAAATAACAAAACATAAATAGTTTTAATGATAAGTAATTGTCCAAGTTACTTGTGAAGACACCATAACCAGTATCTAAGTTTTAGCTATTTAGTCCTAAATGGGCCAAAATAAACATCTTATTTGTGGAATATAATGTTTTAAGAAAATCTAGCTCTAATTCTCTAACAATTTGTACAAACACCACATAAATATAGAAATTCAACAGCCAGTATATATATATTTTTACTACTACATAGTTAATTCTTTAAAAACTAAGGTGATGTCAGAGTTTCCCCTCTCATTTTGAAAATACCACTAAATTAGGAATCAATAATTCTTGAAATAGCATAAAATCAAGTTAAAATATTAAAAATTTCATTATAATTTTTGGTGCAAATTTTAAGACATAATTGGAGAAAAGATCAAACAACTAAAATATTTCCATGCCCCAGGTGATGTTCTACTAGTATTCAGTACTACCATTCTGACAGAAGAAAGTCAGTTTCTTAAAATATTTATATAATTTCATTTGTAATACTTCATGTAACTCATTATTCAATCCTTTTTATGTGAGGTTATCTTGGAAAGATGAAAATCTTTGACTACTGCAAGAAAACTGTACACTTGGACTTGCTGCCATTAAAAATAATGCTTCAGGGCTGGGGCTGTGGCTCAGTGGCAGAGCGCTTGCCTAGCATGGGTGAGGCACTGAGTTCGATCCTCAGCACCACATATAAATAATAAATTAATAAAATAAAGATCCATCAACAACTAAAAAATATTAAAAAAAAATAATAATGCTTCACAGAATAATTTCTATACAGTTCAATAATAAAAACCATAATCAGAGTCAAGTGTCTTAAGATTTTCTACTTTTTATAAAAGTATCATTTTTCTATTAGATGAAGACTGTCCTAAAACAATTTCCTTTCTTAAAGACACATATTTTAAAAGCCCTTTATATGCAGAAGTAGGAAATGTTGCTTTTAATTTGTAAGATACTTTAAATGATGTAATATAGAATAAAGATCATCCAGCATGTGTTGTGTCTACATGAATATAACTTACTCTCAATGCTTCTTGGACTGTAAAATAACAAAACTCACCCTTTCTTAATAACCTGATTGTTCTTAGAAAAAACTGAGAATATGTATGCATATATCAAAAAAAAAAAAAGAAATGATATTAATATGCTTTGGTTTGTAAATACTTCCGAATTTTAAACATTTTTACTAGCCTCATGTTATTTGGAGCTGTGTCTCTTATTAATTCTCTAACAATGATGAACGTCAAAATCTCAGTTTTAGGAGAACTGAATCTTACACTTCATCTAATAAAATGAGGTCTAAATATGAAGCATTGTGACTGATCATAAAACACCTCTATATTTAAGACATACTTTGTTTCTATCATAATTGTGCCTAGAGTTGGTCTTAAAATTGCTATTCATTTTGTCAAACAGCATGTTAAAAATAAAGCAATAACCAGACAGAATAAAAAGATCCTCAACCTACAGTTCCAACTCAATGCAAAAGATAAAAAGTAAAAAATTTCTCTTAATGAATAGGTACTATTAACCAGGTTAATAGTGTTTACAGTGTATAAAAATGGCAAGGGCACTGAAGATTTAAGGATTAAAAAACTAAATTTCATATTTACTAGATGGTAGGCTTTTGGAATTCACTAATTTAGCACTTGTGATAGAATGACTAGAGGGAAGGTTCAGGAAATAAGCTACTATGAAATGAAAGGCTGCAAATCCAGGAAGAATGGTAAGAATGGTTGGTGTATGCACAAGCTAATCATTTAGTGAGAAGTGACTACTACATAGCTGTTCTTTAAAATGGCTATGGGGTTCCCTACATGCATTTTATATTGTATATGTATTTTATAATGTAAACTTCAAGTAATAAGACTATTCTTGAATTTGAATTAGGAGTCTTAAGACATATGCCTTAGCTTAATGTATTGAAATTGGGCCTTCACATGCATTCATTCATTCCTCTCCTTAGAATATTCTTCCCCTGTAAGAAATTCCTACTTATTCTTTAAGGTTCACTTTAGCTTCTACTCAAAGTTACAAATTCCTCAGGACCTCAAAAAACAAAAACAGAAACAAAAACCAGCCAACCAAACAAACAAAACCTAATATTCCATCATCAGGGCTAAACCTGTACCTTCAACTTACTTATACGGCAGAGTCCATATCTTACTTATATTTACACCTCAGAATTTAGCACAGTATGTGCCATATAGCTCAATTAAAGTGTGTTGAGTAAATGAAAACTTATATGGTAGAAGGACTAGAAGCATTCCTTAAGTGGGAAAACAACAGACTAAAAAGGAGATCTGAACTGAGCCATTATAACTCTATTCAAATATTCTACAAGTTCAAAAATAACTATAGTCCAAATAACACCTGAGAGATTTCCCTAATGAAGGAAAATAACTACTGTATATACCCCATATATATGTGTGTGTGTGTATATATATATAAAACTACAAGATAACTATAAGTAAAAGATAAGTGAAGGAAATATATTTGGAAATGTAGTTTTATAAAGACTCTTTTCCCTAAAATCTTCACCCTGGAACTGGACATGAAAATTCTGAAGAGAATTCTCTTAAATAATCAAATGTCTCATCAAAAGACATTCTGCCATTATGGTTCAATGTATACAGACCTCCACCCACTGAATCCCTGAAGAACTATGTTAAAAAAGAATAAACATTAAAATTGTTCATAAAGTATTAATTCTTCATAAAAACTATCTAGTTACAAACTTTCTTCCTTTACCCAAAATCCTAAAACTTTAATATTATGGGAAGTATAATTTTATTTCATTGTTTAATTACTTGGAAAGATGCAATGCATCATACATATTTTGTTCATATACACATGCATATATCTTATTATTACTTTTTTAAAGTAAAAGACTTAGTCTTTTACCAAGTATGTTCAGATCACTAAGATTGATATTTCTTAAAAAAACATAAGTGACACATGTAAGAGTCTATTGTATTTCACTATAAACTTCAATATAGGTTTTTGTTTTAAACTGATGAAGACAAAGTCCTACCATATAACCAAATCGCAAGTCTGTAATCAACATATTTTAGGAAATGAATAATTAATAGCCATCCCATAATTTGTAACGAACTGGAATTTCCCCAGTACCTGGAAAATAGCCAAAGTAATCCCCTTCAAAAAGAGAAAGTTGTCTTTTGTAATGCTGAATATGAACCACTCCCTTTCTGTTCAGGTGCTCCAGAAGCCCAATTCTCAAGTGATCATGTATGCTCACTATTTAGTAAACCGGTAACTAGAACAGGAAAGAAAACAAACTTAATTTTTGATTACCTAAAGTTTTTGAGTTGTGCAACTCATTCTGTAACTGATAAAAATGTAACGCCACTCACAACCCTTTAAAAAATAGCTACACCTTCAAACTGACCAAATGTAAAAATAAAAACCCAATCTAAAATAATGGATTCATTCTTATTTTCTTATGACTTAAAAAATAAAACCTAAAGTAATCCACAGTAAATGTCATTTTAGAATACCCTCAAATATGTCCCCCTCCCCTGGATTTTAAGGTTAGATGGATGAAGAATTTTTAAATTTGCCTCCTGTTTTCCAATTTGTCATGACAACAGTAGCAGTATTCTGAAAAGGTTCTGTATAATTACAAAACATTCTATTAATATTGGGGTATTGGCCTTAGTTCTGCAAAATACAAAAAACCAACCAAACCAAACCAAAACAGTGGATGATACTAGAAATGAAGAACTAAAATACAAGCCTGTGTCATTATCAGGTAGATTAAGAAAATAAGCTTTTTGGCAATTTAATGTTCTTATTTTTGTTAATTTTTTCTAGGAAAGTCAAATCTCATGAGATTTTAGAGATTAATTCTGAAGATCGCCAAATATTTTGTGAGAGCAAACAAAATTATAGCTCTATTTTACATTTCTATTCTTTAAAGCTTTTTAAAAAGATGGGATATAATTTTCCTCTTATTTATTTTTAAAAACTTTTGCTGTGTTTTCTTCTCTATACAACTAACTGGTAAAAGCAAGAACTACCATACTCTAGATGTTGTTCTATCATTTTTATATTATTAATCTGTTCCCTAGGCTTAACAACATGAATAAAATCAAACTTTAAAAGTTCCATTGTTTCCCCTTCCTTCAAATTCTATGGTATTTCTTAATACACTACTTGAATTCAATGAAGAATTATCATTGACGTTTTGGGAAATATAAAAAGTGATGGGATACACTTTGTTGGTTAGCAAAGAAATGTCAATCTTCTTCCCCCTCATCTACAGAATTGAGGAAAACTAAATCTAAGTTTGTCAAAAAGATTACCTTGTTACTTGCAGTAAGTAAATCCTGTAACTACAGATGTCCCTGTTAAAAACGTCATGATTATGTAAAGATCAATGATTTTCATATTGAAAGCTGAAAGAAATTGGATAGAAGATCCTTTGTGATGAAGATAAATTTGAACGTCTTGGCTATAAATGACTATTATAGCAACAAAGCCAGGTAAGGTGTATTTAAATAGGTTTTAAACTACTAGACTATGACAGCAATTCTGATTTTTAAACGTTTTTTACTTTTTAGCAACAGACTGAGTGACTGTATGTTACGGAAAGCATGCTAAAAGCAAATGGTTCTAATAACATTAAGAAACAGTGTTGTTATATCTATTTTTAAAAACTAAAGCTTATAAATCAAATTTTAATGTTTAGAAACCATCTCTTAACTCATTAATAATTCAAAACAGGCTCACAATGAAATAAATGCCAATATTAACCTTTCAGCAAGCAAGACAGAAGTTTTAAGGGGAACAAGGTTCTTTGTGTGTCCACAATGCATGTGCGCACGTGCACACACACATATATGTATATATAATACTGGTATTCAGTCTCTTGCACATAATATTCAGTAAAGACACATTTTCAAATAAATGAGCATTAAGAATTGTATGATTTATTAATCTTTAATTTTCTTGCAAGGGCATACAAGAAGGGGTAGAATTTTTTTTAAGTTTATCTGATTTATTACACTCTAAATAACCAAACCATATATTTCTTTGTCATTTTATTACACTAGGCCCATCACTGATAATAATTAAACTGAAGTGAAATAGAAATTTAAGCATCATGTAGTAGCATGAACTGTAAAGATGTCTATTTTCATAATCAAAAAACCTCAAATTTACCTAATCACTCACTCAACAAATATTTATTAAGGAAAAATCATTATTTCAAAAGCCTCTGTAAGTATACAAAAATGTTCTAAAATGATTTTCTCATATGATTCACTGTAAAATCATTCAAGGAACTATTTTTATTGTAGTGCTGGTATCATCTGTCAAATTATGACTAACATGGTGGTCCAATCCAAGTGTATCAGATTTCTTGGACTAGAATGTTGGTAGTCCTTTCACTTTTTAGTCACAAGAAGTAAATGCTTATTATACACTTTAATTCTTTTTAAAATTATTGTGTTATTTTGGAGTTTAGACAGCTCTAAAATTATCATAAATCTGGTATGGGTCAAGTTCCAAACATTTCTGGTAAATGATTTTTCTAATGCAGTGTTTCTCAAAACATTTGTGTTGGAAGGATGAATTTTTTTTTTAAATTACTGAATCAAAGATTGGTACTTTTGTGTACAAACCACTAGGAAAATAAAACTAAAAAACAACATATAAAAGCCAACTCTGATTTTTTATTATTAAATTTAATAACTATAAAATTGTCCTATTAGATTGTTATAAAAAATTTTTACCATTTAAAATTTCTATACCTATTTCATTGTTGATCAAGACTGTGACATCCACAGACAAACCATGAGAAACAAATGTCCTAATTAATATACTTATAATCAGGCATTATACTAAATATAGGGGATATAAAAGAAAAGTAAAGACAGCTTTTGCTTTCATGATTCTGTGTAATGGACATTTTGTCTAGGAGAAAGGGATAGAAAAGGAGGAAATATAGGAAAGAATACTAAGGCAGAGGTAATAATATGCACAAAGTTTTCAAACTTAATGAGTTCTAAGAATTGAAAGTAATTTTGGATAAAAAGGTAGTCAGGATCCAGTATAAATGTTATCCTTCAGATGATGGTAAACAAATTTTAAACATACTGTAATCATATTTGATTTTTAAAACAATGTATCTGAAATCAGTGTACTAAATGGACTGGAAGAGGACAAATAATGCAACAGGGATAACTTGGCATTATTTTGATAGTTCACCTTAAAAGATGCTGAGTATTGAAATAATGTACTGTCAGAGAAAAGAGTGGATGTAAGTGCTATTTAAGAAGTACAGTGAAAAGGACTTCGGATAAATCTCAGTTTTTTAATGTGGGTTACTGGGTGGACAGTTGTACTTGTAAGAAAGTATAAGAAAGAAAAAGAATTGGGACTAGTCTTAGTAGAGATGTTGAGTTATTCGTAGTTTATTTCAGCATGAATGTTCATTTAAAAGATACACACTAGAGGGAAACTGAGGAGGGAGGATTATGGCTGAGATAGCTTCAGGATTTGCCAGTGTAAAAATGGATGTCAAATTCTCAAAGGTAAAGGGGCTACAAAGAACCTAGCAAACAAAGAGGTCAAGAGAGACCTGATCAAAATTTCTATGGTGTGGTATAATGGTCACAATAACATCAGCTGATATTTATGTACTGTTTACTATGCATCAAGGACTTCTTAAACAATTAACCTTCAACTTTACTGATACAGAAACTAAAAAGTTTCTTATCCAGTGTCATATAATTTGCAAGTGGCAGAGCTTAAGACTTGGATCCCAGCAGCCTGGTTTCAAATTGATGCTTTTACTGATCCTGCTGGGCACTTGACAGATGTGGATTAAAGAAAAATGAGAAGCAGGTAGAAAGCACAGACTATTCTTTTCAAGGTCATGGGTCCCCCTCATACCACTCCTCATTTATATATATATATATAAAAAAGACATGTATATAAGCTGAAAGGAGCAGTAAAAATGTGAATTTAAAAGTACCGAACAAAAAATGAACAACAATGGATAAAGTTTTGGGGGAAGGTAATGGAGGTTCCAGAAAGACAGTGATAGAAATGTGACAACAGAAATTTTTTGTTGGGAAAACAATATTCAATATACTGTATACTATTAAGTACAAGAGGAATCTAAAAGTGTCTTTTTTTTTTTTTTTTTTTGCTTGTAAGGATTTCCCTATAAACAACCAGTTAATATTTTTGTCAAAAAATTTTTTTAAAAAGATTGATTTCTCCTGGCAAAGTATATACTTTAAAAAGCTCTAGGAATTATTCATAATGCATCAATTATATATCAAATCCAGTATGCAAGTGAGGCAGTATTGTCCGGCATATAACAAATCTGGTATGTAACTGAAGTGTTATGAATAAGCATTACTTATTGCTCAAAATATTCTAGGTACTCCTCTTTTTAGAGCTTGCATACATGAAGAAGCATCAACAGTTAGCATGTAGGGAATTCCAGTATGTATTTATTGAGTGTATGAACAGTGTTTTTACTGTAATAAAATAGATTTCTGATATATAGATTTCTATGGTGAAAAAATGTAGGAACAAACAAGCTATAATGATATAGTTTTGTACCTCTGGTAATTCTCTATTTTATTTTTTTATTTTTTATTTTAGTTGTAGATGAACACAATTATTTATTTATTTTATGTGGTGCTGAGGATCAAACCCAGTGCCTTACATGTGCAAGGCAAGTGCTCTACCACTGAGCCACAACCCCAGCTCTCTCTGCTATTTTATGATATAGATAGTTATGTACTCTAGCAAATGAAATTAAAACTCAATTCAAATGTCACTTTGGTAAAACCTCACTTATTTCTGAATGGCTCTCTTTGCTTCCATGACATTTTGCTAATCATGCTATCATATCTTGTTTGTTTTTATGTCTATTTCATTCAATAGACCATGAACTTCTAAAGGATAGGCACTCTCTTTTTAAACTATTATTATTGTCTAAAACAATGCTACATAGACAGAAGAGATTCAGTGGATATTTGTTGGGTCAGCTAAATACATAAAAACAAGAACATTAGTTGATTTAAGTGTAATGCTTTACCCCTTTCTCTGTCCAACCCCAGATGAACTCAGTCATCTATTTTATGCACCATGTAACTAAACAGTGCTGGAGAAAAATCTTAAGTGAATAAATTTGTATTTATCATTCTAAGCCGATATTTCCCAATCTCAAATGAGATTTCAATATTGCTGAGCAAGCTTCCTCTCTCAATTCTTAGCTCATGATCTGGTCTCATATTTTGGAAATAATGGAAGTCACTGCAGAATCAGGAAATTACTCACATCCATAATCTCTTTCTTTTCTCCTATTGAAACATAAGTTTCTTCTCTCGATTCAAATACTGTATTACAGGGCTTACTTCCAGAACCTCTATTTTATAGACACCCTCATTTAGATATTCATTTCCATGATTTAAAATACTACCTATAATGACATATTTCTTTTTTCCAGCCTAGGCTCTGATCTATATTCCATCCAAGAATATTCACCTACCTATGATCTAGCTACTTGGATGGTTTGTGGGCAACACAAAATACACATGCCAAAACTTAATTCATATCTTCTCCCCACCCTGAATATAGTCCTCCTACCATGTCCCTCTTCCCACTACCCTGATTTTGCTGAATGGTTATATCCATTATCATGATGTATAAGATAGAAACTAGAGGCACTTCATCTTTCATTAATTTGAGTGTTTTTTTTCCCTTAATGCCAGGTGTTATTCTAGGTAATGAGGCTATAGAAGTGACTAACACAAAATCCCTGTACCCATGGAGCATGTGTGCGTTTGTGGGTGTTGGGAGTAAGGGGAGATAGAAAGAAAAAAAAGGCAAATATAAAGAAAGCATGTCAGTTGATGATGAGTGCTGAATGGAATGTGGAAAGGGTAGTTATCATTTTTTTTATAGGGTGACTGGAGAAGGACTTGACTGCTACTAAAAACCTAACAACAATGAGAGAGTAAAGATATAACTAAATATTTAGAGAAAAACTATCACAGGTATAGCAATATCAAGATCAGAGACCTTGAGGCACGAATATTTTTGGCATGTAATAGAATCTACTAAAGAGAATCAAGTGAGCTTGGTGGAAAATGGTAGAACATAAGACATCAGGGGCCAGCAATAAAAACAGAAAGTACCTTAAATTTGAAAAAGGTACTCTGGCTGCTCTTTTTTGAAAAAATCTCTGGCTGGTCTTTTTAAGGGACAAACTACTGGGATTAAAGATAAAAGCAAACAAAAAAAAAAAACCCAAAAAACAAAAAAACCCCAAACCACCCAGCTAAGACAACTGCAGTAACGTAGACAAAATGATGGTATCCTAAAATATTCAATACCTTTGTAATGTCTTAAAATCTAAATTCTCCTTATGTGCTCTGGCTTTGGTCTGTATCTTCAAACTCAATTTGTCCCACTCCTGTCATTTTATAGGTTACTCTTTTGGTTACTCAAACTTGTCCTTCTTAGGGCATTTTTTGTTTCATTTTTAACTCTCACCTGCCAAATTTACCCACTCCTTGGTCATAGCTCAAATATTACTCCCCTCACCCTTTTTTTTTAGTACTTGGGATATAACCCAGGGGCACTTAATCACTGAGCCATATCCCCAGCCCTTTTTATTTTTTATTTTGAGACAAGGTCTTGCTAAGTTGCTGAAGCTGGCTTTGAACTTGTGAATCTCCTGCCCCAGCCTCCCAAATTGCTGGGATTATAGGCTTGTGCCACCATGCCCAGCTCAAATGTTATTTCTGAGAAAGATGCTCAGTATAAATTAGGTGTTTTCTGGGCTCCTATTATTCGCTCATAGCATTTCTCTTTGTGATGCTTAATGTAATTTATGATTAATTTAATGCTTAATCGTCTCTGCTAGACTGTAAACTCTATGGAAACAGAAACTGCTTTGTTCATCATGTTGTAGTACTCATTAGAGTGAAAGACACTTAGCAGGGCCTCAAGACATATTTGCTGAGTAAATGAATGACATCATAAGTATATCTTTGATTACCTACAATATTCCAAAGATAATATTCTCAATAACTTCTGGTTTTTGAAAACCAACTTATCAAAGAAGGAAAAATACCTACAGTGATATTCAGAAGAATGAAATAATTTCAAAAAGGAGTACTTGAACTATTTTGAACACTCTTACCATTAAATAAAAATGTGTGTATAATCTCTTAGGGGAACTGATAAGCTGTAACCAAACAATAATGGCACTTTATGGGAGTATCATGAAATATAGAGACCATCTTTTTGGCATATATGTAAACTTTTTTTTAAAAATAGTTTTCAAAATTTTTGGTGGTCCTGGGGATTGAACCTGAGGTCTCGTATCAGCTAGGCAAACACTATTCTACTGAGTTAATCCTCACCTCAAAAACATATATATATATATATATTTTGGGGTACCGGGGATTGAATTCAGGTGCACTCAACTACATCCCCAGCCCTATTTTGAATTTTATTTAGAGATAAGATTTCACTAAGTTGCTTAGTGCCTCACCCTTGCTGAGGCTGTCTTTGAACTTGTGATCCTCCTACATCAGTCTCCTGAGCCACTGGGATTACAGGTGTGTGCCACCATGCCTGTTGTCAAAAGCATTTTTAATGAGTGCTGGGGATATAACTTAGTGGTAGAGTGCTTGCCTAGCATGCACAAGGCTCTGGGTTCAACCTCTAGCACCACAAAAACAACCAACAAACTTACTTTAATGGTTGTACAACAATGTGAATATACAGAACTATACACTTAAAAATGGTTCAAATGGTAAATTTTGTGTTGTATATTTTACCAAAATAAAATAACTTTAAAGCATTTCTTAACAGTTGATTAGCATAATTTGAAAAAAATACATTATCTCAGCATGTTCTAAATAACAACTCAATTTCAACAATTTATTAACTTATCTTAGTAACTGGCAAGTCACTTAAACACTCTTTGCCTCGATTTCCTTATTAGTGAAGTAGGCACACTTAGGCCCTAAGTCATAGATCTCTGAGAAGAGAAAGTTAAAAACTAAAAATGATATGAAAAACAACTTGTACTAAACAAAGAAGGATATTGCTATTATCAGACTGCAAGTTCAACACTGGGCTATTAATGTTTTAATATGGGTATTATAACTAAGAATTTAAATATTATCATTTATAATGGTTTCAGCAACCAACTCATTAATCTTTTCTCTTCCCAAAATAGCGTAGTTTATAAATCACTATAACAAAGTGATTGATAATATTTTGTAATGTTTCTCAATATACTGTACTAAAATACTGAACTGAAAAATCTATTTACTGTGAAAGTGACAATGACACCCAGAAAGTTGATCATGTTAAAAAAGCATAATCATAAAACTATTTCTACTTATAAACTAAAACAGAAAAATGATCTCAAGATCAGTAATATCAAAAGAAACAAAATTCAGCAGAAAAGAGCCTTTTAATAAGCACAGTCTTAACTGGCTAGAATTTAAAGGTATATTTTTAAAAGAATTAGCCAAGAGACATCAAAACAAGCCCCTAAGAGGGGATCTGGCATGACTTTCATTCTTTCAAGAATCTTTAAGTCCAATCTCCTAAATTTTCTAGTGACCATTCAATCATACTAATTTATAATTTAGAATATAAAACTAAAATACTTTAGAATCTTACAATCAAAAAAATGTTGAATGATATAAATGTACATTTAATAAATGAGGATGTATTTTTTTTATCAAGAAAATAAGCTGTGTGATTGAAGTAAAAGAAGTAAAACTGGGACCAGTTTTCCCACCTTTTCTTGTGGTGGGAGGTAAATATGTAGTTCTAACAATAGATCACTGGCATTTCTTAGGTTTTTCCTATGTCTTACTAAAATAATAATTATAATTAATACAAGACACTTTAGTCTATACTTATAACTGCTATTGTAAGATGTGATCACTATAATACTACCCAATAAGTATCGAGTCATCTCTTGATATTCATGGATATCAAAATCTACAGGTGCTCAAGTTTCATATAAAATGGTGCAGTGTTTGCATATAACTTATGCCCATCCTCTTATATACTCTAAATCATGTCTAGATTACTTATAATACCTAGTACAACATAAATGCCATATAAATAGTTGCTATGCTATATTGTTTAGGGAAAATGAAAGGAAAAAGTCTATAAGTTAGGTACAGATGTGTTAAAAAAATTTTTTTTTCCTATTTGTGGTTGAATCCAGAAAAGGCCAACTATATTATTAGATTGCTGTTGAACTTTTTAAAAGTCCAAGTAATATTAAACGATTTTGTATTTAGATGCAATTATTTATAACTCTTTAAAATAACATTTCTCTGTGATCTATATTCATGTGATTTTCCTGTTATAGAACGAGGGACAGAGAAAATTATTTAAAAGTTTGTATTAGTTAAAAAATAAAAGCATTAGTCCTAAAGAGATCTAGTTATTAACTGAAAAGGTGAAGACAAGATAAATCAGATTCCCTCCCCCATTTAAGGTATGTTTTCATGAGAAGAAATCCCTAATAAACAAGTTACATGACTACAAAACATTCTTTTAGAGATACCATTTCTCCCACAGTTGTGAACATTAAATTCTTACAGAACTGTACTACAGATCCATACTATACAGACTCTTTCCTAAAATAATCTGCCTGAGAATGCAGGTTCTCCTTCAGCACCCACTTGTTTCTTTCTAAATGGAAGGGATACTTCTCCTGTGCCACAGTCCAAACACAGGGAAAAAGTAAAAACTTTTGTGTCCATGTTGAGAAAGTGAATGGCTCTAATGCAAGTAAGATTGTCCATCCACTTTTTTTTTTTGCTTTTGTGAAAAATGAAAAGAAGACTTGAGTTTTCATCTGATGGATGATTAAACAGATTTTTAAACATATCTATACACATATACACAAACATTTTTTTTTTTCTTTTTTGGTAGCACTTGGAAAATCAGGGCTTAGTGCATGTAGGCATATGCTCTACCAGTATATTTTTAGGTTGATTAAACATTTTTTAAGTGGTAGTTTGCTATGTAAGTTTTGGCAAATAATGTGGAAGAAATTCAAATAATATCCCAGATTAGACTAAATACCTGCCCTGGAAAGAAACAGTTCGAAATTTTAGCTAGCCACATTCTCAGTTTATCAGAAATTATTTTCAAGATCCTCAATTTTTTAAAAAAAATTGTCTATGTCTCAGGGGCAAAGTTTGTTTGTTTGTTTTGATGGAAACTATATTTATTTAAACATAAGGTTGGTAATTTAAAAAAATTATAAAGTTTCATGTTCAAATGGACTTCTGAGAATTTGTGTTTCAATAAATGCAAAAATAAGTTCTCAAGGTAAGAGCAGGGTAGTGTTATTTTTGATCATATTCAAGCTATGAAGTAGTATAACTTAGAAATACAGCTGCAGTAAGGACTTTTTAAGTTTTACTATGTAATGATGACCTATTTTTTTAAAAAATGCTATTTCTGTGTAGTGTTACTTTCTTAATTTAAGTGTTTGAAGAACTTCAAACTTTCAACTTAACATTCTCAAATTTTAATGAATTTTTAAAAACTCATCCAATCATAGAAAAAAGATGACTTTTAAAGTGGTTGGAATCTCAATTCATTTTATATTTTATGATAAGAATAATGAACAAGTCCTTAATTAGTATCATTTTTTTCAATGACTTCCTAACAATCTATTTAAGGGGCCCTGCCAAGTAAAGAGTTTTAAAACAACCATCTTACGCTGTGCTGCTTTCCAGTGGAAAAGACCATATCATTCCCTTGCTTCAAATCCATCTGAAGAGCTGCTTCTTCCAGGAAGCCAATCATGAGCCTCCTAGGTAGGCCTTGACAATGAAAAAGACAAGGGTTGGAGTGCTCCTGAATCTACTGAACTAACACTCATTCAAATTACCTCCAACAATGCAAACTGTAAAATTGGACATTCTTTAGATGAAGTAATAGATTTAGGGCACTAGAAAAATATATTTTTTAAATATATTATTTGTACTGCCAGGACATGTGGCTAACTACACTGGAGGCTGAGATCTGGGATAACCTGAACTGAAGAATTTTGAATTCTGGAGTGCCCTGAAGACTGCATATAAACACACAGTTATACTTTATTATATTCCTTGTCTATCTGTTTGCCTACGTAAACCTAAACTAGCACAATTCAGAAATGGAGATGATAAATACCATGATTGCAATAAAACTAAGTGGAAAAAAAAGTACATCAAATTCCTTTTTCTTCATTCACAAGATCTAGTCAAAGTGGAATAAAAGAGATTAAGAAAAGAGAACAAATTCTGGCGCCATGGAATTCAGAATCTTCCAGAAGTCACTCTGGTAAACTCTGAATTAAAAAAAAAAAAGAAAGAAAGAAAAGAAAAAAAAATAGTATCAACCTAAATCACTATTCTATGAGTTTTATATTTATCAACTCACTTAAACACTGCAAAACTCCTAAAATATGGATACTCTTATTGTCTTATCATTTGAAGACAAAACTGAGTTGGGGAATAGCTTGCCTATGGTAACACAGTTAATAAGCAGGACATCCATGTTTTCCATCCAGGTATATAACTCCATAGACTGCTTTTAACTTGTATGATTATTTTTTGTGTGGTTTTTCTGTTTGGTTTTTCAAGCTATCCCTCAGAGTCCTGGGATTCCATGAGAATGTTTCTGAGGCCATTAAATTAATGAAAGTATAGATAAGCAGATGGGGTTTTGGGAACTCCATCAACCAAAGCAATTTTGCCACTACCTTTAAATATTGGGGATGCAATTAAACTTTTTATAATAAAAATTAAAGAAAGGTTTTGATGCTACAGAGCAAAAAGTTTGAAAGTCACACTGTCTAGCCTACAACATTCATAAAGGTCAGCATACAAGTCCAAAATATCTCACATATTTGACATTAAATGTTAATTTAATAAACTGAAGCTACATAGCAATACTTTATCCACTAAAAAAAACGGTTAATATTCATACCATCACATCCGAGGAATACTGAGTACTGATATAATTAAATAACATCAATGTTATAATACACTTAGTCTTGTTTTTAGTCATGTGTGATCAAAAGATTTTACTATATCAAAGTAATTGATGGACTAAGCATAATTCATTCTCAAACACATACAAAATTGGTATGCTAGTCACACATCTAGTTTTTGTAGATATATCATACCACCTGATGTACTAAGTGACCACTCACACTTTTTAGGTTCACTGAATTACTTTAAGAGGTTATATTAAAATGCACTATCAGTTGAAATGTTATTTTATATTTTCAGAAGCTCATGAATTGTCTTCAATTTAAGAAGTTACAAGAACACTTGGGAAAAAAGCATAATCGAGTACACAGTATCTGAAGACAATTATAGATAAGATCTATCTTATTAGTTATTTATTAGTCTTCTCATCTATGGACCTATGAACATGGATGTTAGTGAAGCAGAGGAATATCATTATTTTATATTTCCTTTTACAATGAATTTTCAGGGAGTTGATGTCTAAATCAATTTAAAATCATAGCATTTTTAAGAAAATAAAACTTAAAGTCCTAGCTTTCCTAATTCTTGACTTGCATTAAAAGCCAAAAGCAGTAAAAATAAAGTCATTTTTTCCTTCTCTAACTTGTCTGAAGAATTTCATTTTAGAGAAAGTACAATTTCCAAATACAGATATAGACATGAAATAATATCCACTGCTTAAAATACCCATTGCTTACATTTTCATCAAAAAAATATTTATGATTTGTATCATAAAATCACAAACATCACCCTTGTGACTATGTCTCAAAACAGAATATAGGATGGTGAAAAATACTGAGAGGGTAAATGACAGATCTGCAAATTTATTGTAATAAAATAGCTTTGAACAGAAGCAAAAAAGAATAAAATGGAGTTTTGTACACCTTAAACACAGCATATAAGAAAGCTACAGAAATGATAAATCTAGCTCAACTTAGCTGGTTAGAAGATTTAATTTTAATACCCATTTTTGAAAAACTGCTGTTAATCATAAGAAAATTAACTAAACAGACTATGTTAAAGGCACAGGAAACTAGAGAGCACTATTGCCTTCGAAAGAATTTAGTTTAAAAGCTAGCCAGAGCCTCCCATGAATGATTAACTTGAACACTCTAGTTCTCTTCTGACAAACTCAAATTTCTATTGCCTATGTTGTAAAAATATTTTCCAAATCTTTATGAATAAGCACTTAGACTGATTTTCTATACTAGAATGTCAAAACAAAAATCAAGCTAATCAAGCCTCAGGAGTCAACATAATTTTGCCAGTGTGAGAATAAAGAGTTATATGAAAATTACATGATTTGGAGATCCCCAAAGATTTACTAGCACTGGTGCAACCACCGTTTGTATAAAATATTTTCCAGAGATGATATAAAAAGATTTTTATGGCCAGGGAGGGTAGTGCAAGCACATAATAATATGTCTGTTCCAAACCAAATTATAATATGCCTGGTTCTGTCCCTTTCTGTGAAAGTTTAGTACCCATTATTCCCATTTTTTTACTTATGTAAAGAGCTATTAGGATAATAATAATTTTAGCTTGGTCTTCTCAGATGAGCTGTCCTTCTCAACTTCCAGGAAAAACAAACAAAAAAGCTTATTTTGTTTAGCTAGAACTAGAACCCTAAAAATAACTTTGAATAAACTAATTCACATTAAGGAATGAATAATATTCCTCATTCAAAGAAGATTTAAAGAAAAGAGTTTATTAACCTATCTGGTATCTCCTTAAACAGATCGGCTATTTCATGAGTGGCTCAACTCTACACAATGAAATCAGAAAATTACTAATAAGGTCTCTCCCTCTCCCAGTCTCTAAAATGTTACCAACTCCTCACCCAGAATTACCCCAGTTAAATTTTAATGTGCCAAGAATACTATTAAAGACAATGGTTAATTTAGGAGACAACTGGATTAATGACAATGTATAAAAAAATGCACTTAAAGAGGCACCATAATGTCACTAATTCTTACTCTGCATGTTATCTATATATTTGAAGGTTGTTTCCTGTGCAGAGGAGATTCAATATTAAAATATGAATAGAATAAAAAATTCAGACTCAAAACTAACAATTCAGAATTCACCAAAAAGAGTTACAAAAAAAAAAACAAAAAAAAAAAAGAAAGAAAAAGAAAAAGGAAGAAAAAGGGTTAAAATTCAAGTATCAAGAATAGTCTATCATTATCTTGGACTTTTTCAAACATAGAATTTTATCTGTAAAAGGGGATTGAGATAGCCATCTCTAGTTTTATGCATAGTGATAGTGATATTAATTCTTCAGAATCAAAGACATCCATATTTAACAAATCAAGTTAGAAGAGTGGATAAAATAGAAAGAAAAGGGAAGCCTTGTGAAAATAGGGGGGAAAGAGGTAGTAATCTCTTACATCCCCAAATTAAAAGATGTTGGAAGGAAGTGATTTGTTAAAATATGTATAGAAAAGGTCCACAAAAATTTCCCATTAAAGTTAAGGGCAGGGGTGGGGAGGGAAACAAAGCAAGTCTTCTACTGAAGAGAGAGATCTCACTAGCTTTCTTTTTTCCTAAGCTTTCTGTAAAGAATTGCATTTTTGCATGAAGTGCTTATTTAATCTACTCTAGAATGTGGTAATCAAACATATGCTACCTAATTGAGGAACATGATGATAATATTCTACCACTGGTAGTATGTATAATGAATGCATCAAATGTGTGTGCTCAGATCTCCCATGAAAATATAAATTTCCCAAAAATACCCATGTTCCGACATGAAAAACCCATCTATTCTTTTTTATATCAATAAATTCCATGAGACACAAGTTTCACTTTGTTTGGAAAGACCTACCTGAATAGCTGAGTTCATGAAACACGTATTTCCCAAGTTACTTAGGCCACAAAGGCCCGGCTGTTCATTGTTTCTTCCAGGTTCTGAATAATCATAGTTCTTATAAGCAGTATATGATGGGAGACAATAATTTGAGTTTTTCACACTGGAAGAAAGAAAAAAATTTAAAATGCAGCCAATTATATTAGAATATAGTTACAATGAACAGAATACTTCTAATCTTTTTATTTATGAGGTGGTTAGTCATTACATTTCTTTTATGAAACATGATTCAGGTAATTTTAAAGACACGATTCTCAAACCACATAACCCCTCTAAATTAATTTATCCAATCAACGAAATCACTGAAATCAAATACCACACCAACCAATACAAACCACTATTATATCTTTCTACCATTGATTAACAGGAGCAGCATCACAGCTTGCTCCATTCTTCATTGCTCCATCAAATTTAAAACATTCAGATTTTAAACACCACCCGCAGCAATAAATCATCTCATTTATGTTCCTTTTGCATCCTGCTACTGCAACAGAGTGAGAACAGTAGAAATAGGAAGAGTTGTGCTTTAGTTACAGGTGAGAGCAGAGATTTTCAAGGCCATTGTGACATCACTGTTTCTGATGCACTGAAGATTCTATTTATAAATTCTATGCTAGACCAGCAAAATCTAGTATTTGAATGCAGAAAAAAGCCTAGGTGATCATGAATGCAAAAAATAATTCTAAGCAAGTATATCTCCATATTATTTACCTTGTGTTTCTTCTAGCTTGGTAGAATAATACAGGTTATTTAACTAGATAAGTATAAACTCAGGATAATTTGTACTATCGGCATAATGTTAATCTTAAAAAAGCTATTATCTAAAATTTAGAAAAATCAGGACAATTTTTGAAAGAATTAAGAAGCCC
Organism: Xerus rutilus; assembly: GCA_028644305.1. NCBI lineage: Eukaryota > Metazoa > Chordata > Mammalia > Rodentia > Sciuridae > Xerus > Xerus rutilus. The sequence continues at coordinate 49,838,505 of CM053403.1, forward strand.
ATAACTAAGTTAAATGGTTCCTCTTTTTTTCTACACATAATAAAAAATAATTTTGTGGAAAATTTCCTTAATTTTTAACAGCCTAGCTATCTTATAAAATATTTATGATGGATAGTTTGGACATAATTCAGAAAAGCATACTTTCAATCATTACTTTTTACTTATTAGAACAAACCTGAATGAGAATCAAGGTCATTTGCTAAAAGCAAATAAGGATGCAAATAAAATACAGTTTACAACCATGACAAATCAGTAACTCTACCCTATCTCCTCTGGCTATAGTTTATTCCTGGTATTATTTTAAAACAAAATATAATTTATTATAATTCAAATACTTAATTTTATTATTTTATATACTATACTCTCCCTAGATAATTATAACTTAAGTGAACTGTACTACTGCATATTTAACAAAGCCTTTAGTAAATGTAAACATATCCCTCCATCCAAACTAGTAAAACACAACATAAAAACAAATCAGCCCCAAATCATACACAACACTAGTCCATAATAACATGCATTGTTCCAGAAAAAGCTCCCTTTTCTAAACAAGAAGACATCCTGGACTCTCAAAATAATTCACCTTACAAAAGTAGCAGTGCCCAAAGAAATGCAACCTTGATCAATTCAAACTCAAAATTGCTAGATTTATAGCAATTTGTTTTAAATTTCAAAAACAGTATAATGTGGGAAACAGAATTCAAGCTCCCTTTTAAAAAATTTGTAATCACTAGCCTTGGTATTCATAGATTCTTTTATATTCTTAGTAATGAAAAAAGTGTAAAGTACCAATTGGTAATATAGTATATGCTGATTCATGATTGGATCACTATAACTTTGGGTATACCCAACAAAATCTGAAATATGACAAAAATTCAGTTTTACTTTTAGTACTGTAATAATGTCAAAAATCAAAGTCTTTTGTACATTTAAAAAATGTAAGGCCTGAACTTTCTGTACATTCCACACATTACAGAGAAGAAAAAAATGATATATATGGATCTGATGGTAAAATTATAGTAAGATGTAAGTAGCCAGAGGACATAGGGAAGAATGTCCTAATAATATAGGCTCATGCCTGCCACCCTCCTCTCGAAAATATTAAAAATACATTTACATGCTCATTCCAAAAGTATATATTTGGATATCTGTTTCTCCCCATGACACAAATGGATGCCGGAAGCTCTACTCTTATTTGCAGCAACATGATAAAATTGGATGGAATAGAAATTCCTATTTACTGAGAAATCAACAACAACAACAACAAAAAACTTACTTGAAAAGCAGTTCTCTGGTTTTATTTTTAAAAATCTGAATCTTTAAAGGGTGCCCATGTTTTGGTTTAAATGACAGGGTAAGTATAAAACTTGCCCAAAGACTGAAATAGTTTAGATATCCAATGATAATAATGAAAATCAATAAATTTAAAATACTTAAATATTGTTGATTCGTCACTTGTAATCCATATGTTACGTGCACTTCAAAATTATATATTAAAGTTCATCATGGAAAATACCAAAATTAGCAGTTGTCTATAACACTTCAACAAAATACATGGAACTTAGGTCCTAAAGAAAGTCTTCATTGTCTTTTATGACCACATCTGGTAATTAATTTCATTAAAAAAATCTAGTTATCCAGCCTCAGCAATGGCGAGGTGCTAAGCAACTAAGTGAGACCCTGTCTTTACATAAAACACAAAATAGGGCTGACTCAGTGGTCGAATGCCCCTGAGTTCAATCCCCAGTACCAAAAAAAAAAAAAAAAAAAAAAAAAAAAAATCTAGTTATCTTTTAAGTTTATGCTACTTCACAAAAATAAATTTACAGAAATGTATGGGAATTTTAATACAATGCTAGATTAATTCTATATTATAAATCTATCTTCTTTAATGAAGATACATTAAAAATGCAACAACTTTTTGTAAAATCAAACCTTATCTTTGCATAAAATTTCCATCAGTACTGACATTTGACATCATATATAATTTAATACTTATACCCATAATTATGCTCACTTTGTAGTTAATGAAATAATTTTCTCAGCTAAGTAACTTATCAAGAGTCATATGGCTGACTCTTGTGGTCTCCAAAATTCATAGTTCCTGTTTATGTATTAATCTCATACAGAGAATCATTTCCATTCCAAATAAGAGAGATTTAAATGAATTCAGAAAAATAGAAATGTGTTCTCATGTGGAATGTCATAGTCCAGACAATACATTAAAAATATTTTCAAAGCAGTGTTAGTAATTTATTAACAAATACAGCAGGAGAGAACTATGCAGGTAAAACTATCACAATTTGACAGACATTAAAAACCCACACAAATTATAATTGAGACAACTATGGGCCCACAGATAAAATTACATACAGTAAACAAATAATACTCCAGCAACAAACTCTTCAAAGTATTAATGTTAATAAAAACTTTTTAACCTTAAATAATTCCAAGTATATGGTATTACCTTTATAATATTCTGATTTCTGGAAATGGTTCAAGTCTTGGATTTGTAAATATATTTCATATAAGCTTATGTACTATAACTACTGATTTTAGTATATAATTTATATTTATAGAATATTTCCACATACATGAAGTTTCAAGAATGCACTTAACTTAAAAAGGCCTTCATTATCTATTAACATACTTTTAAAGAAACTATGCTATTTCCATTTGCAGCTTTACACTGCTACTTATTTCCACAAGTAGAATGAAAATATAAAAAATGGATTTTATGTAAAATAACTGTTTGGTTCAGGGTTTTAAAGGTAAAAACAACAGAAATTCCCTTCTATTTAGTGAATGCTTAAGTTCTGTTCCTAAGAAAGGTAACACACAGGTAAAATTTACTTTTAAGTTCAAAATGACCACAGTATTTGGGTTCCTCAGTATTTACTATTAAAATGTCCTAATATAAAAAGATTGTTTTACTGTCTAAATCAGATAGTTAAAACAAAATCTAGTCACAGGAATAAAATTATTAAACCTGGTCTAAAACTTCTGCAGTCAGACGTTTTGACATAAGATTGTACTATCATTTTTATTATGTCAGGGAGGAAATGAGATAAAAACAAACACACCAGATTCCAATCAAAATAGTCTATATTCACTACGGTATACAAAAACAATGTTAAAAATCTCTCCAGAGAATGACAATAAATACACCTGTAAATGAATTCTTTTACAGCAAATGTGGGAACACAAGTAACAGTTTATCTCCTACAGGAATTACTTTTGATGAATTAAAAGATATTATGTAAAATACGAACTGAATTACAGGATAATAGTTTTTCACTCTTTTTGCCTGTGGATATATAATTTCAAATAAAACAAAAAATTAAACTTTAACTTTGGATATTCATAGTGTTTTCAATATTGCAGTATAATGTTAATAAAGTATACATATCTTTATGAATTACTGATATAGGGGTGTGAATGTTTTAAATCTGCTTGATTCATAGTTGCAAATCATTTTCTAGAAGAGCTGTACTAATAATCCAACCATAAAAAAGAATCATTTAAGAATGAATATGATTGTGTTTAAGTTTCCCAATGTGACTGAGGTAGGAGAAAGTACACAGTTTTTTTATGGTTTTAATTGACAAAACTCTAATTGGTGACAAATCTGATGTTTAAAATGTTTATCTTATATTTAATTCCTTTAGTTTTATTACTCAATTATATCATTTGTCCATTTTTCTAACTGTCTAGAGCTTGATATTTATTCTTTAAAAAAATAACTTGTAACAATTTTTTTTGCATTTATTTCCCTTTTTTATATACCTGGTAATTATCATGTATTTAAAGTTCTAAAGACAAATTGTCAAGAGTTATCCAATTTCTTAACAAAATTTCCTGGATAATCTGACCCATTCTTCATTAGTCTAGAATGCTTTCTTATCACATTAAATTCTTTTATATACAATGATATGCTTCTGGATTGTCTGACTCCATCAATCTGTATGTGTATTTTTGGTCAGTACTAAGCTGTTTAAATTTTTATATCATTATAATATGTTGTGATATGTAGAATTAACCGTTTGTCATTATTGTTTCTAAATTTATTTTAGTTATTGTCATCTATTTATAATCCAAATACCAAGTCCCTCTCTAAAGATATTAATCTTAAGGGGAAATTAAATTTATAAATTTAATTACTGATGTTATCTGAAAGATTATTTCATAAGCTACTTTAGTCTTTTGAATTTATTGACTGGAATTAACAGATGCCATTTATGAACTGGACAAATGGTGCAAATATTTATCTATCTAAACTGTTGACCTAATACATAAACCACAATGCACACACAGATCCATGAAATAAAAGGAAAATCATCTCTGGATCAAAATTTAGTATGTTGATTGGGCTAACTACAAATGATAAGGCTTTCTTTTTACTTTTTACAGTAAAATAGAACAATTTTCAAGGTAATACACCCATAGTCAGGTGTTATATTTAAAGCCCAAATGACTTCCAACCTTTTTTATTATAGCAATGCCACACATACTTTCATATAACTTCTATAAATTCCAAGATTCTACATTGTACTTGTTGTGGGGGAAGGGAACTGTTTTTCTAAACCTCTTTAAGAAAAAGTTTGGCTTTTTCAAAAACATAAAAATTTGTGCATGCTTTCCAGCTGAGAAGCACTGATAAATACTTTAAAAATATTTTATTTTAGGTATCTACACATCTAGTTCCAAAATGACATCTGAAGTTTATATTTGTCCTCCAAAAATGAGTTATAACAAATTTTGGTATATTTCAATAGTATTTAGAATATGAAATTCTAAAAATGCTTTATTTCTTTCAGTTAACTATTATAGTATTCATATTAAATCAAAAAGTAGTTTATAAATGTGTTTTTCTTAGGAAACTACTCATGGAAGAACTGACCAGTAATTTAAAAGAAAACCAGTTTTAATGCATTAAGCTTTTATCCTAAATTTTAGATACAAGAGATTTTTTTTTTGTAACCACAATAGGGCGATCAATTAAACAAAGAGTTTTTAAGATTCAGTGCTTACTTTCTGTTGTTGATGTTGTTATAATTATTTGATAGAGATGAAGGAGAGATCTTTGGTAAAGTTGAAAAATTGGATGCACCTGGGGACCTTTAAAAATATGAAAATGTTAAATTAGATAAAAAATGAAGAATTTTGAAATTAATTATGAAATAAAGAAAAGAACTAACAGATGACAATGTTTGTAGTAAATGAATGCTGAAAAACAGATTTATGAGCAAAATACCTATATATCCTTTGGTTTCCAACTTGTACTGTATTTGTCCTTTTCATATATAATAAAAAGGGAGCTATTTTCAAATTAAATATACAATTTGTTATTATTCCTATAAATTTACTAACTGAACATACCCATTTCTGAGTTAAGGTAACAATTATTATCATTTTACAATTTCCATAAATTAATGGAAAGAAAACATTCACTTTGTTTCTCAGTAGGCACCACTGGCATTCTAATGATATACAACACTGACAGAGAACAGAGAGTGTTACCAATTCTTAAAAATTTAAGGCAAAGGGGATATAAGAGCATAAGAGAATTTCAAATAAACCTAAGAAGTAACACTTGGCCAAAATTACCTCTGGAAAAACAGAAAAGACATAAACTGGACTATATAACACACATCTCACTAATTCATAATCTTTTTTTGAGAACTATCACTTTTGGCTTTTAACTAATAAGTACACTTTAAAGATATGATCTATATAACCAACAAACCTACTATATAGAAATGATCAAATTACTTAAAAGTCTCTGAAAGATTCAATTTCCCTTGAAACTTTGTACACAATTTTAATTCACCAGGCAACATCTACTCCAGGGGCTCTAAAATATTAGGTTTTCATCCAATAACTCAGTCATTGCAAATTCTAAATTAGTGAGGCCCAAATGGATTAGTTTCTAAAAATTATTTTATTTCCTCTATTAAGGTACTAATGAACTATGAAATGGCCAATGGGCAGGAATGTTTCATCTACAATATCTACTTTCAGGTAATTTGGATTCAGGAAAAAATATACATGTGTGTATAAATGTACTATACATAATAAATGGTAGATAACAGTATGTCTTAAATGTAAGAAAAACTCAACTTTTAAAGTTTTACACATACAATCTTATGAAAAATTTCCTTCCTTTTGAAGAAGGTTCTTTTTGTGAAGGCTGTGTATTAAAGGATTACTTAAGTGAAACTTGTCGTTAGGCACCTTTCTGACAAAAATATCTTTAATGTTATTTTATTGTACTAAGTTAAAACAAAAAATACAATCAACCAAGCTTTAACAAAAAATAATGTAGAGAACACATTTAAGAAGTGATTTTAGAATACTGTATTTTCAATAACAGTTTTCAAATATTAATAGAGAAATATCTTGGCATTTTTGCCTCAACATTAGCTTTTTAGCTATGAAAAAAATCCTACTATGATTAGAGTTATCAATTAAGAATGTCGATTTTTCAAAATGTGACTCATTACAATTTTTCAGGAACATATGTATAAATGAAAATGTTCCCTTCCATCTTTAAAAATTATGAACATAAAAAATATATTATTTTTTCTAACAAAAATGGCTGAGGGACATATATGTGTATTTGTTTACTTTGTTTCTGTCCATCTGCGCTATTTATTTATTTATTTATTTATTTATTTATTATTCATTAATAACTTTACCAATGCATTGTATTAGAAGAAGAAAAAAGGAAGTTAAGTTGTACTTTGTTAACAGTTTCTACGGAATTCATTCAAACTAGGAATAAAAAGAGACAGTTCCCATGCCAAACAGCTTACAACCTAATAGGGAAAAATGACACATAAGTAAAATAACTATAAAACAATATAGATGCTATAAAAATTTTAATACAAAATTCTGTAAGTATAACATGATGTGCAGTGAAAGGAACAGGTGAGAACTAGAAATATTCCAGGTAGAAAGAAAAGCATTTGCAAATGTGAGATTGTAGAAAATATGATGTGTTTAAAAAATTATCAGTAAATCTAGCTTGGTTGAAAGAATAGAAATTACATAGTGATAGGAACAGAAGTTAGTAAAATAGGTATGATAATAAAGGGCCTTATGTTCTGTGAAGGAATTTGAATTTGATCCAATTGTGGTAGGACTTGTTGAAAGATTTTAATAGGTTAACAAAATCAGATTTAGATTCTAGAAAAGATAACTCTCGAGGAAGAACAATAGAGTGAAGGCTGGAAGATCAGTAAGGAGACTATAAAGATAACAAAAGGGAACATTTTAAAGGGCTGAAGTTAAGAAAATGGTGTGGGCAACAGCAACATGTCTTTGATATTTCAGAAGTGGTCTCAAAACATAGTACCTGGACCCTGGATGTCTCCTAGACCCTTTCATGGTATCTGTGTTGAAATTATTTTCATTATAATACCAATGTATTACTTAAATATTATTTGACAGTTCTTACTGGGTGGGTATTTGTGCTGATAATACAAAAGCAATAATGGATAAAACTGATCACACATTAACATCAAAAAGCAGTGACAGCGTTGCTGTACTCTTTTCCACAGTAGAAAACAAAGTTTCATTGATGAATATCATGTTGAAAAATAAAAATTACTGATTTTTATTAAATCTTGACTCTTAATTATGCTACTTTTTCATATTATATGACAAATTGGGAAGTTTGCATGAAGCAGCACATCTGCTGCGTATGGAAGTACCATGGCTGTCATGAGGAAAAATTTGTGTAATTATTTGAACTGCAAGTGGAACTAGTCATTCTTTTTATAGCATCACTCTTTATTCTTACACAGAAGAACAATTAGAGGCTGAGGCAGGGTACTGCAAGTTTCAGATCAGCCTGGGAAACTTAGCAAGACCTTGTCTCAAAAAAAAAAAAAAGAGAAAAAAAAGAAAGAAAGAAAAAGGGGAGGCAGTGAGCTGGGAATGTGCAAGGCCCTATGTTCAATCCTCAGTACTCTAAGAAAAAAACCCAAACCAAATCCAAACAACAACAAAACACAACTGCCTGTGGCTGCTGAGACTTAGTTATCTAGCACACGTTTTCTCAAAAATGAAAGAAGGGAACCTACTATTTCAAAGAAAATAACTAAGAAGTATTGCCAATGACAAAATCTGAGTTTTCAAGCAAAAATCAGAATTTTTGAAAAGTTCTGCCACCATGTGGTTATTGGTTCCCAAACTTTTCTCATAACATTTTTAAAAACGTGAATTATAGCTAGGTGTGGTGGCGCATGCTTGTATTTCCAGTGGCTCAGGAGGCTGAGGCAGGAAGATCACAAGTTCCAGGCCAGCCTCAGCAACTTAGTGAGGCCCTTAGCAACTTTGCGAGACCTGTCTCAAAATAAAAAACAAAAAGAGCTGGGAATGTGGCTCAGTGTTTAAGAACCCCTGGATTCAATCCCTGGTACCAAAAAAAAAAAAAAAAAAAAGTTTTATAAGAAATTATATAATGGAATATATCAACATATGGAAGATTTGCCTAATTCAGTAAATCAATATTTTTCAAATGACCAAAAAGGACAAAATTACAAATGACTGATTTTAATGGAAAAGTACAAAGATTCATTGATGTGGTTTCTGATCTGCACTGTAAGTAACCTTTAAGACTTAAACTACCCCTAATCAAATTTTAATGAGGTATCAAATATCTGAATATACTACTCCCATTTTCAATGGTGTAGCTATATGAAGATTTCCTTCATGTACTTTATCCAATGTGCCACAATAAATTAAATGTAGAAGCCCATGAGAATTTAGTTGCTTTCTATTCATCTAGATAGAAAAGAAATTGGCAAAAATGTAAAATAATGCTATTTTCCTCAGTTTTCTTTTAGAAAACTTATCCTTCATAAGCTATGTAAAAATATAATGGCTCAACACTGTTATCTATAAATCTCTTAAAATTTAATTTTAATTTCTAATATGATAAACATTGATAAAAACCCACCTAAACAGAAGTTCTTTGGTTCATTAATAATTTTTAAGCATGTACAGCGGTACTGAGACCAAACATCTAAAAATTTCAGATTTAAGAGGTAGAAACTGCAAGACTTGCTAACTTGATGAGAAAAATGAGGTGGAAAGAGGAACTCTGGATGGTTCTGAGATGGTAGTTGAACAAGGAATGCAGGAAATGAATACTGTTGAGGTTTAGGGGATAGGAGGTAAAGAAAAAGATCTTGTTCAATCTGATGTGGTAAGTTCTATGTGACATTTAGAAAAAATTGGGAATTCAGAAGAGTTACAGGTTAGAATACAAGATGGCATATTTGTGTTAGTTTGAGTTGTGGGAGAGGAACCTACAATCTTTGAGTACCTACTAGAGTAAGAAAATATCTTCAGACAAATTTGTGTATTATGAATGCATTTAAGGTCTGAGCACAGCTGCTCTTTATAGTCAGTGAAGTTGTGCACTTGACCATAACAGGGAGAGACTTTCACATGTAACTCAAGAGGCTGTGCACCATCTGCAAAATCAAATGTAATAACACTGAAGAGGAAGAGGAGTCAGAGGACTGGTCAGAGAGGTGAGAATAGTTCTTGAAAAAAAGATTGTAGTGTGCATTCAAATTCAGGGAACTTTGGGAAACAGCAATCAAAAAGATATTAAAGTCAAACTGGGTGAAAACAACAAATAAGACTGTTAAATTATGAATGGGTGGTAATGAACATTAAATTAAGTAAAGCCTTTTGAAAAAAGTTGGACACTAAAAAAGTGGTATTTGGAGCAAGTTAATGTTTTTGTATTTCAATGTGGGAGAGATTTGTTTATGTTCATAGGTCAAAAGGGATGATGACATTGGATGGGAAACAAAACAGTATGGTAGGCATTTTATATGTGTAGGAGAGGGGAGTTAATGAAAGAAAAGGCAACATCTAGGATGAAATGATATAAAAACTATAGTTGTCCTTAAATAGCAAGTATATCAGAAAGGATAGATGTAGTAGTCCACAGGTAAAGCTGAAGTAAGACAACAATTTAAAAGTGCTGTTATAGATACTACTGATAAGTAATTACAAATCAGTTTTCTATTCTGATTCCAACCTCTCACTTACATTACACATAGCCCAATCTAGTTAAAATTTGTGGAGTTAACATCAGGTTGTTTAAGGGCTGACTAATGAGTCTATAGATGATAACCAGAACCTTTTAGCTTTCTTTCCATGATGTAATTTAGAAATTATATTTTTCATTTTCTAGTGGCTTTCTAGAGAGGAGAAAAGAAACGCTTGAAATATTATATACTGACTGGACACCAAGCCACTTACCTAGTGTTAAGCTAATCTTGGCCAGTTTGGGCCAGGTGTAATATAAGGCAGGGATTAATCTCTTAAATAGGACAAAAAAAAAAAAAAAAAAAAAAAAAAGGCAAGACATCAATTTAGCTTAAGTGTTTCAGAGAAAATTAAACTTTACCCCTGACAATTGAATGTTTATAGTATCTGAATTCCTCTATGCCCAATATGTTTCAACTAAAAGCATGTAATTCAAGGCTAAATTGAACTTCTTACTTTAATAGCAACACACAACTTTTCTTGGTAAGTGACCTGAATATTTAACATACATGGAAACTGAATGCCATGATATTGAACAGTCAAAATGTAGAAGTCTGAATGCTGACATAGCAAAGTATTTATTAAAAAGATTTCTATACTTATTTCAAACCTAATGTAAACAACTTTATTTAATCTAATCATATTAGACAAAACAAAAATAATCAACAAAAGCAAGACCAACTTTAAACTGTTTCTAACAACCACACTAAGACAAGTTCTTAGAGAAAAAAATTTTAAATCTCTTGAAAAATACACTTTTACTATATGAGACACAGATTAGTTCAGTTCAAGAAGCGTTTGCTGTGTGCCTCCTGCAAGACAGGCAGGGGACTTTATCTTTAGGTACTTAAAAATACACAAGAGTTTAAGGGAATTTAAAATACATTGTTTTTCATAGTTTTATTTTTGTTTTTTATTTTGACTGTTTAATTTTACAGAAAGTATTTCTAATATATAACATTCCACTTTAAAAGATGAAGTTGCAGTCACTTCTTCAGTCATTATTAAGCTCAGCACCAAATCTGCAATCTATTATTTTAAACTTTTCTTACAGAAATTCTGAAACATACACAAACCCTCGTGTACCCAATATCAGCAACTCATCTTCAACAATAACCATCTGCCATTCTTGTTTCATCTATAATTCCCTAAGCCTCCCTTTTGTCCCTTCTCTCTCCTTTGTGTGGACTACATTAAGCTCCAAACACTTATAATTTCACCTATAAATATTAGCATGCATCCCTAAGAGATAGGGATCTTTTTTGTTTTAATCACCACATACCATTATCAGTCCCAATCTAGTATGTTTGTGTTCAATTTTTTTCCATCTAAAATACATTTTTCTTTCAGTTGATTAGTTTGAGTTGAGATCCAAAAATGTCCATATACTTACATATCAGTTTTAATAACTGTAAAGGGCCCTTAATACTTCTACCAGCTTACTTCTCACTTCTGATTTCATCTTATAATGTGAGTACAATTATTTTCCATTTGTCCTCATTTCTGACCTATTTATACAGTTAACCTTGTCTTTTATGTGCTACTATAAATTTTATAAATTGCTCAAAATTTTTTTGGAACTAGAAGAGAAAGAAAGTATCCAATACAGGGTAGGTATCCCCAATTTGAAAACCTAAAATTTCAAAAGTTGCAAAATCTGTAACTTTTTGAGCACTTGACAGTCAAAAAGTTTCAGGTTTTGGATCTTTTTCAGATTTCTGGATTAGAAATGTTTGACTGGTGAAGTCTATTCAAATATTATGACATCAGAAACACTTCAGGTCCTAAGCATTTCAGATATGTTTAACCTGTAAGTATTCATACGCACCTATGAATGTCAACCATCTACTGAGAACTCTACACTTAAAATCACATGCATTTGCACATGTATTTCACTGTCTAAATTTTCTAACTTCAACTAACCTTCTTTTAAGTATATATATATTTTGTTTTTAAGTATTGACTCTAATGTGGATCATGACTGTGATCATGTGGTTTAAGAAAACAGACCTAGTACTAGGTTATACATTATCTTTTCACAACAGAAAATGGAACAGTACTTTGGTAGAAGTTTTGAATGAAGAAAAGATCTGTTTAATCCATATACATTTTTAGCAATGCAAAGGAAAATTTACATAAACATTTAAAATCTTAAATATAAATCAAGTAACCTTTAAATGCAAAATTACAGGGTGATGTGTTTCTTCTGTGCATGGATAAGTATTACTAAACAGGATTTGGATTTGGACAACTAAAATAAATTAAAAAGCAATTTATTGGTAAATAGCAGTATACATGAGTTTCATTTGAATATCGTCATCATACCTTTGTCTTAAAGTGACAAATATCTAGAATGTATATACTTAAATAACAAGCAGATTTATAAAGTAGTTTCTCTTCCTGTCTGGGAATCCCTCCTCTCCAACCAAGTCCCATCTTCAATAAATAAGTGTATTTCATGAGGAGTACCTGTATGCCGGTTGTTCCATTTTCTGACTAGCATCTTTTCCCTGTGATCTTTTTCCCATTCCTATCAAGCTGCCTAAATATTACATGCTAGTTTAAACAATGGTTTCTGCTTGTCAAGTTCATTAACCCTCTGTTCTCTAGCCTTCCCATCTCTTCAACTTTTGGTTTTGCGGACCATGGAAACAAGTTTTCTGAACCTTCGTGATTATTCTATTTGATCCTCTAGTATCAATACTTTAAGATACATTTTAAATTTTGTATACTGTTCTCTACATTTCTGATTAGATAATTCATATATACTTTAATTTCCCAAATCTATGAATATGATTGCATTACCTGTAGTTCTCATTACTATTCAAACTTTAGTTCCCTATCTTTTAATGTATCCTAACACTTTTGTTTGGCTGTTCCACTAACTTTTTAGAAGTCTAAGAAAAAGTCATTCGTGACTATTTTATAATGAGAACAGTAACAAGATAAATTGTAAAAGCCTCAGTACAATTTATTGTTAAAATGTAATCAACATTTTATATAAGTTTCCTTATACGTATTTTAGTGATTTCTTTTTACCAAATGGTCTATGTGCCATTTCTGAATCAATTTAGTCTTGCAATTACATATGTGAACTGGGCCTAATTAGTCTTCAAGAGTCTGAAGAAGTGTTTGATACAGACACTATAGAAAAGCAGAAGCAGAATATTGCAGAGTTACCTAGATGCCTACCATATGACCCAGCAAAAAAGCAGTATGCAATAGTTTTATTCACAGAGTGCTTTCTCTTTCCAAGCAGATTTCTCAGGGACAGATTGCTGTAAAAATACTATTATGGCATTAGATTAAGTTTATACTTCAGAGTTTCAGTCATCAATTTTGAATTTTATTAATCAAAACTCCACAAATGGCAGAAAGACAATGTATTTTTATCAGCAGTATTTTCCATTTGATTATTTTCAGCCACTGCTTTACATATATTATTGATGGTAAATTCTCTGGATGCTTTCTAGTCCATGAAAGTCTTTAAAGTCATCACTGACTCTTTAACTTCTTTTCACCAAACACTTAATCATGTTTTTTTTTCAATATTTGAGTAATTAATTAAAATGAATGGATTAAATTCTAATACTACCCTCATAAAAGGGAATTTTTATGTTTTAGAAAAACAAAAATTTACATTTTTCCTTTTTATATTATCAATAATTTCAAAATCATTCTTTGAAATAATATACTTTAAAGAACAATACAGAAAAACTTAATAGTCAAAATTTTGACCATAAGAAAGTCAAAATTTGGGCTAGGATTGTAGCTCAGTGGTAGGGTGCTTGCCTTGCATGCATGAGGCACTGGGTTCGATCCTCAGCACCACATAAAAATAAATAAAGATATTAAGAAAAAAAAAGATAGTCAAAATTTAACAAGTTGTACCTCAGCTAGAAGCCACAGTTAAGAAATAAGTTGTCAACCTTAATTTTTCTGGTAAAGTAAGCGTTAAACTAATTACACAGGTTTCTACTCTCTTTAGGACCCCTCCTCCAAGCTTCTACAATTTTTCTACTTTAAAATCATTTTGTAGAAATTCAAGATCTAATTAGCTGTACATCTCCAACAGAATAACTGGATTATCTACTCAATGCTAGAAAAATACCCTTGGAAAATAAATGGTCAAATTTAACAGAAAAAAAAAATTGGAGGAAAACTGTTTCTAAGATATCATTAAAAGAGGCCATGCTTTTGAGAGGTTGTAAGAAATCTGATATTGATATAAAACAACCTAGTTTCTATTTCTAGAAACTAGAAATGCAAGTTCTGAAAAAAATGAATAAGCACTGATCATCTTAATATATAGCATGAATATAAAGATGAAAAATTCAAATAATATGTTGATATTTAGCAGAAAAATCCAGTTAGAAAACTGAGTAGGTCTTAGATTCCTAATATAGACAATGGGTTGTTTTACATGCTAATTAAAAAAAATACACACAGTAACTACAGAACTACATGGTCTTTAAAAAATTATTTTACCCTTAACATCTCTGAATATTTCGTATTCCTTCTCAAGTAGACAACCCACACCCCAAATTTATGCTTTAGATAAGCACACATGGCTTCAATTCATTCCTCCATTTTCAACAACATTCCTTTATTTTCAGTGGTATTAAGAAGGTCAGACAAGTAAAATGCTTTAATATATGCCTTCTGCAGTAACATTTAAAATTTTTTTATTGTTTATAAGAAACACCTAATATGCAAATTCCCGGGCACACCATAAAGACATATTCTGCTGATCTGGGTGGGAACCGCACAGTACATGTCAAGAAACACAGAGAATTTCTCAAAGTGTGGTACTGAGGTATCAGCATTAGCATCACCTGTGACCTTGTGAGAAATGAGCCACAATCAGATCCACTGAATAAGAAACTGTTTTAACTAAACTCTACAGGTGATTATTCTTTCTATCACCATAACACAACTCTATTTTTCCTTGCCTTTGACACCCCAGGTAGGAACTGGTTATGTGCTATGTGGTATGATGACTGCACATTAGTGATGTTTACTAGAACTAGCATTTTTATACCAAGCCTTAATCTTGAAGTTTCCTCTTGAAAATCTAAAATTATATTCTCTCTTCTGCTGTTAAGTTACATAAACATATAATGTGAATATGTATAACGGATTTCAATGAATACACAAGTATTCCACTTGATTTTTTTGGCGGAGGGGTACTAGCGATTGAAGTCAGGGGCACTCAACCACTGAGCCATATACCCAGCCCTATTTTGTGTTTTATTTAGAGACAGGGTCTCACTGAGTTGCTTAGCACCTCGCCATTGCTGAGGCTGGCTTTGAACTCGCGATTCTCCTGTCTCAGCCTCCCAAAGTGCTGGGATTACAGGCGTGCGCCACCACACCTCCCTACTTGATTTTTTTTTTTAATATTTATTTTTTAGTTGTAGGTGGACACAATAGCTTTTTATTTTTATTTTTATGTGGTGCTGAGGATCGAACCCAGTGCCTCCCGCGTGCTAGGCGAGCACGCTACCACTGCGCCATAACCCCAGCCCCCTACTTGATTTTTTTTTAAAGCTGACATTCATCTAGAAAAAACAAATCTGTATCCTTGCTTCAATTATACAAATATAAATAAAAGCAAGTGATACTTTTTCATCTTTTCCTTTTTTCTTCCTCTATTGTGCTTTTTCTATGTTCTTAAGTAATATTTTTATTTTTTTAAATATATAATATTCTGTTTAAAATGTACAAAAAGGGTACTAAACTGTTCAATATCATTCTTATTTTTTCCTCTAAAATGTATGTTTTGAAGATGTTAGCACTGTTAACATCTCATTTTTGATATTCATTTTACTAGTAATGGATATTTAGCAAGGTTGCCTTCAAATTTCCATTACTACCAATAATACAGCTGAAAAGATTATATCCTTTAAGGACCTGCATAAAAATTTCTCTGAGTACGAAGTCAGAAGGATTATGGTGCTGCTAATTTAACTCAATACTGACTGATTTATAGAACCTGGCAATACTATTACACTTCCATCATTGGTACATAAGACTTCCATATACCACTCAACACTTTGCATCAGCAACCTTTTAAATTTTTGTCATTCCGATGGATATAAAGTTGTATCTTATAATTTATCTCTTTTCTGATTACTAATGAGTTTGTCTATCTCCCCATCTACCCTCAGCAGTTCGCTTGCTTTTAAACTGTCTATTCTTATCTTTTGTCTATTTTTAAGGCAATTTTTCTTTGTTTCTGTAAATCTGTAGCAGTTCTTTATAGTACAGGTATTATTTCCTTGTAAGTTATAGATGTTCCAAAGTTGACATTTTAACTTTGTATATGGTTCTTTCAACTAGAAAGTTGTAATTTTGATATCATCAAATCAATTTTTCACATTATACTCTGTGATTCTTCTTTTTTGGTACCAGGGATTGAACTCAGGGGTACTAGACCAGTGAGCCACATCCCAGTCCTATTTTGTGTTTTGTTTAGAGACAGGGTCTCACTGAGTTGCTTAGTTCCTCACCATTGCTGAGGCTGGCTTTGAACTTGCAATTCTCCTGTCTCAGCCTCCCAAAGTGTTGGGATTACAGGTGTGCGCCACCACACCTAGCTTCTGTGATTCTTACCACGCAGATATTCTCCAAAATTTCTTCTATTAGCTTTAAATTTTTTGTTAAAATTTGGGTCTTTAATCTTTCTAGGCAGGCTTTTCTTCAAATATCTAATTCTAATAAAATCTAGATATCTGCTTTAAACACCCTCATTGCCTGTACACCATTATATATCACATTCTCATATATACATAAATCTTTGTAAGCTTACTAGTTTATTTTAGTCTATTTGCCTCCCCCATTGCAGTGTCGTGATGTTTTTGTTACCATAGTTTTATAGTACTTCTCAATATCTGGTAGATCTAATGCTCCTTCTCTCCTCTTTGTCAAAATTGACTAAGCTAATCTTGGACCTGTATTGGTGTATGCTGATTTAAGAACTAGTTTATCAATTTTAAAAAAAGTCTGAGTAGATTTTTGAATAGGATGCACTGACATGTATTACTAAGTTAAGTCATATAGTATATGTTAGATCTTTTATTTTCTTTTGTGGTGCTGGGGATCGAACACAGGGCCTTGTGCATGTAAGGCAAGCATTCTACCAACTGAGCTATATCCCCAGCCCTGATAAATCTTTTGTCTTCTAATAAAGTTAAAATTTTTCCCATGAAGCTTTTACATATTCTTAATTAGGTTCATTTTTATTATATTATTTCCTACATGATTTACTATGAGTATATAGCAGAGGTCAGAAATCTGTGGTTCACAGACCAAATCCAATCTTATAAAGTAAGTTTTACTGAAATAGAGTTATGCTTATTTATTGACATAATGTCTATGACTGCTCTCATACTAAATCACCAGAGTTATAGTTATGACATAAACCACGCAGACCACAAAATTTAAAATATTTTTCTTCTCTTGTATAAAAAAAGATTGCAGATCTCTGAGTATAGAAAAAGTCTATGGATTTATATTAGGCAGTCTTGTGGAATTTTCTCTGTCCTAGTAATCTATTGATTGCTTCTGATCCTTATTAAACTAGCAACTTTTAGTGTACACTAGGACTCTGAAATTTACTTCCATGCATGTCTAATATTGTACGTTCATTATCGATATTTACTGTGGAGAGCAGTAACTTGAATCATGGCTGTGGCTGTGCTTGCACTGGGAACTTTCTGTGCAAAGGTGCAGGACAAGACTGCCCAGTTGCCATGGTGATGCCCTGCCTGAGGAAGCTCTGTGGAAAGGCATGGACATTGAGCTCAGACACCAGCTGCCAGGGATAAAGAATTCTAAGCATAATGTCTCACAAGTGCTGCAACCTTCAAGTCTGTCTCCTTTGCAGAAACATTCCCACAAATAATCTTTGGATGATAAAACTTGTAAATGTGTACTAGTTCTGGGTCATTGTTACTCCATCAGAGGACAGCGTCCCATTTTTCTCTCTATAAGTGTTGTCTTTCTTAATGCCACATTACCCCTTACCAGTTTTTAAGATTCGACCATGAAGGTCATGACAATTTACTGCTTATGTGTGTTATGATATTATATTAGAAACTGCTTTTTCTTCTACACAAGTAAATAGTATAGCTGTTTGAATAAATAAAAAGTATGCTGGGCTGGGATTGTGGCTCAATGGTAGAGTGCTTGCCTCACATGCGTGAGGCACTCGGTTTGATCCTCAGTACCACATAAAAATAAATAAAATAAAAATATTGTGTCCATCTACAACAACAACAACAAAAAAACAAATTAAAAAAAAAAAGTGTGCTGAGTTGGGTGTGTTGGCATGAGCTATAATGCTAGATATCTGGGTGGCTGAGGCAGGAATATTGCTTGAGCCCAATAGATTGAGGCCATCTTGGCAGCTTGGCAAGACTTTGACTCAAAGAGAAACAAAACAAAACAAAACAAAACCCCAACAATAAAAGTATTGAGCTACCAGAAAATCAGTAATTTTATGTAGAAAAGACTTCTCAATCTTTGGAACTCATTATATTTTTATATTAATCGACAGCTAGTTTTGTAATTTCAAAAATTATTTAAAGATATAGGAAGTATACTGCAATTTAAGTTAAAAAAGCAATGGTTCTGATCTAAAGACTAAAAGTAAATGTTCATAAAAATATTATTACCTTCTAAATTTTTATCAGTTATAAAATCTGTATGATTCAATCCATATTCTTTTTTTATATTTTTTTAGTTCTAGGTAGACACAATATCTTCATTTTATTTATTCTTATGTTGTGCTGAGGATCGAACCCAGTGCCTCACATATGCGAGGCAAAACACTCCACCACTGAGCCACAATCTCAGCCCCTCAACCCATATTCTTTTAATATCTCCTTATTAAAAGCTCTACTTTTTGGGCTGGAGCGGTGGCTCAGTGGTAGAGCGCTTGCCCCGCATGCGTGAGTCACTGGGTTCGATCCTCAGCACCACATAAAAATAAATAAATAAAATAAAGATATCATCACATCCATCTACAATTAAAAAAAAATTTTAAAACAAAATTTTAAAAAAAAAAGCTCTACTTTTATACTAAGTTCTACTCTTGCATTATGTTCAACTAAGTAGGGTAAGAATAAAAGTCACGTCCATGTAATTAACATAGCTACTAGGAAGCTTCTCATGACAAATTTAAACCAAAAAACTTCATGCAAGATAAAAAGAATAGAAAACTACTTACTGAAGGTACATTTTAGTCTTGAAAAATCTAAAGTAGCAGGCTTTTTATTTTAAATTTGATGTGCTAGCATCTACTAAATTAGTAATTTAGTTAAAAATCATTTTTAAGGGTTTCAAAATGTCATAATCCCTCATCAGAAAATATGAAATTCCAAAGCTCCAAAAACATAAGTATTTTTTTCATAATTCATTTGGCAGCAACTAAACTTATATGAAGCTCTTCATAACTCTCACTTGGCATGAACATTTGCTGGAGGAAAATTAACACATTTGAATATACAGTGTCCCCCCTGGACTTTCCATTGCAATTATAGGTGGCACATGTACCATATTACTTCTTAAAGATTTGAAAAGTCTAAATATTGAAACACAACCAGATTTAAGTGTTTTTGATAATGGAGTATGGATCGGATAATTCTAAAATACTTAAAAAGATTTTTAATTCCCCCTCATTTACCATTAAAAGCATCTCAATATTCTGCACACTATCTCTACTTGTGCTTTCATATTCTAAAACACTTACTTAAATAAATAAAAATATTACTTTCACATCAGACTTGTTTTGATAAGCACTAACTTAACAGATACTTTTCTTAAAAATCACAAAAACAGTTTGAGAAAATCAAAATGTTCAAAGATTTGAGTATATTAGACAATGCAACTTTTTCAATTATAACATTTATTTACACTGTACCTTATTATAAGAAATCTGAATTGGAAGCTTTTTAAACTGTAATATTTTAATTCAATTGTAAACTTAGATGACAAAAAATAAAGAATGTATTTTTGCAATATACAACTAGGTTCTTCTATCATTCTGGCTTTCATTATCTGAAAAAGCCATAAGAAATGGAAGCACTTACTTAGGAGCAGAAGGACCCCTTGGCCAGGTTCCATCTTCATTTTTCTGTTCTATCACTAATACCTGCAAACATGACACAATAAAGAGTGTTTTCTCATTATTTTTAAAAAGTTAAAATAGGTGTAAAAGAAAGCTAAATGCACTAAGGAACTAAAATAGTTGCGATTATTAAAAGGATACAATAGACAAAGTGAAGGGATATGGGCATTTTGATTCCAAAGCTGGGCAAAGGAGATAAAAAAGACCTCAAGCAGAAGTCAGTAACATTAGTGAGAAAAGAAGGCAAATAAAGAAAATCACTGGTTCTATAACTTTAAGAAAGTTTAAACCAAGTAAATAGAATATAAACTCAATAGGTATGTTTTTTATTTGTATTGGTAGCTTATAACATACACTGCAAATAACAGATGCTTAACCAGTGGTTATAGCTGTTAAACATGATGTATGATCTTAGCTAATTATCATTTCCTGTGTCATTATGTAAATTATAGAATATTTTAATATTTAAACAATAGAGTAACATTTATGAGAATCAGACTGAAGTTCCCTGTTGCAGCACATTTGAGGTAGATAAAAATTGCATCTAATAAATGAAAGGAATCTAAACATCCCCAAATTCTTCCTTATGTTCCAGACTAAAAAAGAAATTTTTCTTCCAGTTTTTGCTATAGAGATGAGTTTGTGCAAACAAGAAAAATTTACTTTTAAAATAATTTAATTAGCAGAAGAAATGTATGATAATAAGAAAACTCAGTCAATATGACTTGAAGTAAATAAATATACTACAAATCTGGATACATTCTATATATTCAGTTTCATTAATTTTTCTTACAGTTGTAATTGTGTAACCTACTCTGCATACTCTTGGCAATATATTTTTATGGACTATATGTTTCCAGGCCATTTATAAATTGGCAATCAATTTATAAAAGGGGTCCTTTTGATTCTAATCATGTAGAATGTAAGCCTGTTTCAGAATACATGCAATGAATAAAACACTGATTAAAAAATTCATGGAACCATGTTGAAAGATAGTGCCAAAATATTAAAATTATCTTTAAAAAAATCTAACATTTCTCACATTCAGAAAACTTGTATGATGTATTTATAATAAATAAAATAAAGAATAAATGAATTGTGTGTTAGTTCCCTAAACATTAGTAACTCCATTTTGGTTGTGGGACTCCATCTTGACCCAAAACCAAAATTTATAAACTGCCAAGAAAAAGAAACTTAAAATATTCTCATAACCCTCTCCCATAACCCTCTCCCCTCCCAAGTCCCTAAACACAAAAAAACTGTTATTACCCAACCACCTGAATCCAAAGTCAATTCTAGCTTGCTCTTGTTCCTTGTCCAAAAGATATGTAAGCTTCCATTCAAGCAACACTGGCTGCTGCACCTTGCAGAAGGGCAGCCTGGAAGATATTCTCCGTCAATAAACCTTTGCTTGAACTGAGAGATGTCTCTCTTGTGGATATTTGTGCCAGCTACCCTAACATTGTGCACCTGCCATTCTGGTCCCTTCCTGGTCATATTCCTCTCCCTATCTCCCAGAGACAATTAGCCATTGTCTCAATTTTCGAATTATCACTCCAATATGTTTTCATATGTTTTAAAGATTTATACAATAGAATTTATGATTTAAAACTTCTGAATAAAATTTTTCTTTACTACAACTTGTAACTTTAGTGACACATAAAACTTATATCCATAAACATGGCCATTTGGAAAACTTAAATCAGTTATAAAACAAGATTTTACTGCAGAAATTTTCAAAGTTATACATTTAACATTGTTTAGCCACAATACCTTCATTTCTAACAGTATTTGTACTGAAAACCATGTTTTTTGTTATTTTTTTTAAATGGCGCTGGAGATTAAACCCAGGGTCTTAAGCATGCAAGGCAACACTCCACCAACTGAGCCATATCCCCAGCCCAAAACTTCATATTTTTTTTAAAAATATTTTTTTAGTTGTTGATGGATCTTTATTTTATTCATTTATTATTTGTATGCGGTGCTGAGGATCGAACCCAGTGCCTCCCGCATGCTAAGCAAGCACTCTACCACTGAGCCACAGCCCCAGCCCCCCAAAACTTCATGTTTTTACAGCAACTGATGTTAATGTTAAAAGGTCATCATCAAAAAAATGTTAAAATTCAAATGCCTCTGTATCATTCTCTGAATAAAATTTTGCTTATAATTAAAACTAACTCAAAATGAAGATATTTTTAGAAAAATTACAAAATTTAAATCACATATACAAAAGGAAAAAGGAAAAGTCTACCCTTTTGGGGAGACTTACTTTGTTTTACTTTCTAATAAGGATATTTTCAGTTTTGTTAAAAGAAGTATAGTGTTTAGTTCATTTATGACAGTCAGAAAGAACAGCTAATTAGATGGAAAAGCTGAATTTTTTAACATTCCACTGTACGGCCTGGGACTAAGGCAGCAACTGAGCAAGACAGCTTGACTGAGGAGAGCAGACAGACTATAAGTCTGGGAGAAGAAGGAAGTTAATTATCCTTTTGTTCTCATAAACTGCCTGTAGGGTGGGGTGGTGTAGTGTCAGGGTGTTTCACAGTACCTGACACTGTCTTCAGATTGGAGCCCAGGTTCCTCATGGTGGCCCCCTAAGTCCCTCCTTCCCCTCCTACCCATCTTTAGATATACTCCCTCTTTCAGGAATTCTTCCTAAAAGTCCTCTCCAGCTCTTTCCTCCTCTGTCTATGAAGGTATTTGCACCTGAATCTTATATTTTATTTTATTAAACTTTAACATTGTATCTTAACAACCTGGAGAAAAATAAAAAGAGAGAAGAACTGCTAAAAGATCTAGAATATTTAATGAATAGCCTTTGAAATATTTCTACTCAAGGATCCAAAGTCCTTAAAGATATTTAATCTTATTAAATGAACTTATTCTCCTATTCTTCAACCTGGTAAATGCATGCATACCTACACCTATAATAGCAAGAATATCAAATTATTTAACTTCTCTAAACTTTAGTTTTTTTTATTTTTAAATTTGTTCTTTTTAGATACATGTGACAGTAGAATGTATTTTGACATATCATACATAGAATAAGTATAACATTCCAATTAAGATCCCATTATTGTGGTTGTATATGACGTGGAGTTACACTGGTCATGTATTCATATATAAGGATAGGAAAGATATGTCTGATTCATTCTACTGTCTTTTCTATTCCTTCCTCCCTCTCTTGCCTTCATTTCCTTTTGTCTAGTCCAATGAACTTCTAATCTTTCCCTTCCTCTCCCTTGTTGTGGGTTAGCATAGAGAGAACATTATGTCTTTGGTTTTTTGAGTTATTTTTATTATTAAGGGGTTTTTTGTGTCAGTTTTTTGAGTTCTTTGTATATCCTGGAAATGAATGCTCTAAGGTGCTGGTGGAAAATATTTTCTCCCATTCAATAAGCTCTCTGTTCATATTCTTCCTTTGCAGTGAAGCTTTTTAGTTTGATACCATCTCATTTATTGATTCTTGATTTTACTTCTTGCACTTTAGGAGTCTTATTGAAGGAGTTGGTTCCTAAGCTGACACAGTGGAGAGTTGGGATTCCTTTTTCTTCTACTAGGCGCAGTCTCTGGTCTAATGCCTAGGTCCTTCATCCACTTTGAGTTGAGTTTTATACAGGGTGAGTTTTATACATATGGATTTCCAGTTTTCCCAGTACCATTTGTTGAAGAGGCTATTGTTTCTACAATGCATGTTTATGGTACCTTTGTCTAGTATGAGACAACTTTATGTTGGTATGACTCTGTGTCTTCTAAGATTATAACTTATTTTAATTAGGATCCTATTCTTGTGGTTGAACAAGATGTAGAGTTTCACTGGTGGTGTATTCATATATGAACATATGAAAGTTATGTCCAATTCATTCTATTGTCTTTCCTGTTCTCATCCTCCTTCCTTTCTTTCTCCTTGTCTAATCCAATGAACTTCTGTTCTTCCTCCCTTCGTCATTATTGTGTTAGCATCCACATATCAGAAAGTACATTTGATCTTTGTTTTTTGGGAATTGGCTTATTTCACTCGGCATGACAGTCTCTACATCCATTTACCAGCAAATGCCATACTTTCACTTTTAAGGGCTGAATAATATTCCATTATGTACATGTATATTTTCTTTATCCATTCATCTGTTTAAAGGTACCTAGGTTGATTACGTAGCTTAGCTCTTGTGAATGGAGCTGCTATAAACATTGATGTGCCCGCATTACTACAGCATGATCATTTTAAGTCCTTTGGGTATATACCAAGGAGTTGGGTAGCTGGGTCAAATGGTGGTTCCATTCCAAGTTTTCTGAGGAATCTCCACACTGCTTTCCAGGGTGGTTGCACCAATTTGCAGTTTCACCAACAATGTATGAGTGTATGTTTTTCCCCAAGTCTTCTCTGACATTTATTGCTGCTTGTATTCTTGATAACTGCCACTCTGACTGGAGTGAGATGTAATCTCAGTGAAGTTTTGATTTGCATTTCTCTAATTACTAGAGATGTTCAACATTTTTTCATATATTTGTTAAGCAATTGTATTTCTTCTTCTGTGAAGTTCCTGTTCAGTTATTTTACCCACCTATTGAATGGATTATTTGGGGGGTTTTTTGAGTTCTTGATTTGTCTTGGAGATTAATGCTCTATCTGAGGTACTGGTGGCAAAGACTTTCTTTTAATTAAAGTACCTAACGATTAATACAAAAGACATATTCTGGTGTGCCTACATGATGGGATGGTATGGATAACTTGAATATCTGAATGATAAAAAGCAATTTTGGGGGAAGAATGCAGGGAATGGGAAGAAGGGTACATGTGGCAGATGAATTATGTAGGCAAAAGTATAACAGTATGAAATGGTGTAGTGTGTTCAGATATAGTTCAGTTTGGTACTGCTACAGTGACAAGTATAATCTAAAGATGCTGGAAGAATAGATAAGTGGTTAAATCATGACTGGGTTAAAGTTTCTGGACTTTATAGATATTAAGGAGCCAGGAAAGGTATATGAAAGGAAAACAATCAGATTTACATTTTGGAATGAATATTCTGGCACAAATAAGACTGAGTGTGGACATATAAGGACTGAAAGTAAAAGCATTTGTTAAGAGAATATGAAAGATAAAGGCTAGGAATAGAATAGAGAGATTAACTCGAGATGTTTAAAAGAGAATCAGTTGCTGATTATGACTAAAATCTTAAGTTCTCAATACATTCATTTCTTGGGTTATGCCATTAAAGAAAGATCAAATTGGGAGATGATAGCTACAAGTAAGGGTTGGTAAACTATGGTCCACTTAGTCGGCTGTATTGCTAAAAACAGTTTTATGGTAACACAGTCATACATACTTGTTTATATATCAGCTATGGCTGCTTTCATGCTATTACAAGGGCAGTTAGAGTTACACAGACTTTATGGCCTATAGAAACTAAAATATTTATTACTTGAACTTCACAGAAAGTCTGCTGACCTAGTTTATAATATTAACTGCCTTTTTTTTTTTGGTACCAAGGATTGAACTCAAAGGTACGCGACCACTGAGCCACATCCCCAGCCCTATTTTGTGTTTTATGTAGAGACAGGGTCTCACTGAGTTGCTTAGCACCTCCCCATTGCTGAGGCTGGCTTTGAACTTGGGATTCTCCTGTCTCAGCCTCCCAAAGTGCTGGGATTACAAGGTTGAGCCACCACACCCGGCCTAACTGCTTTTTAAAAATAAGAATAATTAAAAAAAATTTTTTTTAGTTGTAGATGGACACAATACCTTTATCTTATTTATTTTTATGTGGTGCTGAGGATCAAGCCCAGTGCCCCACACATGCTAGGCAAGTGCTCCACCACTAAGCCACAACCCCAGCCCATATAATTTCTTCTTAACAAGTAGATTATTCAAAAGTTCAAGGAGAGAATCAGAAGTTATAGTTACTAATCAGCATGGGTAGAGATGAGAAGAGTTAGAAGGCAGAGACAGTAGAACCCACTATATAATACAGGATATTCATTAAAGTTTGTGAATCCAAAAAAGTTTCATGTGTAATATGCTTAAAATAAACATTATTGCTAAACAATACCTGTCCTTGATATAAGCCAGCATCCTGAATGGTGCTGTCTGGTTTATTCAGTGGTTCAAATGTATTACTCATGTATTTGTTCCACAATCTGGTCTCCTTTTCATCTGGAATATTGAAGATTTTTCTTATTTCCTTTTCAATTGTATCTAGATTTAAGAAGGAAAGATATGTAAATATAATGAATGTTTAAAATGTACCATGAAAAGCTAGATGCTTACCTGAATAAAAGATCTAAGTTTAAAATAAGAATAGAATAGCAAGAACAGATGAACATATATGTGAGAAATATTTAAAAAAAATACAACACACAAGAAAAGTTTTTAAAACCAGTTGTGGGTTTTAGGGGAAAAGTTAATTATAACTAGGACAGATGATTACTTGAAAAATTTAAGACCTCAAAAGGTAAACAAAGTTCATTCACACAACACTAAAATATAATTTGTTATATAAGATTAACTTGAACTTTTAATTACAAAAATCAACATATTTTCTGTAGGTATTTATAAATTACAAATTAAAGTATGACTAAAAGATGCTACTCATTTACCACATAAAGAGTTTAAGAATAATTTATGCTACAGAATATAGTTTATAGTTTGAATAGGTAACTAGATTATATGGACACAAAATGAAAAAGAATGTCCCTTGCTTGATGGGAAGGGTGTACTTATCATAATTTCTTTATATTCAAGGTAAAACTATACATTTTCCTTAATTCTTAATCAATGACCTTCGAGTGTTTTTTAAAATACCAGTAGCTTAATTTGTGTAAAATAGAATATAAAATTATCTCTGTGTCTGAAAGTACAAATGTAAGTTTCAGTACCTACAGTTAAATGAATGTTTAAGATTTTAAAATATCAGAAAGAAATATTGGGCAATATTATTATAGCTAAGTGGTCAATAACTTGCCCAACAGACTCAAGAAAATCTGAATAAATTACTTACTCAATGACATATGATGAAATATGGAATAATATAAATTTTAGAATAGTTGGTTAGTTTTGGGAAAAACATTATTTGTAAAACACTAGACTTCATAATGTATGTTCTTTTAAGAAATTTAAAAAGCTATACCTATTCTACATAAATTTATCCCAATGTTTATGTTTATATTCTATTTATGTTCTATGTAGCAGCTAAAGTTTGGTAATAGTCTTATAATCAATGAAATATTAATAGGGTATTAAATTAGTAGTAAATCTTGCAGTGCATCTCAAAATATAAAGCGCATTAACCAGAAATTTAAATAATGACATAAAATAAATGATCAGTATTGCTTTCTATCTTTCTATATTTTTTCTTTCTCTTCTTATTAAAGTAGACATGTCTAAGAAAAATGCATTAATCATCAGTATTTTGTGATAAATTTCCAAAGTAACACACCTGTATAAATAGTGCTTGGATCAAGACACAGAACACTATATTTCCCTTATTCCTATAAGGGGAAAGGAAGAAGCCAAGGATGTTAAGTTTCATCTTTCTATAAAAATGAATACATTTTTTTCACTGCAGAAATAGTTGTGCTTATTGCAAAAATACTGAAAATACTGCCATCTATTAAGAAATAATCACTGTTAACATTCTGTCTTTTCCTGACATGCTTTTCCATTATGGCAGACATTTAATGTACATAATACATACCATATACAATCATACATGGAAATTTCCTCTTAAATTTAAAAAAAAATTTTTTTTAGTTGTAGATGGACACAATGCCTTTATTTTGTTTATTTATTTATATGTGGGTGCCGAGGATTGAACCCAGTGCCTCACACATGCTAGGTAAGCACTCTACCACTGAGCCACAACCCCAGCCCCTTCATTAAGATTTGTAATCTAGTTTTATATGGGGAAAAAATATTAGAGGTATAAAAAATAGCAATCCAAAGACCTTGAAATAGGATTGTGCTTGGCATGTTTTAGAACAGCAAGGCATATGAAAGTGGCTGAGGTATAATGAATGAGATAGAAATAAAACCTAAAGGTACTTCTGTACTTTAGAGTTTTGTGGGCTATGAGAGAATTTTAATTCCATTCTGAGTAAGAAAAAAGTGAAATGATAGAACTGACATTCTAACTGTTCACTTTTCTAGTATAGACTGCAGGGGTTTCAAGAGTGGGAGACAAGGCTACGGAAGTAATACAAAACAAGGTGGTAGAAATGGAACCAGTGTTTAGATTTAAGTGATGAAATGAAGAATGGACTGTGAAGGATTTGAGGGTCAAAAATAAGGAAACAGAATAATACCAATGTTCTTGACCTTAGCAACTAGAAGTGGCCATTACTGAGATGGGGAAGAACGAATGGGCAGCAGAGTTTGAAGTGAAGGCAGGGAGTTTCACTTTTTACATGATAATTATTTTGAGGATCTTACTAATATACAAGTAAAGATCTGGAGTGGATGAAACCGGAATTACGGAGAATTTGGACCAAGACACACAAATTTTAAATATACTGAAAATATTGATGAATCACCAAGAAAAAGAGAGTAGACCCAATTACTTAGCATGGAGACACTGATATTTTGAGATCAGGAAAATGAAGATGATCTTACAAAGGATTCTCACAAGATGCAGCTAGTCAGAAACTGTGCCTTGGAAGCCACAAGAAAATAAAGTGCTTCCAGACAGAAAGTAGTTTGCTGTGGTCAATTTTGCTGGCTGGCAGGTTAAGAAAATGGGAGACTTCTATATTACTAGTGAACTTGGAAACAGGGAGGGCATCAGAGACTAGGATAGAAGGAATGTCTAGGGAGCAGTAACACTAATGTGACTGGCTAAAGAGAGAATGGGAGCAGATGGACCAGAAAGCAAGATACAGAAACTGAGATGCGCAAGTCCAGTTACATATGACAGCCTAGAAAATAACTGTGGAAACTGGTGGTTAAGGTTTGAGTGCAGGTCAGGATCACTGCAGTTGAGAATTTCCAGAGATTGAGAGTATTTTTTTCCATAGATTAACTGGATCCTATTAGCCAGTTAAAGATACAAATAAAGAAAAAGATACAGGTAATAGAAAAAAATTTGTTATGATAAACATTTCTAGAAGAAATATTAAGAAGAGTGTCAATCAATTTTATTAATATATATTAATATGCCATATATTAATATATATTATATATATTAATTGGATCCTATTAGCCAGTTAAAGATATAGATACAGAAAGAGAAAAAAATATAGGTAATAGAAATAAATTTATTATGACAAACATTTCTAGTAGGAATATTTAAGAAAAATGTCAACCAATTTTATTAATAAATTTTAGAAATAGTATTTTTCAAAAAGTTTCACAACAAAAATGCTGTTTTTAGTGGTTAGCCTTAAAGGAATATAAAATTTAATTTTATTATCTTATTGGAGTATGTTCACTACCCAAAGAGATCAATTTAGGGCAAAAAATATTCAAAGGCAAGTAATTTAAACCCTCATATGGCAAATTATTTAGTTCCTGCCTATGGCTCCTATCATTTTACTATAAATCAATATAAACAGCACTAGCTGAAAATAAAACATTTTACTAATTTAGTAATAATGAAAGTCAGAAAATTATGTCTTTTTAAAAAATAAACTTGTGGCACTATGGGATAAATCTAGAGGCACTCTACCACTGAGCCACATCCCATCCCTTTTTATTTTTGACAAAGGGTCTCACCAAATTGTGGAGGCTGACCTCGAACTTATTCCTTACCTCAGTCTCCTGAGCAGCTGGGATTACAAGTGTGTACCAGAAATTATATTTCTTAATTCCATTTATATAATTAATGTAGTCATTTCATGTACATGGCTTTTTTGATCATTTTCAATCAAGATTTTAAAACAGAAAATTCCATATCCATTTTTATTATCTAAATTTTTTGTTTCAAAACTCATGTTCTTTAGAAAAGCAAAATCAATCCAATTAATACGTTCAAAATGAACATTAGTTTAACATGCACAAACTGTGTAA
This sequence comes from Xerus rutilus, assembly GCA_028644305.1. Lineage (NCBI taxonomy): Eukaryota > Metazoa > Chordata > Mammalia > Rodentia > Sciuridae > Xerus > Xerus rutilus. The sequence goes on from CM053403.1 coordinate 49,868,714, forward strand.
GGCACCAGTTAAGATTTTGGCCCAGCAGCTCGGGAGGCTGAGGCAGGAGTTTAAAGCTAGCGAGTTCAAAGCTAGCCTTGGCAAAAGGCAGGTGCTAAGCAATTCAGTGAGACTCTGTCTCTAAATAAAAATACAAAATAGGGCTGAGGATGTGGCTCAGTGGTTGTGTGTGTGTGTGTTCAATCCCCGGTACAGAGAAAGAGAGAGAAAGAGAGAGAGAGAGAGAGAGAGAGAGAGAGACGGAGGGAGGGAGGGAGGGAAGGAGAGATACAGACAGACACTGAGACAGACACATACACACACAGAGATTGATTTTGGGATAAGAGCTCTAGTTATGAAATTTAAAACTGGCTCTCCCATTTGCTACCATGGTAAACTGAAGTAAGATGAAAGCGTAAGCTTCATCATCTATAAAATGAGGCTATATGGTTCTTAAGGTTCAAATAATAGCATTCCTGAAAAGTACCTAAAATATATTAAGTGTTCAATAGCTGTTATATTGTATGATATCTATAGAAGCCTCTAAAATGCCTGATTCAATTAAATTTTGCAAAACTTTTTAAAATAAGACCTACAGTTAGAAACTGTGACTCAGTAGATATACATACACATTGATATTTTGTACTCTGATATTTCTCATTCAATTCTATTTACTCTCAAAACTGTCTAAAAAGGCACCAAAGTAATGACTGCCAATTGGAAAACCACTGATCTATCAGAATAAGAATTTGTAGCTATGGAAAATTTAAGTTCATATACAATTTTAAGGTATATATCCAATATGTGAAGCATTTTAAAAAGTGGAATATTTAAGCTGCTGATAAAATCTATACTAGATCACAAACTTTTTGGAGCAGAGATCCTTTAGAAATTATATTTCCTCATGACAAATTCTTGATTCTTAACATGAGAACTCCAAAATGCTTGTTATGAATTCAGAAATTAAGCCAGTCACAGATTTTCATAAGTTAAAACATTAAATATCTAAAATAAGATTTCTGATGGTTTCATGTTTCTAATTTTGCTGTTAAAGTATTTAGATGGTTTCTTTTCTTATTAACTTTTCTTGTTAAAAGGAAAATATCAAACTTTAAAAATATCCAGAAAACCTTATCAACTAACTTAAGAAATAGCTTCTCATTTACATTCCAACTGGCTGCAAATCGAAGATTAGTTTCTGAATTAATTTTAAGGGAGAAATTTTATTAGAAAAATTGTGTGCAGATCACTATAATTAACATAATTTTCACATTTTGAAAACATCTACTTTTTAGCATGCAGTAATGATTTATTTTCTTGAATATGTTCTAAAAATCTGGAAACTCAAAATGTGAAATAATTTATCCATAATAATTACAAGTTTACTGAAATTGAATCTTTTTTTTTTTTTTTAGTACTGGAGATTGAACTCAGCGGTACTTGACCACGGAGCCACATCCCCATCCCTATTTTGTGTTTTATGTAGAGACAGGGTCTCACTGAGTTGCTTAGTGCCTCACTGTTGCGGAGGCTGGCTTTGAACTCGAGATTCTCCTGTCTCAGCCTCTCTAAGTGCTGGGATTACAAGCTTGCGCCACCGCGCCCGGCTGAAATTCAATCTTGAACTTATAAACATTTCAGCTAAATAAAGATGGGAGAATAAGGAATTCATGATATAATATTTTATATGGCAAAAACATTAGAATTAATGTTTTGAAGAATGTTGTTATTTCATAAAATATACACGTTAAAAGTATTTTCCTGCTGTGAAACTAAAGTGGTAAAAGCCAAATGAACCCTGAACCTCACCAGTTAAGCAAGCTACCACTGAGCTACATATCCCTAGCACTTATTTACTTTAATCTGTGTTCTTAATGATAGGTTCAAATAAGGTAATCTTATTCAGTGTTATAATTCATAAATTTGCTAATCTCTCTTAAATGCTGATTTCTCTGTTTATATTTTCCAAAAAGATCAATGTTATCACCACTAATCTCGTTTTTTAAAATCATTATTTGCAATTAAATAACCATTTTTTGTATTTATTTTGATTTGTATTTTATAAAAGTACTGCAATTTTTATTAAATTCACAATAATTTATTTTTAAAATTTTATTCAATATGTGTGTGTGTGTGTGTGTGTGTGTGTGTATTGTTTTTGGTACCGGGGATTGAACTCAGGGGCACCCGACCACTGAGCCACATCCTCAGCCCTATTTTGTGTTTTATTTAGAGACAAGGGTCTCACTGAGTTGCTTAGTGCCTCCTGGTTGCTGAGGCTGGCTTTGAACTCACAATTCTCCGGTCTCAGCCTCCCAAAGTTCTGGGATTAAAGGCGTGCACCACTGTGACTGGCTCAATATGTTCTTGATTTTAAAATAAAAGGTTTTTAAAAATAGAATGAAAATTTTTGTATATTTAAAATATACATGTATAGAAGTATATAAAGATATAGAGAAACTAGATCCACTGATATTTGCGAATATGATTGATTCCCTAAGTTATTCATTAACAAAAATCAATGTATCATAACAATGTTAAGCCTGTTGTTTTAATTACTTAATTGTATTTAGAATACAAAATAAATTGAGAGAAAAAAAGAAATAGGCAATTGCCATTTTCAATGCTACTTAACCAAAATTTATTTAAGCAAGTTTTTAAAGTTCTACCTTAATTTACATTTTGTAGAAGACATGACATACATTTTTAAGTGCTAAATTAAAACAATAACTATACAATTTTTAAAAGTAAAGTGACACAAATGTTAAGCTTTTTAACAAATAGAAAACAGAATAACAAATAATAAATAATTCAACTCTAAGCTAAGACATATTGTGTCAAGGTTAGGAATCTGTGATATTTATGAATAAGCCCTTAAAATGGTTATCATCCTAGTTGCACATAAAAAGAGAATTATAACTAAATTATCTAATAGCAATGGTTTAAAAGAGATAGGATCTTGCATTACCTATTGTGTCAGCTTTGCTAAATCTTCGAGTTACAACATTGTTCATGTTTCCATTTTCACAGAGCTTCAGTTCTGTGAGGTATACTTCTACTTTGCAGTGCTTCACAAACATACCCTGTTCAACCACCTAAAAAAAGGGAAACAAACCAGTATCACCTATATCAATATATTTCATTCTCCAAGCAATATATTTCCCTAATGAGGCTTTAGAAAAAAACTACAGATCTCTAATGGAAATCAATTAACTATTAAAACCTGTCAATATAAAACAAAAGATACTGTATAACTGAAAGTTAAAAAGAAACATTTTTGGAAACTTTAACAAAATATGGATAATCATGATTTAAAACATCCAGAGTTTGTAAAGGCAGTCTACTGATTTATAAAGATACTTTGGTACACTATAAACAGTGAATACATTTAGTCTTTATGAGTAGAAAGTTTACCCAAAATGACTATGTATATATTTTTTCTCGATGTAATACATAATTAGTACACAAATGCAGCTCTGATTAAAGATACAAATATACATCTAGCTTTTACTAGTAATCTCCAAACAAAAAACCTTTAAAAAGTTTTACCCAATTTGAATAACTGTTATATTATCACTCTGCATGTTAAAATAAATATTTTAAAATGATAACTCAAAATTACTGATGCCAAAATACTTGACTATTGCTCTGTAACTGATACGTTAGTTTCATTCTAAAATGACTTTGTTTGACCTTTACATGCATACTTAGTAATTCTATGCAACTGATTTTTTTTTAAAAGAAGCTGTTAAGCTGTTAAAAAGCTATTACGTGCAAGCAATAAAGTATAAAAAGAGAAAATATTTATATATTAGGGTCACCTTTTAAATAAATATAATTCCTTTCGATCTTCTAAATGTTAACTGTAGAATTTCAGTCATGAATACTGTTTCTGAAAATAGTAATGGGCCTGATATGTGATACATTAGACAAATATGGTGAAAGGGAGGCTCCAAAATGACTTAGATGTACTCACAAGCTTATATCAATTTAATATGTGACTTAGAAACTCATTTTTCACTTGTAGGGAAATGGTTTCAGCTCAAAGAACTAAAAGAGCTTAGCTATTATTTACTGCATAAACTAATATGAATTTTTAGTCTCATAAATTTGCTCAATCATGTTACAAATTTCTAAAACAGGTTACAGCCTACACTTCTCCCTCTGTTAATAAACTTAATTCATTTTATAAAATCCATAAAGCATAATAATAAAATTTAATGAATTTAAAAACTCATAACATTTAATTTTATGAGATTACTGGTAGCTATATTTAAATAGAGAAAAGCTAGGAATCATATTTGATTTTTTTTTAGTTGTTGATGGACCTTTATTATTTTTTTATTGGTAATGTGGTGCTGAGAATCAAACCCAGTGCCTCTCACATGCTAGGCAAGCGCTCTTCCACTGAGCTACAATGCTAGCCTCATATTTGATTCTTATCAAGCAGAAATTTTGACTTTGGGACTCAATATTTGAGTAAAATCCTAAAATAATACTACCTACTAATCACTGGTGGGTTGCTAAAACTGAGGTGAACTGCAGGCCTCATTTATATAAGAAAGAAAAGGAGAAATAGGATAAATAAAAGAAAACTCTTCATTAGGAATTACATTGAGGAATATATTTTCCAAATAAGCACAGGTTTTTGTTTTTAATTGAGAATTAATTTTCAGAATACTGATAGATATTTTTCTGGAAAGAACCTGATAACTGAATTGTCAGAAAGTCATTGTAAAATCTATAAAAGCTACTGTTCATTGAAAGTGCATATAAAGATGTTTAATATGAAGAACGTAATCTGCTTATAATTTTGTGCAAAGTTAGAAAAATTATGATTGTAACAATTTTTTTCTATTTGCCTCAACAAATGTTTTCAGTGAATAGTGTGTACAGCTTCTGATAATTTGTTTTTTTTCTGTTATGTTTGCCAACATGTATTAAAATGCA
>CM053403.1:49873742-49943188 GCA_028644305.1 Xerus rutilus
CTGACAGTTTATTCAAGGTCCTTTAGGCTTTCATTATATTCTTAAAAGTCTTACAGCCTTTACCCACTGCTTACCTCCAAAGCCATCATATTTCAATTTTTGTTATGTCAGTACCCTACTTCCAGGTACAAAAATCAATATTAGTTATTTCTTGCTGCATAAAAAAACTGCCTTGAGACTTAGCAGTATAATCCAGCAACATTGTCTCATTTCATTTCTGAGGGTCAAGAATCTGGGAGCGGTTTAGCTGGGCTGATCTGTTTTGGGGTCTCTCATAAGGTTGCTGTAAAACTGTGGGCCAGTGCTTTAATCATCTGAAAACTTAAGTAGGCCCAGGCAATCCACTTCCAAGATTACTACTTAGGCCTCCTTCCTCATTAGCACAGATCTCAGTTACTCATCATATGGTACTCTTCATAGTTTGTCTGAGTGACCTTGCCATAATGCAGTTGAATTCCCCCAAGTGAGATATGAGAACTGAAGTACATGCACATTCAAGATGTAAGCTGCAGTGTCTTTTATAACCTAGTCTTGAAGTAATATACCATTAGTTCTGCTACATACTACTGGAAACATCCACACAAAGGGACCCAAAGATGTGAATATAAGGATTTGGAGAGTATACGGGGTCATTTTAGAAGCTGCTATAAATTACATGCTAATATTTTTATTTATTTTTTATTTATTTTGTGTACTGGGGATTGAACTCAGGGGCACCTGACCACTGAGCCACATCCCTAGCATTGTTTTGTATTTTACTTAGAGACAGGGTCTCACTGAGTTGCTTAGCACCTTGCTTTTGCTGAGGCTGGCTTTGAACATGTAATCCTCCTGCCTCAGCCCCCTGAGCTGCTGGCATTATAGATGCACACCACTGCATCTGGCTTACATGCTAATATTTTAAATAGTTTAATTTTATATATATTTTCAACCTCATAATAAATTATTAATGTTTTAAACAGTCTATACTAATATTTATTCACAACATTTTTTTTTTCGTGTCTCCAAACTTTCATGTCGAATACTTTTCCTTTCATTTTGAAGACTACCTTGAATTTCCTTTAGTACACGTTTGCTGGTAACAAATTCTATCAGTATTTGTCTGAAAATGGCTTCTTTCACTGTCATTCTGAATGATTCTTTCCATAATCACAGAATTCTATTCTGGAGTTGCTACTGTTAGGAATTATTTTTTTCCCTTTTCAACATTTAAAAAATATGTTTTTTAGTTGTTGATGGGCCTTTATTTTATTCATTTGTTTATATGTGGTGCTGAAGATGAAGCCCAGTGCCTCACACATGCCAGGCAAGTGCTCTACCACTGAGCCACAATCCCAGCCCTCAATATTTTTTATTGCGTATGGTTTTGTTAATAATTTCTCAGGTTGGATTCATAGCTTTTCTTGAATCTATAAATGATAGCTTTCTCAGTCTGGGAAAACTCTCAGCTATTACCTTCTCAGGAATTAGTTCTACCCACTCCATTCTCTTTCCTCTCCTTCTAAAATTTTAAATTATACACACACACACACACACACAACTCACTATATTCCATGCATTATTCATTTATTTCTGAATTTTCCATTCTTTAGTCTATAAGTTTTCATTTATTTAGCATAATATCCAAATATTAAGTTCATTCTTTTTTCATAGTATCAGTTTTAGAATTATATCTGGTTTTTAGTTTTGCCCTACTTTTCAATTATGGCTTTTACTTTTTGAGCATAACACATATAGTTATTTTATAGTTTCTGTATAATAACTCTATTAACTGAATTCCTTATGGGTCAGTTTCTATTGTCTATTGTTTTTCTTGGATTTTGGTCCTATTGTATTTCTTGCTTATATCTGTTTTCATATTAGCTTGTTATTGAGTTTCTAAATCTGTAAGTGAAACATTATCTGAGGCCTGAGAAGATGTTTTCTTTCTGTATTGTAACTAAAGCTATTACCAATTCCAGATTCTTTACATAATCATTGTATAATTCCAAGTTGAACTTTATACTCACTAAGGGCAGTCTGTTTTACTTCAGGTGAAATTCACCTGCATCAGTTACATGGGTATAGTAAAAATACCAATTCCCATAGCTAGTGATTTAATTTTGGAGGAAGAGACATCTTTAATAAGAGATCAGGCAGTTTTATACAAATTAAAGTTTGAAAACTTTCATTTCCATTCACCTTATTAAAATAAATGTAGGGCCTTCTAATAGACTTCTCAAATTTTGTTCTTTATACTTATATCAACTTTTTTTTTTCTTTTCACTTTAATTTGCTTATGAAATTTTAAGAACTCTCAGTAAGGCTTCTTTTAAAGAGTAATGGTCAAGGATGTCTACTCTTGGGCTGGGGTTATGGCTCAGCGGTTGAGCGCTTGCCTCGCATACGTGAGGCACTGGGTTCAATCCTCAGCACCACATAAAAAAAAAAAACAAAATATTTAAAAAAAAAAAAAAAAAAGGATGTCTACTCTTACACTCAAAAAAATAAGATTAAAAAAGATTAATGGCAATGCAATTGGTGATCTGGTACCACAGTAAAAACGTGTAGGGTATAATAGGATATATGTGTAAGGAAAAAAAGAGACTAAAGTAATATAGGTTAGTACATTTGAAGATATTTTAGACAGATTTTCCTTTATCCTGGGAAATAAATTTTTTTAGAATGATTTCACAGCTAAATAGGCTATCCTTCAATTGGTCCAAAGACTCAATTCTCCAGGAATGATAAAGCACCTAGACTAATCTCTATTTATATAAATTGTCAATACCAATGTACAGTTAGCCAATTTATCTTAAATATTTGGTATTCTAATATGGGAATAACCTCACTTTCATAACTCTTTAGTTTCAAAAAAAGGAAAATTGGTAATTCTTAATATTTCTGGACTATAATTATGAAACTTTAAAATAAAGATATGAAGCTGGGTGTAGTGGTACATGCTTGTAATCCCAGAGGCTTGGGAGGCTGAGGCAGAGGATCCCAAGTTCAAAGCCAGCCTCAGTGATTCAGCATGGCCCTAAGCACTAAGGATGTGCCTCAGTGCATAAGCACCTCTAGTTCAATTGCCAATATCGACCCCCAAAATATAAAATTTAAAAAAATATATAAAAATAATCTACATTTTCAAATTGAAACATTTTTATTTTGTAAAAAATATTTAACTTTTAGTTTCTTATTTTCTAATTTTTTAAAATCAAAAAAGTAGTGCAGTATAGAAAATAAAGTCAAGCTGCCTAAGTTTGTATACTGATGTACTTTCTACCCTGGCCCCTTTTAACTTTTCGTCTTCATTTCCTTGCCTGTAAAGTGGGGATATTACTTACAGGGTTTTCCACAGGGATTATTTACTAATTATGTAATGTCTTCAGAACAGTGACTAGCACACAGTAAACCCTCCCTCTATATTGTTAGTTGTTATTGTTAATACATTTTTATAATACAATGTGGACTAACACTTTGCTGGCCCTTTTTTCCAGGATGAGTGATGAGGCTTCATAATTCATTGTATTAACAGTAAAATGTGAATTATTTAAGAAAACTAATAATTAAATTCAGTTATTCTCAGATGTACCTTTCGTGCTATTGGCTCCTGACCTTCCATCAATGTGTACCAGCTGACAAGTTTATTCCAGCCCTCAGTTGGCAACAGTATGTAATCCAATTCATCAATAAGATGTTCCTTAAGTGACTGGGCATCACCATCTGCAAAAGGAAAAATAAACTCAATACATAAACGAAACCATAGTATATTACCCTAAGTATTTTGATTATACATGCTATACATTATTTGAACTCATGAAGACCACTTTGAAGTATATAAAAGAATGAGCTCAAAAAACAAAGTGCTGGAATGGTTTAAATTCCACTGATGCTTGAAAAGTTTTCCATGTGTACAATTAATGAGTTTTCTAAAAATGTAATTCATTTGGCTCTTAAAAAATACATAATTATTAGCCAAGATGTCTGGAAGAAGAATATAACATTTTGAGTATCAGAGAACTCCCATGTGGCTCATTCTATCATCAGCTAATGTAGGAAATTCAGCAAGTAAATAACCTTTTATAATGATTCCAAGACAAATGGGCTATGAACCATAATAGAAATCACAAAGCGGTATCTTGTGAACCATCTCATTATTCTAGAAGGCTCATGATCGCGATTTCTCCCAAGATCTAAAATGGTGGGTTATTCAGATATGGTTCCAATGTTGTGATCTACTTTCAATTTTCTAGTTAAACCAAAAACATTTAATGCAGGGCAGCCAAATCTAGAAGCAATTTCCTGAGTTGAAGCTACCTCACAGTCCTAATCTGGGACTCATTTGTTAATTGGTCATTTGAATTTCTAAAGACAGAAATATCTCACTGGGTTTTAACTAACTTAAAGGAGATTTTCTTATTCTGAAATAGTCTTAATTAATAGATATGGGGGGCAAAACTGTTCTTGGCAGCATTTCAATAATGAAAATGTATTAGACCTAATAAAGTCTAATGATATAAATCAACTAGTAAGAAAAATGCTGAAGATGTTAAAAATGTTTCTAGGATCAATTTGTGGTCACAGTTTCTAAACTTTGAGAAAACTCCCAATCTTATAATATGAATTTCAATAGCAGACATAAACCAAGTATTAATTTTTTAGCTTAGTTTTTATTTAATTATTATTTGGTTGTTGATGAAAATATTTTATAATATATTTCCAGAAATTCTCTGAAGGTACAAGAAATATACTCTCACTAAGCATCATGTACTATGAGACGTACTACTGCTCAAAATGGAATTATCTCAGTCAAGTTCAAAACAGCCCTATAAGATAGATATCTCTATTAAAGATGAGAATATATATTCAGGGATATTGAGTAATTTACCCAAGGTAATTATAGGAAATTGCAGATACTGTAAAATGTTTTCTTATAGAAAACCATGTTATCTCAGTTAATTTTCAAAGTAACAGTATAAAGAAGGTATCTCCATTTTAATTAGTAAATAGATTCAGGGATGTAGACTCAGGGATGCCAAAATCATACATACAGAATACTTGCAGAGACTCAATCCATGTAAACACTGAGACTCAATACAGTAAACATGAATTTGTTTACTGTAACACCCATTTACATAGCATTATAATACACTGCATTGAGAAAAACGTAGAAAAAGTTTTAAAATTATGTGCCAGAATCTAAATGGTAATTCATATCTAATAGAAAAAAATAATTGATTTTTAGGGAAGAACACACTCAAACTGAAAATAGAATTGATATTTGCTATGTCTGTGCATACTGATATATAACTACAAGAAACTACATATTTAAAAATAATATTTTGTTTTGACATAATCAAAATAAGTGTGAAATCACCACCACTAGCAAAACAATGAAAATCTCTCTCACCCCTAAAAGTTTCCTTGTGGCTTTTTGTCATTTCTTCTTCCTGCCCATTCAGGTCCCACAATCTTGTCCCAAGAAAACTGATCTGTTTTGCAACTTAGACTAACTTACGTTTTCTAGAATTGTTTATAAAAACAGTATGTCCTATTTTTGCTTTTTGTCAAGCTGTTATTATTTTGAGATCATGCATATTTTTGCCTATCAACAGTTCATTCTTTTCTAATTGCTGAGTAGGATTTCATTATATAGATATACTATCATTTGTTTATCCATTCAAGTGTTGATGGGCATCTGAACTGTTCACAATTTTTTAAAATGTAAGTAACACTGTGTGAACATTCATATACAACTTTTCAAACGGATAAATGCTTTAATTTCTCTAGGGTAAATTCCTGAAGTAGAATGAATGTATACTACGGTAAATGTATGTTTAACATGGAATTTCATTTCCTCTACATTGTTGTCAACATTTGGTAAATTCTTTTAAATTCTAGCCATATTAAACCATGTATAGTAGTACCTCACTGTGGTTTTGTTTGTTTTGTAGTGCTGGGGATTCAAACCCAAGGACTCACGCATGCTACGCAGGCACTCTATTACTGAGCTATATCTCCAGTCCCCTTTATTGTGGTTTTAATTTTCATTTCTTTAATAATACTGAGGCTGAGCATCTTTGCATGTGCTTTTTGAAAACTTTCGAATCATTTGCCAACCTTTCCCACTGGGCTTTATTTTCTTCAAATTGAGTTTTATTCCATTGTGGTAAGAGAATATAAATTTTGTATGATTTTAATGCTTTTAACTTTACTGAGACAGGTTTTATGGCCCAGAATAGTCTATCTTGGTAAAAATTCTGCATATACACCTGAAAAGAACTTTTACTCTGTTATTTTACAGTGGCATGTTCTATAATGTCAACTCGGTCAAATTGATTACCAGTGTTATTCAATTTTTCTTTGGAATTTAAGAATCTGTATATCCATTTTCCTTCCCAGATTCTCTTTTCTTCCTCCTTCAGAAACTGCCATAATGCACATATTAGTTTGCTTGATGATCCCATAAATTCCTCAGGTTTTCTTTACTTTTTTCATTCTTTTTGTTTCTCTGACAGAATAATTTTAAATGATCTGTCTTCAAGTCTGCCAATTTTTCTACTGGATTAAGTCTGTCTTTGAAGAACTCTATTGAACATTTCAGTTACTGTATTCTTCAGCTTTAAAATTAGTTTGGTTCTTCTTTATAATTTCTATCTCTTTATTGATATCTTCATTTACCTGATTTGATTTAGTTGTCTGTTTTCTGTAACTTACTAAACTTCAAGACAACTGCTTTGCATTCTGTCAGGCAGATCACCTTCTGGAAATTTACTTTGTTTCTTTCTGTCATGTTTCCCTAATGCTTTTTCTTTGTGTGCCCACCCACAGCGTGTGTGAGTGAGTGAGTGAGTGAGTGAGTGAGTGAGTGTGTGTGTGTGTGTGTGTGTGTGGTGGAGGGTATCAGGGATTGAACCCAGGGTTGCTTAACTACTGAGTCACATCCCCAGTCCCTTTTTTATTTTCAGACACGGTATCATTAAGTCCTGAGGGCCTTGCTAAATGTAATTTGTAATCCTCTTGCCTCAGCCTCCAGAGTCAGTGGGATTATAGGTATGTGCCACCACACCCAGCTTCCCTGATTCTTTATATACTTTGTAGTTTTGCATTTGGTGCCTGTGTAACTAAAAAATTAATTAATTAATTAATTAATTTTTTAAAAATAACAACTACTCATTTTTAATTAAAAAAAAAAAAACAACTACTCATTCTAGTGTCCATGGATAGTTTTGACAGGGAAATACTTTCGGGAATCAGTAAGAACTTTTTCTATGGATACAGAGGGATTCATTAGTTTCTTTTTATTCTACAAACCCATAATCTCTTCCTCTTTCCGATAATTGACTACCATACCACAGGCCAGAACAATAAAGGCACACTCCACTCACCTTCCTAGGGGATAATCCCCAGGGAAGGTTCTTTGAATTTTCCCAACACTGTAGCGCTATAGCACCTGAAGCAAGCTACTGACTCCTTTCGCTTTGTTCTTAACTTCTGGAATCCAAATTATGCCAGGTCAGTCAGGCACGTTGAAACAAGACAGAAACCAGTCCTGTAACTACTTTGCAGAAAGGCAGGATGCTCCACTCTTCTCCTCTTCTGGAAGAAGACTCAGTTTCTTAGCCTTCTCTCAAACTTAACAGATTCTTCTGGTTGCAGCAATCACCCACACCTTTTCTTCTGTTAACTGCCCTCAGGTATCAGAACTATTCCCTTGGGCAGCACACTGAGAAGTGGGAAGTTAAACCCATGCTCTCCTTTTTCTTTCCCCCAAAGGGAGAAATCCTGCACCAAAACAGTCTCTCATGTTCTAACAAGCCAGCTTGGAGGAGTTGATATAGATAAAATACAATTACTCTTCTTACTTGTTTCAATGTGTTCTCAGTTTTATGCTCATCTGGAGTACTGTAACTTTACTGGATCTGGCCTTCCCATAAAGGTGTTCTGGCCCATATACCACTGTGAAATCAGTGTTTCTTTTGGGGAACAGGGAATGGAACTTCCTATTCTACTATTTTATTGATGTCACTCCTCTTCATATTATTTAAATTATGCCCTTAAGTAGGTAGATATTAAGGATAATTAAATTCTCCTGATGAATTGTCCCAGTCAGCATTATGAAGTGACCGTCTATCTCTGGTAATGTATTTTTGTTCTGAAACTTATTATTTGGTATTAATATGGCCATTTCAGTTTTCTTTTGATAGTGTTAGCATGTGCATTAATTTTCTACTGCTTCATAATAAATTACCATAGTGGTTTAAAACAACACCCATTTATTATCTCACAGTTTTGTGGGTTAGCAGTTCAGGTGAGCTCAGGTTAGTTCTGTCCTTAGGGTTTCATGAGGCTGAAGTCAAGATGTTAGGTGTGTTAGGTTCTTATCTAAAGGTTCTGGGAAAAATTCCACCTCTGAGCCCATTCAGGCTGTTGACAGAATTCATTTTTTCATGGCCGCATGTCTGAGATCACCATTTCCTTGCTGGCCATAAGTCTCTGTTCCTACAGACCAAGAATAATGCATTCAGTCTTTTTTTTGTTTTTTTTTGCTTTGAATTTAACTAATTCTGCCACTAGGCAGAAAAAATTCTCTGCTTTTAAGGGCATATGTGATTAGATAAAGCTCACTGGAAGCTGGGTGCGGTGGCGCAAGTCTGTAATCCCAGAACTTAGGGAGGCTGAGACAGGAGAATCGCGAGTTCAAAGCCAGACTCAGCAATGGCGAGGCGCTAAGCAACTCAGTGAGACCCTGTCTCTACATAAAACACAAAAATAGGGCTGGAGATGTGGCTCAGTGGTCGAGTGCCCCTGAGTTCAATCTCTAGTACCAAAAAAACAAAAAACAAAAAACAAAAAAAAACAAAGCTCACTGGAGCAATCTCCTCTCTGCCTTATAATCATGGGAGTGATATCCCACTTACAGGTTCCACCCATTCAAAGGGCAGAGGATTATACTAGAGAGTTGTTGGAGGTCAATCCTAGAATCTTGCTTATCACAGCATGGCACATTTTTTTTCTGACTGTTTTTTTTTGGTACCGAGGATTGAACTCAGGGGTACTCGACCACTGAACCACCATCCCCCCAACCCTATTTTGTGTTTTATTTAGAGATAGGGTCTCACTGAGTTGCTTAGCGCCTCGTTGCTGAGGTTGGCTTTGAACTTGTTATTCTCTGGTCTCAGCCTCCCAAAGTGCTGGAATCACAGGAGTGTGCCACCACACCTGGCTGACTTTTGTTCTCTTTTAGGTCTTAACTTTTCAATCTGATCTTATTGTCCCTACCTTTAATTAGGTTGTTTACAATTAGTGTGATCATTCACAGAGCAGGGTTTAAATCTATCACCTTTATTTGTTTTGCATTTGTCTCATCTGTTCTTTGTCCACTTTTTTCACTTCTTGGTGGGAGGTATTTTGGTGGGTCATATTTTCCTGCTTCTTTGCACATGGGAAATATTTGGTTGAATCCAAGACATTACAAATATTATGATATTATATACAGGATATTTTTGTATTAACATAAATATTCCTTTGTCCAAAAATTCACTTTAGTACTTGGAAACAGCTTCATGCTTTCAGTTTAGCAGAGCAAGATAATAAATTTCACCCAACTGTAAAGATAAAATTGTTCTCAGTAGTCTACACTGAATTATGAGGTTTTTCACTGGCTGCTGGGCACACCAATTACTTCTGTTCCTAAATCCTGATGTGTTCCTCAGATTCTTTTGGATGGCTCTTTTTCTGGCCTTAACAGCTTCCTCATACACATATGCAGATCCATAGTCACTTAAAAAGACATAAGGTCCTCTGCAGATCTCTAGGTCTCTCTCTTAGAGCTGTTCATTCTTCCCTGGTCTTCCTGGACTCAAATTTTGTCTTCTCAACAAAGGGATACTCCGAGAGTCTGAATGGGTTTCTCCTTTCTGTGCTGCATCTTGGAACCTCTTTCAATACAGAAAGCTGAAAGCAATCAACTAACCTTATTTTCACATCTTTCAGGGATTTTTAGGTGCTTGATAACCAGTGTTCTGAGAACCACTGTCTTATTATTTTTTTCAGAGTTTTACTTATTTCAAGTAGAAGGGTAAATTTGGTCCCTGTTCTTCATTTTGGCCAGAAACAGAAGTTCTGGTACTTATGTTTCACTCCCTTTAAATGTAATAAGAGATACAGAGAAGCTGGCAAGTGGTGAGGGTTGTAGAATAATAATACAAAAATCCAAGAATGTAAACATATACTGGTGCTCCCAACTTTAAAAAAAAAAAAAAAAAAAAAAAGCTTACTTTCCTTTAGGAAAAACACATGTGATATATATAATGTTCCCAAAACATTAAATAACACTACACTTTATAATTACATTCTTCACTTCAAGGCTTTAACAATAAACCCTTACAGCACTAAAGAAAAACAAAATTTGACATAATACATAAGAGTAACTATAATAATCTGAGCTCATTAGGTCAATTCTGTAATACAAAGAGAGTCTAATTTGTTAACTTATTTACATTCCCATATTATATTACACATTTACAGCTTGACTTAAGGAAGAAAAAAATGACCTTTAAGAAGTCCAGAGTTATCAATGGGTCCAGGATATACATTTTGATCTCCCATCTGGTATTTGTCCCAACTGTCAAAGCCAACATATTTTTTCCACTGTTTGAACCAGCGACTATCGACTAGGTACCTAGAAAAGAACAGAAATTGGTTTAGAAAAATACCTGGAAACACAAGAACAGCAGAAGAGCTATCTATTTTTTGATATTTCCTTTTGTATTAAAGAACAAACCTATCTCAAAGGATTACTGAGAATTACTATAATGCCACTCAGCATTTAGAAGAAAAATACTTCATTTATATCCATACAAAGTATTATTTCTATTGTTCTATGCTATTTGAGGATAGGTAACGACAAAAAAATGTCATTTTTACAAAGATGCAAGTAATATTTTTACAAAGATGCAAATTTTTCAAGAAAAAACTTGTTAATTGAACAAAAGTTCAAATAATTATAAGAATCAATCAACACAGTTTTAAAATTCAATGTGTAAAATAGAAATATAAAAAATGGCTCTCTACCAGAAACTTACAGTATTTCATATATTTCAATGCATTTTTTTTTTTGAGGAAAGGAAATCTTGTTATTAAGGACTTGCAAAGTTGATCAGAATAATTATAATTAAACTAAAAAAAATTAAAAATAAGTTTTTTTACCAACAAAAGTTAGTAACAATATTATCATCATTGACCATTCTCATACAGTAGTAAAATCTGCTGGCACATTTTCCTCATTTTTAAGTGGGTTCAGTTGCAAACAAATGCAAAACTGAAGTCTGATGAGATGTTCATAGCTCATGTGTGTAATAATACAGATTTTCAGGAGATCATCATCCTAATGCTTCTGGGCTTATCACACACAGCCCTACAGGAATAAAAACCCACAATTATGTCTGAAAATAACTAAAGCAAAGGCATCCAAGTAACGAGATCTCATAATTCTTTAAGAATATTCATAAGCACTTTAACTTCCTGAATGTGAGTATGCAGAATTATCTATGTACTAGTATTTCAAATCCACTGTCAGAGTTATGCAACTGAAAGAACTATGGAACTTAAAGATTTGTTGAAAAAGGAAATGAGGCACTAAATCTTATGAAAACAGTTTTCTAAAATCATATTTGGAAGAAAAAATTTTTAATGAAATAAATCATACTTGATTGAAAATTACTCCCTATCTGTGGCATCCCGCTTGCCAAGTATGTGTAAGGCCTGGGTTCAATCCCTAGTACTGAACAAAAAAAAAAAAGAAAAAAAGAAATCAACTCACTAAAACATTTTTAGACTTTCCTTCCTTGCAATTTAAATATGTAAATGAGTTGCTTTATTTTCTTTGCAAATAAATAGCATATTGAGAGACATTTCTCTATTCTATTATTGTGCCAATTTCATATTGTCCTGACTACTTTAATTTTGATATTGTTTAATGCAAGTTCCTCCAGATGCTGTGCTTTCAAAATGCCTTAGCTATCTCTGGTCATTTGTTTTCTCTCATGAATTTTATAATCAGTTTATTGGGATTCACAAAAAAAACTAAAGATTTTAATTGGAACTGTGTTTAACTTATAGATTAATTTGGGAGAATCGGCTTCTTTACAATGATGAGCCTTCTGATCCATAGGTACAGCATATCTCTTCATTATTCAGGTACAATTTAACATCTTTCAATAAATGTTATATATTTTTTCCCCATAAAGATCTTAATTTGTTGGATTTATTCTTAGAAACCTGTTTTTCTGCTATGTCAATTGTACTTGTTTAATCATCATTTTACAACTTTGTAGTTGATGCACAGAAATGATTAGCTTTTTAATTGTAGCTGATACATAAAAATACTACATATTTTGTGGCATATTTTGATAGAAGCATACACTATGTAACGTTTAAAACAGGGTAAACATCTTTTCAAACATTTATCTTCATTTCTTCATTATGAAAACATTTAAAATCTTTTCTTCTAGCTATTTTACATACACAGTACATTATCTATAGTCACCCTAGTGCAACAGCACACCAAAATTTCTTACTTCCTAACTATAACTTAGTACATGCTGATCAATCTTCTCCCCAACTCTTCCTTCCCCAGCTTCTGGTGACCATCATTCTACTCATTCAACTTCTTTGAGATTAGCTTGTTTTAGCTTTCACAGGAGTGAAATCATGTCGTATTTATCTTTCTGTACCCAGCTTATTTTACTTAAGATGATCTGTGGTTCCACCCATGTTGTTGCAAATGACAGGATTTCATCCTTTTTCAAGAGTATCTCACTGTGAATATGTACCACATTTTCTTTACTCATTCATCAGTTGATGGGCACAGTGTTGTTCCAACAAATAATTAATTTTTTAAAATGATTAATTTTTAAACAGTAAATAAAAATAACCACTAGCTTTCTTATTAATAGCTCTATTTGGTTGTACATTTCCTTGAATTTTTCTATAAAAAGTCATTTTGTTGTGACAATAATGTGTTTTGCCTTTTTCTTTCTAATTCTACTTCTATTTTCCTTGTCTAATCACTTGCTAGGACTTCAAAAATACTATAGGGGAAGATATAAACATTTTTGTAATAATGTTAATAGTAATATCTAAAGTTTCACACTAGGTAAGATAATTTTGCTGTAGTTTTCTTTTTAAACATTGTTAGTTGTAGATGGACACAATACCTTTATTTTATTTATTGATTTATTTTTATGTGGTGCTGAGGATCGAACCCAGTGCCTTACAGGTATGAGGTAAGCACTCCACTACTGAGTTACAACTCCAGCTCCAGTATTTTTTTTCCTTTAAAACAAGTAAGTTTGAGAAGTTACCCTCTATGCATTTACCTAGATTTTTCCCCCTTACTGAACAAAATCAGGGTAGCTTTTCTTCCTCCTCCTCCTCCTTTTTTTTCCTTTTGGTACCAGGGGTGCTTAACCACTGAGTCATATCTACAGCTTTTTTTACTTCTTCATTTTTAAAATTTGAGACAAGGTCTCATTAAGTTGCTTAGGGCCTCCCTAAACTGCCGAACCTGGACTCAAACTTGCAATCCTCCTGACTCAGTCTCCCAAATTGCTGGGATAAAGGAGTGTACCACCAATACCTGGCACTAGCTTTTCCTTTTCTATTGCTAAGAAAGTAGTTTGAAAGGACAAATATATCTGTTCCTTGATCATTTGGTAGTATTCATATGAAAAGCTGTTGGAGTCTGATATTTGTTTGGGAGGGTAGATTTTGATCTCCAGTTAAGTTTCTTAAATACTTACTGACTTTTGCCTTTAAAATGGAAACACAGATTTACCAGTTCTTTTTCTTAAATAGCTAATGTCATTTGTGTAAAAAATACAAATACAGACTTAAGATAATATTACTACTATAATTACAAATTTCATTTGCAAAACTTTAGCAAACTATTTGTGGAACAGTATAAAAATTCAATGTATATTTACTTAAGTATATTTTTTAAAGATGAGATCTTATTTCCCAAAGTATTTAATAAATATTTTATAGTTATATTGGAGGTTTAGAATTGGCAGTATCTATCTGCTGTCAAAACATCAGTAGATCAACTCTTTCCTAGATCTTGAAGTGACTTTCTGTATAATGATACGAAGTATAAAGTATTATGACAGACTTTCTCATTTGATGATATTGAATTGCATTCAGTACTACCTTCACTTGAAAATGGGCATTATATTCTATTACAGGCCACCTATATATTACAGAATTCTGTGGTAAGGAAACATCAGAGAAACAGAAATAATAGAAGCATCTATTCCCTCCAAAACCATAGAATCTTCTTAGGTATACACAAGTAAGGCAAGATTAGATGAAGTAGACAATAAAAAGATTCTATTTCAAGATCTCTATGTAAACTTGTTGTCCCATAAAAACCCCACCCCTGAATCTATGAAATCTGCTAAAATCCCCATGTTCTCAATTTGAACTGATAAAAACCCAGAACAGAATCAATAAATCACAAAGATTACAAATAAATGAACAAAGCTGAATTTATACATTCTCAGCAGCACTCTTAGTATGCTATTAGGGTATGGACAAGCCAAATTTTTGCCTCGGCGTTCCATTTTGAATAGTTATAATTATTTGCAAAAGTTCACATTTCATGACTTTTCTTCTTGTACCTCTGTCATGAAATATCAACTTTTACAAAGAGTTCTAACTATGATTTTAGGATGAAGTCTAAAATCCTTAAACATCGCTTCAAAGGTCTTGGGTGATCTGCCCCTACCTACTCCTTCAGTTGCAGCTGGTACCACTTATCTTTGTGCCAAGTTCCTGCTACAAGAGCCTTTTCAGTTCTTCAACACACTATATTCTGCCTCATGGCTCTTTTTGCCTAGAATACTCTTCCATTCCCCCCAAACACAAATAGCATGAAAGTTTGTGTCCCTTCCTAAAATCTGTATGTTAAAAAGCCTTAACTCCCAAGATAATAGGAGGTAATAAGGTAATCAGAGCAGAGCTCTCGAATGGGATTTGTGTGTTTATAAAAAAGGTCTCGGAGAGATACCTCATTCCATCCACCCTATGAAGACGACCTATGAACCACAAAGTGGGCCCTCACCACATTTCTGAATGTGGCAGCATTTTGCCATCTTGGGCTTCCCCACCTTCCACAACAATGAGAAATAACTCCCTGTTTTTTAAAGTCTCTTATTGATACTTTGTTATAGGCACCTAAATAGGCTACGACATCCCAGCTAACACCTGCAGATTTTCATATATGAGCTTAAATGACACTTTCTCAGGGAATACTTCTTTAAAACTTCCTCTGAGTTTGGCAGATGGCAATCTCTACTATATACCAAGACTCTTTATCAGGTTATATAAATTACTTTTAATAACAAAATTTTTAAAAACAAATGTTTGAGTTTTATTCTTGCACTCTTCTAAGCACTTCAATATATTATTTCATTTATTCCTTTAATTACTCAACGATTTAGGTACTATTATCATAATTTCAGAGGTGGAGCACATGAACACACAGAAATTAACATATCAAAGGTTAAAAAGTACAAGAGCTGTGATTAAGAAAATGTGATACTGGCATACAGAGAAGGAAAAAGGTTAGATAAAGTAGACATCTAGTGAAAATAGTACAAAGAAATAAGAACTAAACTTACAAATATGCTGAAACATGAATAGATCTCAAAAACATTAGACTAGTGGGGAAAGAACTACTCTATTTAAAAATACCGACAACCATGGGAAAAAACAAATTATAGCTCTACTTTACATATGTAGTCAGCTCTGCTCTAATGCTTGTTTTGAAAACTTGAAATGTGTTAGAATGCAATTGTTATATTAGATAAATCGAAACCACAATGAAGTATTGTCTCACACCTGTTAGGATAGCTATTCTTAAAAAAGCAAAAGGTTAACAACTGTTGGTGGGATGTGGAGAAACTGAAATTCTTGTACTGTTGGTAGGAATGTAAAGTGGTACATTAGCTAAGGAAAACAATATGGAGGTTCCTCAAAAAAAAAAAGAAAATTAAAAATCGAACTCCTACATAATCCAGCAACCCACTTGTGGATATATATACAAAAGAATTAAAATCAAGATCTGGAAGACATATATGCACTCCCATGTTCACTGCAGCATTTTTCACAATAGCCAATATAGGAAAATAAACTAAAATGCTACCCACAGATGAATGGATTTAAAAAAATGTGGCACATACATATGAGGCAATAGTATTTAGTCTGTAAAAAAGAAGGAAATCCTGTCATATAGTAATGTTGGATGAACCTGGAAGACATTATACTAAATGAAATAAACCAGTCATAGAAATACAAATATGCATGATTCTATTTATATGAGGTATCTAACATAGTCTTACTCTCAGAAGCCCAGAGTGGAAGGGTAGTTTGCAGAATGGGGAAGGAACTGAGTGGGTGGGGAGTGGGGGTGGGATTGAGGGAGGAAGAAATAAGTTGCTGCTCAATGGATATAAAGTTTTAGTAATGCAAGATGAATAAGCCCCAAATATTGTGCAACATTGTACCTATAGTTAACAATAATGTACTGTGCACTTAAAAATGAAGTGTAGATCTTACATAAAGTATTAACACAATAAAAATAGATGTATTAGGGAATAATTTGAATTACAATGAACAGTGTGTGCTTAAGCACTACTTCATTCACAAGCAAGGCCAGGATTAGGGTGAGGCAAGTAAGATGTATAATGATCCTGAGAAATAAATGTCTCCTTGGTGCATTATCCTAGTCCTAACTCTGCCTCAAACACTATGTAAACAGAAAATTACCCACCTGTACTGAGCTTCATAGAAATGCATGAACACACCTCAAACATCTACCTAAATTCACCATGTGTGTTATGAGCTACACACTCCACATCTACTGTTAAAATTTCTTGGCATATTTTGGATAATCCTCCTTGTACCCCTTTACAAAAAACTCAAAAGCCATAATACTTCCAATGAAGCGAACTTCATCTTTAATATAAAATGTCATTTATTGTGTCTTTCTCTCTTTTTTGCAGCACTGGGGATTGAACTCAGGGTGTCATGTATGCTAGGCAAGTGCTCTACTACTAAGCTATATCTACTACCAGTATTAATGTATTTCTTAACCATTTAACATGTAAAACTGTCCTATCATTTTAATTAGGGTTTATTTTTTAATGTGCCACTGACAAAAGTTTTTTTTTTTTTGGTACTGGAGATTGAACTCAAGGGCTCTCGACCACTGAGCCACATCCCCAGCTTTATTTTGTGTTTTATGTAGAGACAGGGTCTCACTGAGTTGCTTAGTGCCTTGCTGTTGCTGGCTTTGAACTCGCGATTCTCCTGTCTCAGCCTCCCTAAGTGCTGGGATTACAGGCTTGTGCCACCTTGGCTGACAAAAGTTTTGAGTTATACCCTAACCCTATTTTTCCTATGTTTTTAAATTATATATTCTGTAGGTACACAGGTTGTATTACAGCAGAACTAACAGTACAAAAATAAATTATAGATGGGTTTAAAAAGTAAATGTGTAAAAAGTATAAATGTTAGAAAAGATATAGAAGGTAATTCTTGTTACCTTAGAATATAGAAAGAATTAAGGCAAAAAGCAAAATATTTTAAAGAAAAAGGTTAATGAACCTGCCAAGGTTGAAATTAAAAGCTTCTGTTGAACAACACATCACCAAGAGAAAAATACTGACTGGGGAAGATATTTATACTGCATATAACCAACAAAAGATTAGAATATGTGAGAAACTCATTCAAATGAAAAAAGTAAAAGAAAAATGGGTAATTCACAGAACAGGAAATCAGAATGTTCTCTACACACGAGAAGGTGCTCAACCTCATTAGCAATAGGGAAAATGCAAATTAATACCACAAAGTGATATATTATTTCCATGAAACTAGTGAGCACAAAAGCACATATATGCACATATGTTAACAATATTAAATGTGTAGAAGATGCATAGTAACAGGAGTTTTTATACTGCCAGTAGGGGGCTCACGGGTTAAGCAAGAGCCCTCACTTTTTTTTTTAAATTTATTTTCATTTTTTAAAACAGCAGAATGCACTTCAAGTCACAGTACACATACGGAGCACAATTTTCTATTTTTCTGGTTGTAAACAAGGTACAGTCACACTATTAGTGTCTTCATACATGTACCTAGGATAGTGATATCCATCTCATTCCACCATCTTTCCTACTCCCATACCTCCTCCCTTCCCTTTGCTCTATCCTAAGTTCCTCCATTTCTCCCATGCTCCCCACCCCCATCCCCATTATGGATCAGCATCCACTAATCAGAGAAAACATCTAGCCTTTGGTTCTTTGGGATTGGCTTACTTCACTTAGCATGATGTTCTTCAACTCCATCCATTTACCTGCAAATGCCATGATTTTACTCTTTTGTAATGCTGAGTAATATTCCATTGTGTATATATACCACAGTTTCTTTATCCATTCATCTGTTGAACGGATAGAACCCTCACTCTGGAAAGTAATTTGGCAAGATCTATTAAAGATGAAGATATGCATTCCATACAATCATGTTCTGATACTGTTAAGTTCCACCACTACAGGAACTCTGGCACATATTTACAAGAACAAAACTATATTAATGTTTATTGCAGCATAATATATAAGAAAACTGGAAAAATTTAATAAGCATTATTCATACCATGAAATACTACACAAAAATTGAAATAAGAATACAACTACATATAACATTGAAAAAAATCCAAAGTTGAAGAAAAAAAGGAAGCTGTAAAATGGTACATACTATCTAATACAAATATATTAAGATGATACACACACACACTAGTGCAACTACGTGAAAACTTAAAACAGATACTACACATTATTTATAAATGAATGCGTAAGTAATAAAAGCATAAATAAAAAGAATTATAAAATTCAATCTCAGGGGGCTGGGGCTTAGCTCAGTGGTAGAGCGCTTGCCTTGCAAGTGTGAGGCACTGGGTGCAATCCTCAGCACCACATAAAAATAAATAAAGCTATTGTGGCCATCTACAACTAAAAAAATATTTAAAAAACAATTCAATTCCAGAATAATGGCTTCCTCAGTAAGGAAGGATTAGGGAAACATGGAAGGGAGATTCAACTGTATATATAATATTTCATTTTAAAACTAACACGGGGGTAAATGGGTGTTTTATCATATTTTTCTTTATATTCTTCTGTCTTCCTGAAATACTATAATTAGGTATGAATAAATTTTGTTTAATATAAAATAAGTTCATATATATTTATCTTCACATGTATGCACATAGTGACTGCACATAGATGCACATATGTACAAATACATTACAGACTATGAATAATACTAAAGGCACCAAAACTGATAGTGTTAACTGACAGTTAAATGAAATTTCAAGCAGAAAAGCAAGAAAAATAATTATAAATACATATTAGCTTTTTTTTTAGTTGGAATAAAAAATATACACAGCAGGCTAGGGTTGTGGCTCAGTGGTAGAGCACCTGCCTCATGTGTGTGAGGCACTGGGTTCGATTCTCAGCACCATATAAAAATAAATGAATAAAATAAAGGTTCATCAACAACTAAAAAAAATTTTGAGAAAAAAAATACACAGTAAAATGAATAAAATAAAATTTATATCACTTTCACTTACCACTATTTACTTTGAAATTAAGAATTTTATATTATCATTTATATTTTTATTTTTGCTAACCAGATGAACTTGTACTAGATTTTGTAACAGAAAAATCCTTGTAAGTCTTGAAGAACTGTCATTGGAAAAACATGATTAATTTGTGATCATTTTTTAATTTATCAAGTATGATTCTGATATAATAGTGTATTCAGTTTTGAGAAATTATTTCCTTTTGACAAGTAGAGCAATCAGTAAATAAGCCAGAAAAGTAAGAATAGAGTGACAGCTCATAAGAAAGGAAAAGCACATAAAGTACAGATTACTATTCTTGATATCTTGGAAGACTGTATGAACAATAGAAAAATTCTAAAATTGACAGGTTTGCTGACTTGAAGCTCATCAAACTTTAGTAGCAAATATTACAACAGACTATAACTTTAAGTATTATTTTAAATATTAATATATAAACATCTAGAATAGCCCAAAATACAAGTAGTAATTACTTTTTTTGTGACTAAGAGACTAATTTTGATTTCCTGTACAGGAGTCTATGCTTCGCAGATGAGATCAAAAGTGAAATACTTCTGTAAACTACTGAAATACATAAAAAGTTATGAAGTAAATATACTAACATATCATCAAGAAGATCATTTTATTTATGATTAAGGGCTCTGTGTCTTAATCACCATCATTTCCCCATTTCAGTGGGTAATAATCCAGTGGTCATTTATCTCGATTCTTCCATACAAGCACATCAACATGAAAATATCAATACTATCTGGGTTCAAAATTATTTAAAAAAATCTCATAGAGACTAAAAATCTATGGTTTTCAATCTACTGAGTCCTTTAAAGACTACCTGCAATCCTCCTGTATGTCTATGGCATATTCTTTGTCATTCCCAATAATTATTTTGAACCTTCACCAGTCTCACCAAGTCTCTAACTTGAACAGACAATCTTGTTACCTTGTTGTCTTCCTTACAAGGAAGTAAACCTTGACTTTCTGTATAACTCCACTGTACCACACATTAATCTCAGTGATTCCCTTATATATCAGTGGACAATATAATTTTTCTTAAATCTCAGGCCAATAATTTTTGCTCGTTTGCTTTCTATCCAATTTCCTTCTGCCTCTCGGGAGACCTTCCCCACAGACAGTTCCCATTCCCTCTTTCTCCCTCTTCTGACTTTTCCCACTTGGCATAAAAATAGGGACAAGTCTTTCACACCACCTTTAAACTCACATACTCATTTTCTCCTGTTCTCATTTTTCTGACTTGGTCTTCTTCCTCAACTCTCATTTACTCCCCAACCTAGTACAATAAACAGGGTCTTCTTACTTCAATGTGCCCTCAACAAAGTCAACGTTCATTTTAACCCATTAAATTCCAAGTTTCTAATTCTGGGAATATTTCAATACAACTGACATAGGTGCATTCAAATAGGTTGCAAATCATAACCTACAGCTTATATATAATATTGATAATTAACATTATTATAATTTGTATAATTATATTCTTATATAAATGTTATATAATTACACTATATACTTATGTATCTACTATAGACTATATTTATATTTTTATACATGTTTTACACCTGGGATGGTGGGACAAAACAGATTAAATTTCATTAATTTAGAAAGACCTAAGCAGATAACAGATACTTGAAAAAAAATCACACACCACTTTCCCTCTTTATGAAACAATGAGTTCTCTTTATAATTATAGTGAGATAGAATATATGATATTCCTAAGTTTTATGTAAAAATTAAAACGCATTTAAAAGGCAAATTCTAACGATTTTTATCCATTTTACTTATTGAGAAAGTAAAGTATTTTCAAAGTTACGTATCTTCGGTGAATGTGACATCTTTGCCTATCAGGAACTTAGTATAAAAAGCCTGAGTGTTCAATGCTATGGCTATCTGATACTCATGCTTTCATATCAATTAAGATAACACACAAAAACCACTACTTTTATTTTAGGAGGTTTTTCTGGAATTGTGATGTACACTAAGTTGTGGATGAACTTTTTCAAACCCAATCTCAATTTGTTTTCACAACTGCTTTTGTTTATACATTTTCTTATCTCCTGAAATCAGACCAGTAGATTCTGACACTATTTGTTGTGACATCTTAGACAATTATAATAAAACCCTTAAAATGCTTATCTTCGAAATGGGAATTCATTTATTCAAAAAATATTGGCAGCCTACTTTGTACATGCTAATCCACATAAGGTAATAAGCAAAACAGCGAAGTTTTGAAGTCCAGAGAAGAGAAATACTGTAAATGTGGTAAAAGTTATGAAAGAAAGAACCAAAACCTATGGAAGCATGTAATAGGGGTGTTATTTAGAATAAAGGAAAATTTCTCTCAACAGTAACATTTTTAGTATATGAATGAAATTTACTCCAGAAAAGTAAGGTATGCTATGTAAACTGGAAGAACATCATGTACTACAGTCACATGGACTCTGGGAATTTTCTATGTTGGAGGAACTGACGTGAAGTTGGTGTTTATGAAAACAGTAGGTGAAATGCTTTAAATAAGTCTGAAGAGGTAGGCTGGAATCAGACTATACAGTCTTTAAATATCTTTAAAGCAATGATAAAAGATTTTATCCTAAGTGTACTAGAAACCACTGAAGGATTTTCAACAGTGAGGAGATATGTTTGACTTAAATTTCATGAAGATCACTGGGAATGCTTCACAAGATTATTGGGAGAATTACATGCTTATGAAATGCTTAGTAAATAACAAATTTACATAAAGTTACATTACTAAGAGTAAAAAGGTCTAAATTGTATGGTGCTAAATATTTTGAAGGCCTCAAAAGATCACAATTTTGTTATGGTCTGGATGGAATAATTTTCAATGGCTCTAGAAAAGGTGGGGGCTTCTGAGTCAAATTTAAGATAGTCTTTAAATGCAGTAAAGCTACTGTTAAGAATTAAAAAGTTAAGATTTTTATTGTGGAGGGAGGGGAGGGTAAAACAAAAGAGTATCATTAATCTGTTTGGTATTCTTATATATCATAGAAGAAAATTTAAGAAAGATATATGGGGACCAATAAATGATTCAGAAATAGTCCTGGACATAACAGTTTAAAAGCAGTATGAAGAAATCCCAACAGCAGGATTTAGGAAGCCAGAGTGGTAATAAAGGCAGATATACACATCTGCTTTTCTTCCTTCCCACCTTTCTTACTTTTAGATATATATGAAACTGTATTAATTTGTACAGGTTTATGCTGACAGATTCCAGATAAATATAACTAACACTGACATAAATATAATATTGCTTACTTTAAAAAATATTTTCTCTTTGCAGAGTAGGCATAGGTCACTCTTTTATACATAAGAAAATACACAACAATCTCAGCCTAATACAATGTAGCACATTTGACTTCAGAAAAATATTACAACTACCTTGTGCAGAATTAACAGTATGAACAATTTTGGATATTAATTCACTCTTTTGACTAATTTCCTTATTTAATAAAATGTCTAAAACTCAGAATTTCATTTTTTCAGTAAAACTTAACCAAAGAAAACTGAATTATTTTAAAATAAACCAATGGCCTGGTTTACCTTCTCTTTTAATTTTCAGATTTCAAGCATTTCTAACCTATTTTCTGTTCTGTACAGAAACAGTTCCATCAGGTAGCAAGAACTAATTTTTATGACCTCTTTTCAAATCTAAGCCAAGGCAAATAGGCAACTTGAGAAGGAGGCCAAAGTAAGATTGTTTTTTAAACTATTCATCCAAACTACATATATGTGATCACTGATACCTTAAATATGTATGCCTCCCTATACTAAAGATATCCTGCACCTCTATCTGACATGTAAGTTTGGATAAGCATGTGAAGCAAGAAGGAAACAGTAATTAATAATGTTTTATCTTTACTATATAAATTCCCTGAGCTAATGTGTTTAACTATTTTACACTCGAAGAACTGGGGAGGGAGGGAGAAAGGGAAATAAGGAAGGAAAATAATAAAACAAAAAGGGAGGGAGGAAGGAAAAATAGTAAGAAAAATTGGGACTTTGTCAAAACAAAAAGTCCTTACATCCAACTTTGCTTTAAGAAAAAACTATCATATGCTGGCATACATTATAGTTCTGAGAATAAACATTACTGATGTACATACCATCAAACTATGTAGCTAAAGAAAATTATTACAAATATATAGATACTTGCAACCCCTCTTTCCAATTGTTTCCCAGAATTTAGCATTTATCTTCTGTATTTTTCTTACATAACTATTTCCATAAACAATATACATAATATTTTATTTTTTTTTTGTACCAGGGATTGGACCCAAGCACACTTAACCATGAAGGTGAATTCCCAACACCGTCTCCTCCTCCGCCTTTTAAAATTTTATTTTGAGACAGGGTCTTTCACTAAATTGCTTAGGGGCCCCCGCTTGGTTCCTGAGGCTGGCTTCTGGCTTTGAACTTGTGAACCTCCTTCCTCAGCTTCCATACCAGCTGGGATCAGAGACATGCACCACGAAGCAGCTGGGATTAGAGACATGCGTCACGTCACCATGCCCGGCTTATTTTGAATGTTTTTAAACATTTGAATGGTATCTGAATGTCTTTCCACTTGAACAATTAATGTAGGTTTAGTCCCCTTACAGTATGCCATGCCATTTTCTAGGTGCTGAGTTTGTTATACTATCTTCTTCCATATAAACACTGTAAATGTCTTTTTTGATAATATTTACCTATATTCTTAAGATAGTGTTTGTGCCTTTGGGGCTTAAGGTTAGGAGCTGAAGAGAGATCTGTGGGTTAAATGATACACAACATTCACTGGGTGAATATTACCATACCAGATACTTTTAAGGAAAAAGTGGAGGAGATTTCCATGAGAGAAAGTAATAAGACAGATCGCTAAAAAGAGGTGTATGCCACTTATAAGAGCTAATGAAAGGTTGACACATATTTAAGAATATTAAAAAAAAAACCATTTCAATGTAATAATAAGGCCAAATTAGACTTGAAAAATAACTTGTTGGAAGACATTACTTTCAAATTTCAAAACTTACTACACTTCTGTTATAAATAAGATAGTGTCATAATGAAATACGAATAGCCATATTTTCATGGAATAGAATGGAGAGTCTAAAAATAAGCCTTTTATAATCAACTGACTTTTGAGCAGTGTGTCAAGACAAGTACACAGGGAAGAATAGTCTTTGATACATGAAACTGGGAAAACTGGATATCCACATCAAAAAAATGAAATGACCAATTTCTTATACCATACCCACAAAATATTAACTCAGATGGATCACAGACTTATATGTGTGTTAAAAATATAAAATTTATAGAAAATAAAGAGTATGTCTTTATGATCTTGAGTTAGGCAAAGGCTTTCTCTTCATGACATACAACATGATGGTGATAAAAGAAAAAAAACTAGACTCCCTTAAAATAAAAAAACTTTTGTGCTTTGATGAACACTATCAACAAAGTGAAAAGAAAACCCACAGAATAGGAGAAAATTTTGCGAATCACATATCTATTTGTAAGTGATTTGTATCTAGAACATATAAACTCTTACAACTCAGTGATAAAAAGACAAAACCAAAAATTTAAAATGGGCATAGGACGTGCATAGACATCCAAAGACATACAAATGACTAAGAAGGAGATGAAAAAATGCACAACCGGTTAATTATCAGGGAAATGAAAATCAAAACTACAAGGAGATATCACTAGATACCATTTTCACACCCACTAATAAGACTATAATAAAAGAGACAGATATTAACAAGTGCTGACAAGGATGTGGAAAAAGTAGAACACTCATACACCACTAATGGTGATGTAAAATGGTGTAGTAGTTCCTCAAAAAGTTAAACATAAAGATCTAGCAATTCCACCTAGGTATATACCCAAGAGAAATGAAAACCTGCACATGGGATATTCATAGTAGGATTATTCATAATAGACAAAGATTTGAAATAAAAATGATAAATTGTTGTATCCATATAACCAATGGTCAGCAATAAAATAATACATGCTACAAGACAATGAATTGAGAAAACATCATTTTAAGTGAAAGAATTGAGACACAAAAATCACACACATTATATGATTCCATTTAAATATCCAGAATAGGCAAATTCATAAAGATAGAAAGTAGATTCATGGTAGCCTAGAACAGAAGAGTTTGGAGAGAAATGGGAGATGACTGTTGGTGTGTATGGTGTTTTGTTTCAGGATAATGAATATATTCTAGAATTGATTATGATGATTCACTTTAAATAGGAAAATTGTATGTGAATTAAATCATAATAAAGCTTTTTATATACATATGAAAAAGTACATATAGTTTGTTATGTATGTATTTCTTTGAAAAGCAAAGAGTGAAGGGGCTATAGATCTGGATGGAATTATTGAGAATGATTTTATTGAGGTTGGTTTTTTGTGGGGCTTTTTTTTTTGTACCAGGGATAGAACCCAGGGGCATTTAACCACTGAGCCACATCTCTAGTCCCTTTTATTTTTTGGTTTTGAGATAGGGTCTTAAGTTGCTAAGGCTGGCTTTGAACTCAAGCCAGTCGCCTAAACCACTAGGATTATAGGATTACAGGTATGTGCCAAGCCCAGCTCAAGCTCAGTTTTAAAGTAAGTGAAAATCAGGAATCAGTAAAATGTATATGAAATAACAGGATGATGTATAAAGCCAATAAGGCAAGAAAAAGTAAATAATTTGTGGGAAATAGGAAACAAGGCAGAAATTAATGGACAAGGAAACTTAGAAATTCTACAGGTTCCTCATAACAGGTGAAAATAGTGTTTTTCTAGTATGGCAAAACTATCACTTCTTGATTTTAATACTTCGGGGTATTCAGTGCTCAAAAAGTTGCTTCCATATCTGGATATAAATCTATTACGCACAGGTAGGCAGTATAGCTACACCTTACTGTAAAATGCAGGTTTCAGGGTTGGACTGCCTAGTTTAGAAACCCACTGACCAAGTGTATGACCATGTACTTAACTCTGAAACCTCAGTTTCTGTATTTGTGCAATACCACCACTTAAGCAGGGAGAGGAAGGGGAGAGAGAGAAAAGATAAATCCTTCCAGGACACACCTCAGTGACTGACTTCCTCCAACTAGGACCCATCTTCCCCATAGTCTATTCAGCTATTAATGTATTAAACCACTGATGACACCAGAATCCTCAAGATCCAATCACTTCCCAAAATCCTCAACTCCGAAAATTGCTGCACTAGAGACTGAGTCTTTAACACTTGAGCTTTTGGGAAAAATTCCAGATCCAAACCAAACACATAGTAAATGAGCAATATTTTTGTAAACCATACGCCACAGCTATATGGTACATGTAACTACTTAGCTATACCTCTCATCAGAATCAAAAGAATTTTCAGTCTGAAAGCCATTAAAATAAATGAATATAAAGCTGGGTGTATTGGTGTACACCTATAGTCCTAGCTACTAGGGAGGCTGCAGCAGGAGGATAACAAGTTTGAGATCAGCACTGGCAAGTTAATAACACCCTGTCTCAAAATTAAAAATTAAAAAAGGTCTGGGGATGTACAGCACCCCTGAGTTTAATTCCCTATAGATCTACATCTGTATATAGGTATTATAGATACAAATTTTTCCATCTTTATCAAAGATACATCTCTTGAGTAAGTTATAAAAACAGTTAAAAATAGAAAACAACAAATTACTAAGTTTATTTTACCATGATAAAGGAACTTGATGCTCTTTTCACTCAAGCCATTAATTTTGGCTCTAATGCTCTCAGGTTTTGATCTAAGTGGCTCTCTGGGACTTTGAATAGCCTGGCTTCAGAGACACTTTTGGGATTTTTAGTGAGGTCCTTTGACTTATTTCACAAAGGAAGTCCTTTCTATGAGTGCGTCTCTAACACAAACTTGTTATCCTCCTGCTGCAGCCTCCCTAGGGAATTATCACACTAATACCTGGGTCTTCTCAAAATTAAAAGGAGAGTGGCCAGGCACAGTGGTGCACGCCTGTAATCCCAGCACTCTGGGAGGCTGAGACAAGAGAATCGCCAAGTTCAAAGACAGCCTCAGCAACGGTGAGGCACCAAGTAACTCAGTGAGACTCTGTCTTTAAATAAAACACAAAATAGGGCTGGGGATGTGGCTCAGTAGTCGAGTACCCCTGAGTTCAATCCCCAGTACCAAAAAAAAAAAAAAAAAAAGGCAAGTGAAAGGGATGGTTAGCATTCTTAGCTCTCTTGGAGGAGAATAATTAATAATTACTTCCCTTTTCTTTTTGGAGAGCTATAAAGAAATCATGTAGAATCCTAGCGATGAAAGTAGTAAAAGCAATAGAGACATAACCATTACAGGTTAATAAATTTCCTTCTTACTGGAGATCTGTTCTTGATTCTTCGTCAGGCACTTAATTTTAATCTGTATCTAAAACGGAGGCCACTGTTTATCAGTATATTATACATCTTACAAGTAGTGACTTTTATGTAAATTGACCAATACATTTCCGGTTTAAAGAATAGATGTGAGAAAGAATCTGGAGAAATTATTTCAGGGCAATAAATGAGACAGTGTATGAAGTGCCCTGGTAACTAAGGAAATGAAAATAAAAGGCACAAACTGAACTGACTTTACTCATGGAAGAAAAAAAGAAAAATTCTATGTGGAGACTGGTAGGAAGCAAAATATTGCTTAAATTACATTTGAGTAGTGACAACATAAAACTATTTTTAATACTATGGGAAAATTGACAGTATCTATGATTTTTTTTTTTTAATATTTTTTTAGTTGTAGATGGACACAATGTCTTTATTTCATTGCTTTGTATGTGGTGCCGAGGATCGAACCCAGGGCCTCACGCATGCGAGGCAAGCACCCTACCGCTGAGCTACAATCCCAGCCCCAGTATCTATGATTTTAAAATTATAACCAGGTATTCATACTAGCTCTGAAGTCATCAAGCAAAAAATGAGGTAAATGAGAGCATATACTTTAAGGATACATAAGAGTAAAGCATTTAAAATAGTGACTGGCACAGAATAAACATTCAAAAATGTTTATTGATAGTGGTATCCTTAGTGAACCACAGGCAAGCGAATTTTTTTCGCTCAGATCCCTTACCTATAAGAAATATATATATTTAGATCCTTATTTTGAGGATAAAATCAGATAATGTGTGCAATCAACCTAAGTTGTTCTCAACCTTCCCCTTGCTTCCCTGCCAATATACCAGGTAGTTTCAATTCACTTTTCTTTTCTTCCCTTCCTGTCCCCCTCCCCCACCTTGCAGACCGTCTTACTAAAGTTGTCCAGGCTGGCCTTGACCTTGCCATCCTTCAGCTTCACCTTCTTGAGTGCTGGGATTACAGTAGTGCACCAACACATTCAGCCCAACTCACTTTCATCAATAAACCAGGCTTATCTGTTTGGTTTTTTTTTTAAGTTGCAGATGGACACAATACCTTTATTTTTATTTATTTATTTTTATGCAGTGCTGAGGAGAGAAAACAATACCTTACATGTGGTAGGCAAGTGATCTACCACTGAGCTACACTCCCAGTCCCAATAATCAAGGCTTATTAATAAAGTGATCTCAAAGTGAGGAAAAAAGAATCTTTCAACAAAATGAACATATCCAATGACTAAGATAACAAAATTGTTATATCAGCAATGATGCTACTGGGACTGTCATCTTTTAGAAAAACTAAGATCATTAAAGACCATACCTGTACCTTCCACTGTTAAAAATGTTCTTCAAATTAAAAACTTCATTATATGAATTATTTCTGAAAAATATCAGTGATAAACATGGAACATAAAACATCAAACACAAATACTTGTGCT
Organism: Xerus rutilus; assembly: GCA_028644305.1. Lineage (NCBI taxonomy): Eukaryota > Metazoa > Chordata > Mammalia > Rodentia > Sciuridae > Xerus > Xerus rutilus. The sequence continues at coordinate 49,903,253 of CM053403.1, forward strand.
GTTTGTGCTGGGCCAATTCCAGGGATTCATAGTCTAAAAGAGAACTTCATGTACCTGTAGCTTACAGTAAGCCAATACTTTGAAAACATGAACAAAATACTAAAACAAAATAGCCTACAAGACCTAAATTACCTTCTTGATGTGTTATCTCTGTAAAACACTATGAGAAAGGGTTATGCTGACACTAATAAGAGCTTATGCTTATTGATAAAACAATTAAAATTCAGAAGCTCAACAATAAATAATCCCAGATTCTTTTAAGGTATTTTCAGAACAAAATATTTGTTCTATATATTTGGTTATTCACCTATCAGTCTTTAAACATGTTTTAATTTCCAGAAGCAAGATGTTAAGATTTTCCACATATTCCATCATATCTAAATTGAACAGTCACAAGAGACAAGTGTGGGATAAAATGGTAGAATTCTGTAGCTAAATATAAAATAGACTCCCTTTAAAGAGGAAAAAAAGTCCTTCTTTTTCTTTTTACAGTTAAACTTTTTAAAATGAATCTTTAAAATAAGAGGCAAGTTTAGTTTAGTGAGTTAAGGGCATGAACCAAACAATCAGACTACATAGGGTCAAATCCCAGCTGTACCACTGTGTGAACACCTCCCTGAGCCTAGGATTCCTATTTTGTCAAATATGAAGTGCCCTGAATTGTGGTGATAAATAAATAAATCAATCTGTATGTGTGTGTGTATAACAGTAACTGGCACATAGTATTTTTAAATGCAATACTGTAGGTCACAGCCTGACAAACTTATTTCTTATACTTATGTGCAAGCAAGATTAGTAACTAACATAAAACTATTTTGTAAAAAGATCATTTAACACCTTGTATGTGCTAATAGGAAAATAGTACAAAATCAAAGTCTGAATGTCACAAACTACATAAATGAAATCACTGACTAGTTCTGGATTTTCTTGGCTAAATAGGGTATATTAATCCTGGATTCACTAATAAACTTACAGAAAAAACTTAAAGTAAAAAAAAAATTGCTTTTCTAGACTTTTAAACTACTAAATAGTGAAAAATGTGCTTTAGTGGCATTATTTCTGTCCTTAGTTTCACCCATTTATCAATATTAAAAGTTTTGCTTTCTCATTTCATTTCCTGTAAATGGCATAAGTATCCTATTTAGTAGTAAACACCCTGGCACAACTAAAATTAAACAGTAACGTAAAATTTTCTTAAGTACATACCAATTTGGAATTCAAGTTAATGTATAGTGTCCCTTTACATTATTAACTGACTTATGATTATAAGGTTATTTTCTGTCACTCAAAATTGCATAAACATAAGAAAACAAAACAAAGATTTCTAAGTAAAATTACAGAAATGGAAGGAAAGCTCTAAAAGCTGAAATTAATGGCTCCTATTTAAAACTTCACTAACCTTGGAAATTTTTTGAAAATTTATTGAAACAAAAATAAAGACATATAAAATGACCCTAAATACAAGTTAACATTATTTTCCAAAGTTAACTAAAACCTATTGGAGTTATTACAGTTATTACACAAAAATGACACACAATATTTAGCTAATTTGGAAAGTTAGCTACACATTATCACTGAATATAATCAGACATAAATATTACTCAAAATTAAACTAGGCAAGGTGACACACACCTGTAATCCCAGATACTCAGAAGGCTAAGGCAGGAAGATGACCAGTGCAAGGCCAGCCTGGACGATTTGGTGAGATCTTGTCTCAAAGTAAAAATTTAAAAATAAAAGGCTGGGATGTAGCTCAGTACTTGCCTTCCATGTCTGAGGCCCTGAGTTCAATTCTCAGCACCCAAAATGGGTTGGGGGGCACAAAGCAATTACTGATTGGTAGATGAATGCCATTTAGTAAATTGGGGAAAATCAAGTAGTGATTTCATTTTGATGAATATTTATTTATTTATTCACAATAGTTCTATTTTAAAAGAAACCTCCGAAGTTAGCATTGCACAACCTATAACTTTCTTCATAACCCATTCATTTCACTATCATTCTGTAAATAGATTCCTAAAAAGTTTACATTTAGAAAATTAAGCGAATTTTCTGTTTCATCAGGCAGAACCACCCTGCATCTGAAAGCTTAAATAATTTTAAGATTTTTAAGTCCTTTTTGTGTAGTTCCTAAATTCTAGCTTAATCTTGTTCATGGTTTTCTGAATCTCATCATAATGTAAACAGATCAACAAATAGCATTGAGACTACTGTTTCTTTTGCTAACTCTTGTTACTTTCCTATCTCTACTACTTCACAGTAGTATATTCCTCTTGATCTCAGACCTGTCTAATTTACTTTCATCTCTAGAATATCAGTTTATACATAAAAATAATTCACTGCTTACAAATGAGCAGAAATTCTGGTATTCACATGAGATCAAATAAATCTTTATACTTGCCTAGGTAGTGGAGTTAGTTACTAGAGGACTAGGAGAAACTTATCTGCAAGGTGCTCAAGAGCTATTTTAATTCATTTGATTATAACTCTAAACATCTGAATTAAATTCTCGAATGTAAACTTTACGGTAAACCCACCATTTTTTCCTAGCAGCATAATCAGTCTTTCTAAGATGGTTCTATGTATGTGGTAAGGCAATGTTTTTGAAAGGGTAGTTTCAGCTCTAATATGACAAGATTTGCCCAAATACCCATAAAAGATTAATCCAGAGACTTATAGAGGGGTACTAAAAGGAAAACTTCCTAATGAGTTTCAAAAATGAGGCCAACAAGGAAATTATTTTTATTAAATATTCCTATCAGTTCTGTACTCGAGTTCATTATTTAATTTGTATTTATCAAATTATTCTCCTTTAAAATAAAATTTTTACTCTACACTCTTCTTTTGAACAGGTTTCACCTGCTAATTGGCAAGTAAAGTGGTTCATATACAAACTAATTGGTTTCTGCAACTCCCCAATACCATTTTTTGCCTGTAATTTTTTCCCTTTAAATAAGAGAAAATGTGAGGATCGAATTTGCAGCATTTCTAGTTACCTAAATATCTGTGCCCTCAGTTTTCTTTTCTTTTCTTTAAAATGAAAGCATTGAGATGACTCAAATATGGACCTACTCTAAAAATGATTTACAGTAACTTTGCCAAAAAGCAAAAATACACTCGTGAAAAACATCAAGCTTTAACGCCCAAACATATTACTTCTATCATACTATAAACACCACCAATTACTATTCAGTATACCCAAAACATGATATTAATATATATAATATTTTAACTCAGATTTATATTTTACAGATATACACATTTATATTTTTATGACATGGGAACAGAGTGAGTGAATTAAATTTTTAAAAGATACTCTTTTGCATACAATAAAGGGCAACACCTGATTTCATCTTTAAAAATCCACAGGCCAAGGTAAATGGAGGTGTCTTAGGAAATGCCCAATTTCTCCACAAAAATAAACATCTTAGGAACAACATTCCAGGAGGAACAATAATGATTATTAAGTCATTTGTAGGTCTATATTTGCTTAATGCAACTAGTGTATATTTACACCCTTAGGGATTTTCACTACAGAAACACAGTATGTAGCAAAACGAAGTAGGAAAAAAGGTACTAAGGTTTAGATCAAAGTACTTAAATTCAAGTCCCAAATCTGCCAACTACTAGCTTATTCGATAACTATTCCAATACTACAGCATTTGGTCAGGAGTAAATGGCAGAGATAAACAGGTAACTAAAACTTGAAAGTATCATATGTTTTAGAATATTTGATTGAATCTAAATAAAACTCCTGTAATAAAATTGTTATTGTGCATTCCATAGATGAAGACACTGGTGCAATGATTTACATGAACTTGCCTCAAAGTCATATTACAAGTTAAATGGTGGAATTGTGAAATAAATTATGTCTAAATTTTATTATATCCTTCCACTAAGTCACACTGGAGTACGCAAATAACAACAAACCCACTGTAAATTAATTGTGTATCACTGTTCTGATGACAGAGGGACGTGAAAATTTTTTATTATAATAAAGAGGCACACTATCCCTCCTTCAAAGAGTATTTTCCCTTTATGTTACATACTCATGTATTCAAATTATTCTGGATGTCCCTTGCTGTGGCTGGCAAGTATTAAAATCTCCACACACTTCCTACAGTATTTTAAGTACAGTATTTTACAAGTTTGAATATTAGCAAGTTACTTAAGCCTCAAGTGGACTTATCTACTTTTTGCAGGCCTATGTTATCCTTCAAACAGGAGGGAAGGGCTGCACTTCTAACAGAAACACTGCCGGCTTCTACCAAGCCTCCACTAGAGCACAAGACCACGTGGTATCTCTCATAAGCTTACGGTTCCCTACTCCTCTCCCTCCTTTTCACAAGGACCTGGAAATTTGGGTTTCTTTCTCTCAAGTAGAGCACTGACACCACCTGTACAGTACAGACCGCAAACATCCTGCAGCCTGACTCCCGGAAGACTACCAGAATCACAATAATGAGGAACTTGGATGCCGACAATACCGGGAAGGGAAATGATTGGAAAAGTAAAGCGAGTGAGACTGTGGTAAGCTACGGGACAAGGACCTGTCAAAATAGTGTAAGACCCACGCCGAACGACTGTAATCTATCCTTCGGGAAGGCCTGAGGTGGGAGCGGCTCTACTGGAGGAAGGAGGACGAAGAGACCCGCACGAGCCGCCGCCGCCGCTCCCCATATACCTCTCAGCATGCACCGACAAGCCACGAACCCTAGCCCTCATCTCGGGTCCAACCTTTGCCCCAAAATGCTGCTGCCCAAGGCGGCCGCCGCCGGACCTGTCCGCACCTGTCACTAGCGAAAGACACCAGCCCGCGGTTCCCGCCCAGTGCTCCACCATCCTAAGGCAACTGCAGCCACCTCAACCCCTTTTCCCTACCAAGTGTCCCCTTTCCGGAGCGAGGTTTTCAGCAGCGTCGCGATGTCAGAACGCTGGGTGTCCAGATCCGCCGCTCCGCCTTCCGCCATCTTCTTCCACTAGCGGCAGCGGAGGCGGCAGCTACGGCGGCGGCACGCCCAGAGCATTGTGGGAATGGCGTCCCGCGGCCCCTCCCAGTCGGCAGGTCGAAACCAAAAGAGACGCGGGGGGAGGGGGGTGCCTCGGGACAAGAGGAGGCCTCTGGGGTGGACTGGGTGCACGACTGTGGTCTGCTGCCCCCCATCGGTCCCCGCCCGTCCAGCATCTCGCCTGGGCCTCCTCCGGCCCGGGACTGCCGGCTTTTAACTCTCCTGGCAGAGGGCTCGGGCGCTCTGCCACTTGAGTGGTGCCACGGCCCGTCCAGCCTCGACTTTGCCTGCCCCTCCTTTCTTCCTGCAGACGCCTAAAACCCTTATTTGCGCATTCACTCACGCTTGAGGGTGGGGTGGGGCGGGGAGTGTGGGAAAGGCTTAAGATATGGCAGAAAATGTACAGCTCCGTGACTTTGGGCTTTGGGTTACGAGTCGCAGAACCCAAGCTCAGTGATTACTCGCACAAAGAACAATCCGAAAACGAACGTTTGGGCGCAGAGCCCTGCCTAGGTTCCAGCTCTCTTGCTATAGGTAGGGACGTTTTTACAGGCTCTTTGTGATGCCTCCCCAGGCACACCCAGACAACTAAGCTGCAGTGAAAAACATGTCCCAGTTCCTCGGTGAACAGGGAGTAAAATAATGTATTGAATCATGACGGGCACTAAGGGGGCCGGGGGGGGGGGCGGGGGGGGGGGAGAAAACGTGGGAAAAACCTCCTCTGTGTCAGCGCAACATTTCCTTATCCTCATCCAATGGTGTGTGCACCTGAATTGAAACTTGGATAATGTGAACATTTTCGAAGCCAACAATTATTAACAACTGGGAAAATTGAGTTCAAAATCAAGATGTCAAGGTCAGACATTTAGCAAGTGGAGAGGCAAGTTCACAGCCCAGGTTCCAAATACCATGTACTATAAATTACAGCATACTCCCTATCTCTCTTTAGGAAAGCCTAAATTAAAATGTGAATCCTACAAGAGCTGGAACTAGGTTCCTCTTGTCCTGCTTGTTTTTTGTTTGTTTGTTTTCTCCTTTTTTTTTTTTTTTTGACATTTGGTGGCTGGCGTCCTGTGAATAACGTAAAAAACACATAGTAAATTAATTGTGGAAAAACTGCTTAAGTATTTACAAGCATGAAGATGTCCAGATGTGACTTTAAGATAACATCTGATGTGACAAATAAAACGATTAACAAGAATCCTGACATGATCTCTCTTATTTCCCCATTTTTAATGCCTAGCCTAACTCATTTGAGTTTGCATTAAAGATTGGTGTAGTTATGTTAGTAAGAAGTGCTGAACCTTTCCACAGAGAAGTATTGTATATTGGTATTTGATTTGGGTATATCAATGTTATGATTGCTTGTTGTTATACAATACTATTTTGCATTATCATGTCATCCTTTACTTGAGAGTCTGAAAGCAACTTTCAGTTACTTCTGTTTCTTATTTGACTTTTCTTCTGACAGGTTAAAAATTTATGTTTCTCTAACCACGGGTATCCTCAGTCACATTACCCCATTTTCCAAAGTAATTATCTAAAGAGATATGGAAAGAATATGTTGTAGCCATATAGACCTTAGTTGAAACTTCACTTCAACCTCTAGGTGCAAAGTACTTAACTTGTAGATTAATAATAAAATTGAGTATTATAGTACCTACCTTAAAGGAATTTGTGAAGATTAAATGAAATAATATGTATTTATTGCTTGAGACGTAATAGCCAGTCAATAAATATTAGCAGGAAGAATTGGACTGATGACAGGATGAATTGTGTAGTATTTGAATTATATCTTAAAGCTGTTTTTAAAAAGTGTTAGGGATTTTGAAGGCAAAATTGTGCTCTATCATTTTATAAACATAACATAATGAAGAAACAATGAGTCACACATTCTTGTTCAGTCTTCTCTTCAAAGAGAAATGTGGAAGCATATAGTTATGCCACTAAGTAAAATAGTCTTTTCTCCATTTGCACCATGCTAAAGGCAGTGAGTTAACTGGTAAAGATGTGTAAATTCAACATCAAGTTAAGTTATATATCAGATCAATTTGTAGACTTAACTAGTTGCCATCAAAGTCAGGAAAGAAAGAATAGTTACAATATTTTATTTAGCAAGCACATGTAGAGTGCCTTAGCATCGTTCTAAACACTTTAAAATACTAACTTGATCTTCTCAGCAACTCTTTGAGGTAGGTGCTATTATTATTCTAATGCTATAGATGAAGAATTGAGACAGGTAAGTGGGAGAACCCAGTTTTGGATGTAAGGAATCTGGCTTCAGAATCTAGATTTGGGAAATTTTAATTTTTTTTCCTGAACTTTATGATTTTGTTTATAGCTATCAACTTTTCAGTTAACACCATTTATGAATTCATGGAAATTCTGCTTATTTTACTGATATTTCCTTCAATAATGAAAAGAAATAAGATATTGTTCATAAATACTAAATTGGTTAAGGCCTATATTTCTACTGAATAGGTAAGCAAATTAATAAAAACTTCATTACCTTCAATGACACAGATAATTGAGTAAAAATTAGAGGGTTGCATCTGCTTATTCTGAATGAGGTGATGTTTCTCTATGTTAACTTTTTACAAGTGTACTATTTCTATCTTTCTTGTCCATTTAAAAACCTAAGTATTTGAGTAGGGAAAAGGGGTACAGAATGCTGAGTACTTTAGAAATTGGGTTTAATGTGAGTAAAATGGGCCTCACATAAAGTCAGTTGGTTTTGAAATTGAAGATACTCTAGGGGGATTCCTTGATCTTATAATAATTCTCTTCTCTGCTCACTGTTGTTGGAACAGTCTCTTGTCCAACCTTGAGAGATCATTGCACTCAACTATTAAGAGAGAGGACTTGAAATATAAATATTTCAGGGTGAGTCAAGGGTTAAAACTCAGTTGTCAAATGAGAGCCAGTTTTCAGCATGGGGTGAACCAGAGAAAGAAGAAAAAGCAATGTGTTTTACATACAAGGGTTGAATGGGTGAAAGTTCAAAGATAAATTCTGCCATCTTCATAATTTTAAATGAGACTGGCTACTTGAGCCCAAGGAAAATCTGCCTGAAGTTAGTGGATTTAGCACATCCCAGATGTACATAGGATGAGCATATCTCCTGAAAGAAAAATGTTTGATAACCTGGCTGCCTTTATTTCTCTACTCTTCCTATCTTTAATCTTCAGGAAGCACTGTCTCACTTTTTCCTTCTCCCTTGTCCTTCCTGTACAGTTTTTCCTTCTGATAATCCTGCCACCCCCTCATTCATATTCACCTCTCAAAACCCTTCATTCTATTCTCTTATGTAATTGTGTAACTCCCTTCTCCCTTCAACAGCTAGAAGGCAGCTAGAAGGCAGCAGAAAGGCAGAGGAGGAGTGCAAACACCAAAATAGCATGTAGTAAAATGCTTAATCTGTTAATGATATTTTGAAACTTGGGATGTGAATAAAAATTCTAAGTGCCATGATACAGTTTTTAAAGTTAAAAAAATACAAGGCTTCTTATTTCAGACAAATGTTAGGTTCTGATATGGAGGATGAAATCGTAGTGAAGTGAATATAGCACCTTTTACAAAGAACCAGTATACTTGGATTGTGACCCTGGCTCAGTGCCACTAACTAGCTGTGTAACCTTGGCCAAGTTTTTTAATCTCTGTGAGCATTTGTTTTCTCATTATAAAACAAGGTGATTAAACTTCATGGGCTGAAACTCAAATGCTTGCAGGGTTTAGATATAGCTAATATAAATGGGTAAAGCAAATATGCTTTAAGATAATAAGGAGTTGTAGGGACTCCACTGAACCATCTGCCCCAACTAAAGGTGTCTAAATTAAAATAAACAAAATATTTCCTTCTCTATAGGATCTGGAAAGTTTAATTTTGGCATGGGCATGAAGTCTATAAATTAATTAATCTGGGTTGTTTCTTAGATTGTCTTTTGAAGAAGCACATAAAAAAATGCTGTGAAAGCAGACACTACCCTGAAGGTTGATATCAATTCTCCCTCTGCATAGTCAATTATCACTAAATGATGGTACAACTAAACTGATTTGAATTGATAAATAAAGTAGTCTAATGTGTCTAGAATGAAAGAAAAAAAACCTTAATAGGGAATATAATCTGTGGGTTCTAGGTATTTTAAAACGAATAGTCCTATATGATGGAAAAGTTTTTCAAGAAAGTTGGCTTATCCTATCCAGCCAAGAGTGATATAGCTTAAACCAAAGCTGGCAGTAGGAAAAGTCTGTTTTATATATTTTATTTGTTATTTGCCTTTATTGATAGACTTCCAGATTGATAAAAGACCACTTAATGAAAAAAACAAAAATGTCTAAGCAACCTCTGGTCCTTTCCCAAGCTTCATAATAATGGATGAACTTCAGAAAGTTAAATTGTTCTGAGATGCTGAGCTTTTGTTTTAAATGGACAAATTGAATTAAACAAAATATTGATCTTAACATTATATATTTGGTCATTTGTACTTTATATTATTTCAAAGTTTAAAATGTTTTTGTTATGCTTGTGAATCTCAGAAATCTATACAATGAAAGTAAAATAGAGAGTTGTACAATAAGCTACTGATTGTGCAACTTATATATGTTCCAAAGAGATTAACTCTGTTTTCTCCCAAGAGAGGGCTAAATTATTCAGATTTTCTATTTGAACAATCCTTCCCTTCATTCTGGCTGAGGAAGCAAAACAATTTAAACTGCTTACAAAGAGTTTTAGAACAATATAATGGGTCTTAGAAACTATCCATGTTCTTGGACTGATGGAAACAGGACACGGCATTCTTCATAATGTTGACTTCCAGGTATCTGTAAGGAGCAGGACACTACATACCACACAGTAGGTTTAGGTCAAGTTAGAAGACATCAACAATGCACAAAAATTGTTTAGTGATTCTGCAAAAATATTTTCCATTGCTTTTTTGTTGCTAGCCAGTATGCTTCTGCTTAGGACCTCTTAAACTCTGTTAATTATGCATTTCTAAAATCATTCGTGGCTGCTATGCAAACAACATGAGGGATGCATGAGATGTGCAAGAAATAATAGTGTACCTCTACAGATAATTTAATTTACTTAATGATAAATATCCTCCTCTACTACTTACTAGTTCTGTTACTGGAGAATTTTAGCTTCCTCATCTTTAAAATGGGACTAATGGATTTATTTCTTAGGATTCATTCAAAGTTAATTGAATAATGAAGTTCAATTAAATAATTAAATATACAGATCAATACATAGTACAATTATTATTTACAAAATGTTTGTCCCCTTCTCTCTTGGGGAAGCTTCTAAATTTGAATGTTCAAACAATTCATTAAAATCATGAAGCTGTTATGCAATAACATAAACAATTCTGTTAAAATTAGTAGTTCCCTATGTCAAATCCAAGTACTAGGGGCTGGGGCTGTAGCTCAGTGGCAGAGCACTTGCCTAGCATGTGGGAGGCCCTGGCTATCCTTAGCACCACATAAAAAATAATAAGCAAAAATGTTGTGTGTCCATCCACAACTAAAAATATATTTTAAAAAAGGAAATCTAATTACTAAAGAGGTTAAAAAAATCATATTAAAAGTCTAACTTTGCTGGGTGCAGTGGTACACACCTGTAACACCAGGACTCAGGAAGCTGAGGCAGAAGGATTGTAAGGTGAAAGCCAGCCTCAGCAACTTAATGGGATCCTGTCTTAAAATAAAATAAAAAATAAAAAAGAGCTGAAAACTCAGTGAGACCTTGTCTCTAAATAAAATACAAATAGGGATCAGTGGTCAAGTACCCCTGAGTTCAATCCCTGGTACCACACCCCCGCCAAAAAATAGGGCTGAAGATGTGGCTCAGTGGTTAAGCACTCTTGGGTTCAATCCTTGGTACCAAAAAAATGTCTAACATTATTCACAGTCTTTTGCATGAAGGATTCTTAGGGATAAAACAACATACTAAGAAGCTGAGAATAGAATACAAAATACAAAGATATTTTGTATGCTTAGAATTGGTCTGTAATTATAAACATAGAAATATAACAGATCAAAGACCTGTTTTGAGGCTATCTTATCTGTGGATTCACAATGTAGAAAGTAGAATAGTGGCTCTCCAAAGATCTCCATGTCCTGATTCCAGAAACTGTGAATGTGCTACCTTACATAACTACAGAGTCTTTGCAGATGTGATTACCGTTAAGGACCTGGAGACAAGATCATCCTCCATTATCCCATTAGATCCAGTCTAATCCTAAAAAGTGAAAGGAAGTTTCCTTGCTGTGATCAGAAAAGAACGTGACTGACTATGGAAGAAAGAAGATGGAATAAAAGGGCCTCAAATGAAGAAATGTAAGTGGCTTCTTAAAGCCAGAAAAGGCAAGGAAATGAGTTTTCCTCCAGAGCCTCTAGTACGGAACACAGTGTTGCCAGCGCCTTGATTTTAGCCCAGTAAGATTTGTGTCAGACTTATATAGAAATGTATGATAATAAACTTTTGTTGTTTCCAGTCATTAGGTTTATGGTGATTTATTCTAGTGGAAACAGAAGATATGCACAAGTGTCTTAAGGAAATTAAGACAAAGCAAAATACATTCAGACTTAAAATTGGTCACTGTGTCCATGTTATATAACATTACACAGATATGTTATATATTGGGTATTATATCATAGATAGCAATAATAAGCAATTGGATGGAATAAAATACATTCTCTAGACAGAAGAAGGGAAGATAATTTTAGCAATAAGTTCTAAAACTAACACAATGTATAATACAATAAGTAATAGCTATACCTAAATCTCCAGTGATTATGTGATTATTTTAACGTTTTAGGCCATGTCAAAACCATGAGCAGAGTATCTTTTCTTACTCAGTCTACTGATTAAAAATGCTATTTTTTTTTCTTGGAAAATCTGTACAGACATACCCAGTAAAAATGTTTTACTAGCCATTTGGGCATCCTTTAGAGCACTCTGTTAACACATAAAATTGACCATCATACTTACAATCAGAGGAAATTGAGTCAGGTGACTTAAGAGGGATAGAAGCATAAATACATTGAACTGGATAACACACATTGCTGTTAACGGAAATAGATTATAAATCAATGCATATACCCCAGAGTTTTCTTCTTTCCTTCTCTTCTCCCTCCCTTTTATCCATTTTGTCTCCAAGGGCATTTGGTTCAATTCTATAGAGAGAACAGTGATTCCTTGATACTGAATGAAAAGACTTTGCAGGAAAGTTAAGACTGAAAATAAAACCCAGGTCTACTGTCCACTTAAAATAGTTAATGGAAGGTAGAAGTATATCATGATAAGGAAAGAAAAAAAATTCAAAACTAAAAGCCTCTGCTTTTACCAGAGTGAGAGCTGAGTGGTTGTAAGAAATGCCCTTTTGACTCTATAATGCTCTAGCTGCTTTTGAATGGCTCATCCAAATGGTGCTGTACAGCAAATTTCTTTCAGCCTTTTCAGAGGAAAAAAAATGAATTTCAAACTTGTTTCTCAAGAGGAGAATAAGGGAAAATAGAAAATTAAGACAGTTCAGAACTGTCAGATTTTCTAAATAAAGGATGTTTTCTCAAAAAGATTGTTAACAAAGTTTGCATTTTCGAGATTTCTACAAACTTTCAATTTTTATATTGCATAAATTAATTCAGAAAAGAAACAACAAAATCTTATAAATAGGTGAAAACTTTTTTCAAGGTTGAAAGATGTTTAAAACTGAGTTAAAGAGAGTAAATAAGCTTTTGAAAATATAGAAAAATTCATTTAAGGGAAATGATTATTTACTAGAAAGAAAATCTTCACTAACATTGATTTTAGTATGTATTTGCTGTCACCTCTGAAAGAAAATTTGTGATGAATTGACAAGTTATTTTTCAGGCATTTATTTTAAAAAAGCTACAGGATGATGTTCTCTAAGAATATACTTGGACATAAATAAAACCCAGGTCTACTGTCTAAACTAAATGTTGGAGTCTCCTCTCAAAAAAGGACCTTTTAAATAAGAGAGCAAGGTGTCCTTGAAGAGAATGAAATTCTTCATTTGAACTTCACAAAGAGACAATGAAACTCATTTGCAATTTGCTGTATAAGGTATATTACTTATCCAATGGATTTACTGGAAAGTTAAAAAAAATTAACTCAACCTAAAGCACTGTTTCCAGTGTGGTCTGTAGATTAGCTATGTCATATACATATGTGGTTCATTTTAGAATGTGGTGCAATTGAACCTTATTATAATTATACCTTATTAGCCCTAAAGACAGATATATTGAATCCAGAAACTTTGAGAGTTGAAGCTTAGCAAATATATTTTTAACAAGTTCACCAGTAATTCTTGTGCTCTCTAAAGTTTGGGAAGTATTGGTTTAAGGAGATAGGTTGTCTTCTTCATTTAATTTTTCCCAGATTTAGGCAAAAATTCTCTACCTATGTCTGTCTTAGTCAACCATCTTCCCTCCCACATACCCCATCCCCTTCCCACCCTCCCCTCTACCCAATCCAAAGTTCCTCCATTCTTTCCTTTCCCCTCCTCCCCTATTATGGATCAGCATCCACTTATCAAAGAAAACATTTGGCCTTTCATTTTTTGAGACTGGCTTACTTTGCTTAGCATGATGTTCTCCAAGTCCATCCATTTACCTGTAAATGTCATAATTTCATTCTTCTTTAAGGCTGAGTAATTTTCCATTGTGTATATATACCACAGTTGCTTTATACATTTATCTATTGAAGGGCATCTAGGTTGCTTCCACAGTTTAGCTATTGTGAATTGAGCTGCTGTAAACATTGAGGTGGCTGCATCACTATAGTTTGCTGATTTTAAGTCCTTTGGGTATAGATTGAGGAATGGGACGGCTGGGACAAAGGTGGTTCCATTCCAAGTTTTCTAGGGAATCTCCATGCTGCTTTCCAAAGTGGTTTTACCATTTTGCAATCCTATCAGCAATGAATCAGTGTACCTTTTCCCCCATATCCTTGCCAGCACTTATTGTTGCTTGTGTTCTTGATAATTGCCACTCTGACTGGAGTGAGATGAAATCTTAGAGTAGTTTTGATTTGCATTTCTCTAATTGCTAGAGATGTTGAACATTTTTTCATATATTTATTGATTGTTGTATTTATTATTCTGTGAAGTGGCTGTTCAGTTTCTTAGCCCATTTATTGATTGGGTTATTTGTTTGGTGTTTTTTTTTTTTGGCATTAAGTTTTTTGAGTTCTTTATATATCCTGGAGATTAGTGCTCTATATGAGGTGTGTGTGGTAAAAGTTTTTTTTCCCATTCTGTAGGCTTTCTCTTCACATTATTGATTATTTCTTTTGCTGAGAAGCTTTTTAATTTGAATCAATCTTATTCATTGACTCTTTTTTTTTTTTTTTTTTAGTACTGGAGATTGAACTCAGGGGCACTCGACCACTGAGCCACATCCCCAGCCCTATTTTGTGTTTTATGTAAAGACAGGGTCTCACTGAGTTGCTTAGCGCCTTGCTGTTGCTGAGGCTGGCTTTGAACTCGCGATTCTCCTGTCTCAGCCTCCCTAAGTGCTGGGATTACAGGCTTGAGCCACCGCGCCCGGCTTTTATTCATTGATTCTTGATTTTACTGTTTGTGCTTTAAGAGTCTTAAGGAAATCAGGTCCTATGCTGATATGCCTTGAATCTTTTCTTTAAGGGCAGTAATTCCATTCCTGAGTGTGAAGCCCTGATAATTTAGTCACTTCCCAAAAGCCCCATCTCCTACTACTATCACATCAGGCATAAGATTCTAAGGTATAATCTTAGACGTGGGATGTTTTGGAGAGAAACACCAACATTGAGACATAGTAAAGGCAAAATTATATTGTAGCTATAAGATTATATGAGCAGTTCTTGATAGAACAATTTGTATCCCAACTCTCTATAATTATTTAATCTCAGCAAATTAAATGAGCAAACACTAATGTAATTCTCACATATTGTAATTGGCATTACTTCATCTAGGGCTTTTTCTTTTTTAGAATTGTGACAATCTGTTCACCAAAAATACTGGCTTACGTCAATAAAGTGATGTCATATTCTTCTATTTGATGACTCTATATTAATCATTTATAGCCCACTGAGCTTCATTTTTTAGAGACTCAATCTAAATTCAGTTGAAACCCAGTAAACTGCTAAGAATTGAGTGTTCAATTAAGTATTTTTCTGTTCAAAGAGATGAACTGCCTGTATAAAAGGACTCAAGTAAAAGTCATAATTGTTAAGTATAAATATAATATAAATATTTACTATATACGTAAGTATTTATAATTATAGATAACATTAAAGCAGAAAGAATGAACTATTTGTATAGTGTACTTATTTCTACAACAATTCAATATGTAATAAATTGTGGTATCAATATCAAAAGCTTGTTAGCTCTGTTTTTTTTAGGATCATACTCTTTATTACTGTATTTAAGGATCATCACACGAAGAAATATGATTATTAAAAGTTTGTTTCACTTTGGAAGTGATGAAAAGAGGATAAGACTTTTTCACATAAGTTGCTGTCATTCTTAAATGTGGAGAAGATGTAAAGATGGCACATTCTTTGGTTCAAACAGAACTGCAGACATCTTTTGCTTGATCACGGGTCTTTGGAAATACAACCAAAATGTTACCTTATTTCCTGGAAAGCATAAATTTCAGCTTTCCTTTTATAAATCTAATTATATATTGATTTTATAATCAGCCTGATAAACAGGAAAAAATAACCCTGTGGAGTCACATTCTACATAAGGATTCTAAAATTATCTCAAAAATTATTGTATAGTCAAAGGTACAATGGTAGCCTCATTTATTTTTCCCACAAAGTAAAAAGCTTTTGTATTTTAAACATGACATGTGAATTCTAATATACAAGGAAGTAGGAGAATCCAATCAGCTTGTCAACAAAAAAGAACAGGGGGCAAATGCTGATGATGGCACTTTGAAAATGTTCTGCAATCACAGCTCTTGGGTCAAGTTGCATAAGGAGGAAATGGGTTGTGCAAAGTGTTCCCACTTGTCCATAGGGTTTACTCAATTCTATCCTAATATCACACCTGAAAAATCCTGAATCTAACTTAGGACACAATGGTAAGGGCTTCTGATAAGAGGGGGAAGTGGTGGAAAGAAGTGATTCTAACTTGGATAAAGACAGAAACATCGTGAACTTTAGACCTTCTTAAGACAAGTATGTTAAAAATTTAAGTCACTACTTAAAAAGAAGTAGCAACTTCTAGAAGAGTCAAAGGGAAAAAATAATGCAGGAAATTAAGCAATCAAGTAAAACGCACACAACGGAACAACAGAGGCAGCAAACAGGAAAAAAAAAAAAGCAGCAGCGGCAATGGAAAGCACAGCATGTAGAAAGCATAAGTATCTATTAGACTGTAGAAATGCAACCAAATACAGGGGCTGGGGCTGTAGCTCAGTGGCTAGCAGGTGTGAAGAGCTGTGGTTTGATCCTTAGCACTACACAATAATAAACAAATAAGGGCATTCTGTCTATCTTTAACTATAAATTAAAAAAAAAATGCAACCAAATAGAGAACATACATGTACATAGGTCAACTGACTGATGGAAAACAAGAGCTTTTTTATACCAATTAAAAAAAACAGTCATAAGCAATTTATAAGAAGTATCTAAAATATAAGTACAAATATACTGAAGGTAAAAGGATGAAAATTGTTGGCAAATGAAATACCAATGAAAGAAAGCTAGTTTGGCTGGTATATCAAAATCTATTTTGAGCTGGGCCAGTGACAAAAGCCTGTAATCCCAGCACCTAGGGAGGCTAAGACAGGAGAATTGCAAGTTCAAAGCCAGCCTTTTTATTTTCAATAAAGCTTTTGAAGCAAACTAAGTTAAACACATTAAACAATATTAGAATAAGTCTCCTGGAATAAATTCAGCAAAATATGTAAATTCTTCATGGTTACAATGATAAACTTTTGGAAAAACATTTAAGAAAATCTAAATAAATGAAAAGACATATCATATACATGGATTGATAACTCAACATCATGAAGACAGTAACTTTCAAATTAATATATAAATTAAAAGTAATACCAAATAAAAATGACAACAGCATATGTTAAACTGACTAAAAGGGTATATCACATAGAATTTCAGGAGACAATCTTCAAATTCAAAGGTAAAAAATTAAGAATTGCCAAGTACAATTTGGAGAAAAAGAATAAAATTAGAAAGAGGGGAAGTTGTGTTATGTGACATCAAGATTTATTCTCTACTAAGTAAAATATTGTAGTATTAGGTATAGACAATTGAAAAAATTGAGAGCCTGGAATCAGACAAATGCAAATAGAGGTGTTTAATATAGGACAGATATTCCATTACCAGGCAATGGAGGAATGTTGTATTACTCAGTATGTAGCTTGAGGACAACCAGGTATCCATAGGGAAAATAAGGTTTTGATCTCACATTAGACACAAGTTAAATTCCAGATATGAAAAACAAAACTTAAAAAAATTCAGACATTAAGAAACAGTAATTATGAGCTCTGGATAAGAAAAATTTTCCATTAAGAGATACAAAATATCAACCTTTAAAGTAAGAAATCAACAAATTGCAAATTGCCTATTGAACTATTCCTATTGGGAATTCCCAAAAATGAAAAACTTTTGTACCATTTAGAAAAGACACAGAGTTGAACCCATAAAGATACAGGTATCTGATCCTAGATAAAGGGACCAAAAACACACAGTTGAGAAAAGACAGTCTATTTAACATATGGTGCTGGGAAAACTGGTTGTCCATATGTAAAAGAATGAGACTAGATCCTTATCTCTCATACGTGGGGGCTATAGAGGAAAAAGAAAAAGAAAGGTGGGAACTCTCATGAAAATAGAAGGGAGATCAGTGGAGCAGAGAAAAGGGACCAGGTGGCCTAAGGAGGGGAGGGGAAAGGAGAAATACTGGGAAATGATATTGGCCAAATTATATTGTTATATTGTGTGCATGAAGAATATGTAACAACAAATCCCACCATTATGTGCAACTATAGTGAACCAATAAAAGACATGGAAAAAAGTCTTATGCACAATATAACATTAAAAAGTTAAAAGATAAATCACAGAGTGGGAGAAGATATTTAAAAAATTAGAATATATATTAGACAAATCCTAAAAATTATAAAATTTTCATTATTAACATATAAGTAAAATATATAATATGCAAATATATATAAATTAGAAAAACTATAAGAAAAAGATCATAATAAAAATAGGCAAGGGCTGGGGTTGTAGCTCAGTGGTAGAACACTTGCCTCACATGTGTGAGGTACTGGGTTTGATTCTCAGCACCACATAAAAATAAATAAATAAAATCAAGGTTCATCAACAACTAAAAAAAAATTTTAAAAAATTGGCAAAGTGGATAAATTTACAAGAAAGGAGATCTAAATGACAATGAACATATCAAAACAGGTAAATGTGAAAATGCAAAATAATAGTACAATGAGATACTACTTCACATTCAACAGTTTGGAAAAAGTTTTAAAGTTTGACATTATCAAGCTTTAGGATGTTAAGTAATGAGAATTTTAATATTCTGCTGGTAGGAAGATAAATAGAGGACAAACCACTCTGGAGGACAAGTTGTTATGTAGTAAAGTTGTAGATGTTCATACCTATGCCTTAGGAATTTTCCATCTTGCTACCTTAGTGGAAGCTTCTTCAGGTGTTCACAAGGAGACATATCCAAGTATATTTGTTCCAGTATTATTTATTATAGCAAAATGGAAATAAACTAAGTAGTAAATTATAGTACATGATTTAATAAACTGTTGGTTATTCAGTCAATAAATTGTCATATTTAAAAAATCATTTCATGAAGAATATATCATAACGTGGGGAAAGACTTAATGAACTGGTGTTTGAATTGAAAAGATTAGAAATAAATACATATATATAGCAGGAGTATATATCTTTATTTATTTATTTATTCATTCATTCATTCATTCCAACTTGTCTGTTTGTGTCTTTATTCATCCTCAATTCCCAAATATAACTTAGGTGGGGGAGGGATAGTAGAATAGACATCTCAAAATAATGGCAGTTCAAGTATATACAATGGATGAATTTTTTCCTTCTTTCTACTTTTGTTTTTCTAAATTTTCCTGATGAATATCTAATACACTTCTATTAGAAAAAAAAAAGAAGTCTGAGCAACTTGGGAGAGGAATAAAAACCACGTATTACAAATGTTCAGTGATACATATTAAAAATGTTCAGTCTTACTTTTGATGCTAACTAGGTAAATGCACTGGGCAGGGACATTCTATAACATGATTAAAAGGCTGCCAATGTGTGATGAACGTTCAATAAGAGCTGCCATGATTAGAGAAGATTCTACTGAGCCATCATCTCAGCTTTCTGATGCAGTATAGTTAATTTTTGCTGGTTTAAGTCCCTGACATTCAAGCACACAATAAAACAGAAAATCAGTCCATAAGTGGACTGAGTATATTGTATATTACAGTATTTGCATATTACTTTTACAAATAATCCTGAGTATATATTGCTGCTTGGTTTAATCGACTATATAATTTTTTTTTAATTACTTCATTTACTTGATAAACTGAAATGAGTATAGGGCTTCATTCCAGCCTACAAGATACATGATATGCATTTTTAATATGTAATTAGGGAGGATTTAAAGCCAGATTTTCTAGAGCCACATTGAAGTACTCTAGCACCATGAGTACTAAAGCATTTTCCTGCCATGTTTTCTTTATTGGTGAGGTTACTCAGTGGAGCACCTTGACATTCTCACATGATCTCTATACAGAAATAAGTAATAGAAAACTGACTTCCAGATGGTCTTCATTATTATGAAAATTTTTCGAACTACAGGAATTTTCACTTAATATCTTAAATATGTTAATATTTAAAATCATATCTGGCTTAAAGTCTTAATAAGTTAGTGTATGATTTTAAACACAATTATTTTAAACAAACATTTATTATTCACATCTCAGGTCATTGGCTTATTTAAAAACAATAATTGGCTTTTGAGAAGAAAGGTGATTTTTTTTAAAATACTTTTTTAAGCTGTAGATGAACACAATACCTTTATTTTATGTGGTGCTGAGGATTGAACCCAGTGCCTCACACATGCGAGGCAAGCTCTCAACTGCTCAGCCACAACCTCAGCCCAGTGATTTTGTTTTTTAACAACCCTCCAACCCCCAACCCAAGTACTGGGGATTGAACTCCAGGTTGCTTTACCATTGAGCTACATCCCCAGCCTTTTTGTTTTGAGACAGGGTATCACTAAGTTGCTGAGGCTTGCCTTGAATTTGGAATATCTTCCTCAGCCCACCAGGTTGCTGGGATTACAGGTGTGTGCCACCACACCTGGCAACAAAAAGTTTTTGATGGCAATTTTACAACTTGGTTAGTTCCTACTGCTTAGATTATGTTCACAAGAGTATGTGTAATTCCATCTATGTTAATTTTACTCCAAAGTATTATGTTTTCTCACACCAAAAAGTTTTTCTATTTAATCCTTATATATGTTATGGATACAGTCACAAAATTATGTGCAATTAAATTTTAAAATCTGAAAACAGTATACAAAGTTTGAAACAATATATTTCAAAAATAGAAAGTTACACAAAGTAATAAAACATACCTGTGAAATAACCACAAAGAATCCTCAACAGTTAAGATTTCATCTTTTTATAATGTAGTGAATAAAATGTTAAGGGTAAATTGGACTCTTTGTGTCCCCAATCCAGTCTTATTTCTTTCATTTGTTCTCTTAAATTTAATGCATATCTTTCTGTAACCCAAGGTGGTCCAAGGAGGTCTCAAAGAGGAGGACCTCAACTTAGAAAGATGAGATTCTTGACAAAAACTGTAGAAAAGATTTTCTAGAAATGTCAGATATTGAACCACAGAGATTTAAGAAAACAGGAATATATATTCAAGTGAAAATGTGGGCCATCTAAAGGTGAGAGATGTTTTTGGGTTTCTCAGGCTCTTCTTTTAAAGAAAACTGGATGAGAGGTAGATATGGGAAGGTATGTGGGAATGACATCAGTCTGCCGATCACAAACTTGTTTTTGGTGTTCTGGTAGTTCTCAGGATTCTTAGGTTGACGTTGTCTCCATTATCTGATTAGTAGATAACATTGGGAAAATATCTTATAGGTTTCATATCTCCCTTTGCTCAACCTTTTCTAAAAATACATATATTAGTGGACTTATTAATAGAGCACAGAGCAATTTTCATAGTGGTTGAATTTCAAGTAAGTTTAAGATTGGGAGCAAAGATTTATACATTTCCCAGAAATTTGAGAGTGGGAGAAAGAGCTAACTTGGGGAATGACAGGCCTGGGAGGCATACTGGCTGTGGAAGAGAAGGTATGAGGAACTTCAGCACAAGGCTTTTAGATTAAAATCACATTTTTCTTGTCCTTCCTTTAGTCTCCATTCTATCTTTTATTTCTAGAATTCTATCCCAACTCACTTCTGTCTTCCACTCACATTTTACCCACTTATACATGAACATATATCCAAAATAATTAGTATTGCCCTTTGGGTTTTAATTACTTTAAATGAATGTATTCTGCACAAATCATCCTGTAACTAGTTTTTCTTTTCATTGCATTGTTTTTGTAATATACCCATGTCAATAATATACAGTGCTAGTGGACTACCTTTACCTACTAGATGATAGTAGTATCATTTAAATATACCAATTAAATATACCATTAAAATCATTTAAATCATATAAATCATTTTAATATGATCATTTAAATATACCAAAATGTATCTGTTTATTTATTCATTCACTCATTCTCCTTTTTATGGACATTTTTGTTTTAGCCAACATGTTGTTTTTATAAATAATATTGGAATGAGTTATCTTTATATGTATCTCCTCCCACACATGTATGAGTTCCTCTAGGGTAAGAACCTGCAAGTATAAATGTTATCCCACTCTGGTCTAGTACTGCCTGAGTGGCCAAGGTGAATTTTTATCTTACCCTAATCTTGCTGGTCTTTGAGGACAGGATGTCTGAAGGCAGAAGTTCCTCTTTGGGTGGGCCAACTGAAACTGGTCAGATGTAAGATGGCTGCCAGTGACCCAGCAACCCTTAACTTCACTATAATAAAATACATGAAGATTTACCACCTTCATTAGCTTATCCTTCCCCCTTATTTATTTTTTACTCTATATGTATAAACTTCTGACCCCCAAGGGATGGGAAGTTGATTTGCAAGTTTATCTCCCACTTTTATTCTGGGTTAAGAATAAGATTTTTTTTTGCTACTCAAGGAGTGTTTGCTCTTGTTATTGGGTCTACAATTCAGAGAGAATAATAGGATCCCACCTTTGGGGTTAAAAATTGGTAGTAGAAATGTTGAGTTACCCAGTGTATATGTGATTTTATTTCTTAATTTGTTCGTTTTTTAAAAGTTGATTATTGCTTGATTTTCAAATTTTCATTCACTAGGGTTTTTGTGTTTGTGGTGATAGGGATCAAACCCACAATCTGAAGCTTGTTAGGCAGACACTCTATCCCTGAGCTACATCCCAAGCCCTTTTTTATATTTATTTTGGGACAGTCTCATTAAGTTGAGGAGGCTGGCCTCAAATTTATGAATTTGTGATCCTCCTGCCTCAGCCCCTAGAGTAGCGGGGATTACAGGTGTGCGACAACAGTGCCCAGTTCATTCATTAGGGTTTTATTTTTTAGTTGTAAGCAGACACAATACCTTTATTTTTATTTATTTCTTTTTATGTGGTGCTGAGGATCAAACCCAGTGCGTTACCCATGGTAGGCGAATGCTCTACCACTGAGCCACAACTCCAGTCCCCAGTTTTTTTTTCCTCTAAATTGGTTAAAATTTTCCCACAGTTCCAAAACTCCATAAAACATCTTTTTTAAAAAAAATATTTTTAGTTCTCAATGGATCTTTATTTTATGGGGATCAAACCCAGTGCCCCACACATGTCAGGCAATCGGTCCACCACTGAGCCACAACCCCAGCCCTCCATAAAATATCTTAATATAATTTTTGTCAGGCCTAAACTTGATAATTTATTCCACTTTCTCTTTTGAAAACATTAACAATGGACCCATTTCAGTCCTATCAGTCTGAATTGGGGTGCATTCTCTGCTTTGCTGTTTACTGTTGTCTTGGTACTTCCTTTTGCCATCTTTCTTAGTATTGCTTTGCTTTCCTTCTTTCTGAAGCCAAATGGAGGAAAGACATGGAAAAAAGTCTCATTGCTCAATATAATTTTTTTCATTATTTTCCTCTTCATCTATGCCTAATAACCTTAAAACTGGTAAAAATTTCCATTTGTACCTTGCTCAAAGCATCTATTAGAGGGACTTGTAGAAGTGGGTGTTCAATAAACACTCTTTGCACAGAATAACTCAAACTCCTTTGATGAGTTGTTATTTACTAAGAAAACAGATTAGAAGTTCATGGGATATGATAATAAGGGCAGGTTCAGTGGCAAGACAAAATTAATGATTTTTCTTCCATATTTGAGTACGTAGTTTAAAATATTAAGTCTAGCTAACTGTAATATTTCCAAAGATAAGCACCATACAAATCTTCCAGGGTTTACTCAAGCCTATAATTTGTAATTTCCTATGTCAGAAAACAACTCTGAAATGAGAGCCACCTTTAATTATTATAGATCCCCATGCCTGGTAATTATGAAGTCTGTCTGCTGACTAAAAAATTGAACAACAAATAAAATAGGAAATTATAGTGCAATGAATGAAAAAAATAGTATTTATAAACTCAAACTTATTATTCAGTCAGTCTGTGCCTGGTGAGTCCACTCAGGTTGAGGTCAAGCTAAAAACTTCCCAAATATGAAAATTACTTTTAATTTCTACTGGGGAAGATATTGACAGATATACTAGTCATACTTCTCTTTGGATAGCAGCCAAGAGAAATCAGTTTCATGGTACAAAAGGAAAAAAAAAGGAACTGTTACAATCCACGTAACAATCACCAGTATTCTCTTTCACTACTTATTTTTTTTTTTTTTTTTTAAGGTCTCAGGGGTTGAACCAGATGTGTTTAACCACTGAGCCAAATTCCCAGCCCTCCCTGTTTTTTAAGTTTTGAGATTAGGGTCTTGCTAAGTTGCTTAGGGTCTAGCTAAATTGTGGAGGCTGGCTTTGAACTTGCAATCTTCCTGCCTTAGCCTCCTGAGTTGCTGGGATTACAAGCATGGACCACTACACCTGGGTTTTTTCACTGCTTGTTTAATTACTCCTGGTTCCAAGTCCCCAACTCTCCAACACAATCATGTGCTACAGAGCAAGTGCTGAGCCCAGAAAGAATTAATTCAACTGTACTGTTCTTGGTGCTGGAAAGGACCAAAACCAAAGTTATATATACTTCATCAAGGAGTTTGTATAATACATTGCAAAGGTAGACAGAACAAACCTTAAAAGGACACATTCTGTAATGGATGCTGTTTTGTGGTCCATCACTTTAGATGGCAAAATTTGAATAGATGAAATCAAATAGGATCTATCCAATTTCCTTATCTATTTATCATGATTCCTAAGGTCTCTATTTTATCTCAGGACTTGACAATAAGATAATAAAAATAATGCTAACAAGAATAATGCATATAATTTAAAAGCTTATGTGAGCACTGTTACTACAAATTATAAAATGAAGTACCTTAAATTTACCACACAGTAAATGTTTTATAGTTGGTTTTATTTTTATTAATATTATAATTAGTAAAATATAAAATATATAATCTATTATAGAATATGTGAAATATATCTCTATAATAACTATGACTTAAAATGTTATACCTATCTTCTATGGAGAGTAGTTTGATGCTGTTGAGAGAAGCGTGAGATAACTGTTTCAGTTATCTTTTCTGTGTGACAACACATCCTAAATTTAGTGACTTCAAATAATAACAACCATTTATTTCACTCACAAAACTGCAATTTGCACAGAGCTCAGTGAGGGCAGCTCATTTCTGCTTTATGTGGCCTTAGTCAGATTGGCTGGGGTAACTCAATGGCAGGGAGCTGGAATCACTTACATACCTGATAGCTAATATTGGATGTTTTCTCGGACCTCATCTGGGGCTTTTGGTCAGATGGATCACTTACATATGGCCTTTCCATGTGACTGCATGGCTTCTTCACAGTGTGCAGACTGGATTCAAAGAGAGAATACAACTCAAGAGAACAAAGTGGAAGTTCATATCATTTCTGTGACTTAGTCATCATATTTTATTGGTTGAAGCAGTTGCAATTATCTATCCAGATTAAAGAGAAGGGCTATTATTTGTGAGAGGAGGGTCAGTGTCATTTCATAAGATTTTACTACAAGGATTTGCATAAAAGTCTAAAGATAAGGATCAGTGCTGAAGATTTGGGGGCCATTAGGAGACTGAGGGGGTGGTTAAATCCCAGAGAGAAGGTGGGATTATATAGGAAGAGTATAACAAGAAAAAGATGTGGACTAGGATGAAACCTTAAAGTATAACAGTACTTAAAGGGTGGATTTGTGAGATGGGATATAGTGTGAGGGTCAACCTTTGGAAAGTATAATCTGCTATGGTAAGAATGGAAATTGAATAAACATTAACAACTAAATTGTTCTTCCGTGTAGATTGAATATTCAGGGAGAAGACTCTGGAGGCAGAGATAACTGAAATTGACAGAGAGGGAGAAAAGAGAGGCTGGCTGTTGTGGAAAGTGAAATTCTGAGAGAAGATCTGAGGTCTTTAATGAAAATTAGAAAGATATTTTGCTTTCTGTTTCATAAAAATCTGTATGTCTACCTGTGTCCTTGGAATTGGACTTTTATTCTTTGGGATTGTAAAGATGTATTCAGGGAGCTGGGATTGTAGCTCAGTGGTAGAGCGCTTGCCTAGCATGTGTGAGGTACTGGGTTTGATTCTCAGCACTGCATATAAATAAACAAAAAATAAAGCTTCATTGACAATTAAAAAATATACTTAAAAAAAGATATGTTCAGGTAAGCTTAAAGGAATATGCAAGGATAGATCAAGAGTGGTCCAAAGTTACCCGTCACATTCAGGATAAATATAAATATACCAAAAATATGCCCATATATCCAAATATTATATATTATAGTCCTACTGATAACTTCCAAATATAAGTCAGTGTAAGTGAGGTTCAACAAGCATTTAGTAAGTATTAGAATGTTTCAGGAAATGTTGGTTGTCAGGACTATAAACATGAATAAAATACAATTTCTGCTCTAAATGCAAAAAGATGGCCAAATTTGCAAATTGGAAGTTTCCATTAAAGTCTTTGGGGATTAAATGTTTGAATTGTGGAGTCAAAATGCCTAACTGTAGCACGTTACTTATCTATCTAAGCCTCAACTTCAGTATTTGCAAAAGGGGCAATTCATAGTTTTATACCTCAGAGAGCTGTTGGGAGGATTAGGTGACATAAAGTATGTAAAATAATTAGCACAGTGCATGACACAAGGAAGGTACTCATAGACAGAGTGGTTGCTGTATAATGTAGTAAAAATGTTAAGTGTAAGTAAAAATGGCATAATTATACAGAGAATTCCAAGTGGACACAGAGAATGGGACACTTCAGGGGCTTAGGTAGTCCACATGCAGGACCAATGCAAGGGAAAACTTTGGGGCTTTAGCCAAAAAAATGTTATAAATTAAAGAAGGCAAAAATCAGAGCATTAAAGCAAGCACAGGGCCCTTCTAATCCTGGGGTCTTATATGACTACATAGGTCAGACACCCATGAAGTTAGCACTGTCACTATGGCACCTTTGTGAAAATTAGAAAAAAACCCACACCATATATATATATGGTATATATATATTTTGGTACTGGGGATTGAACCCAGGTAATCTTTACCACCAAGATACATCCCTAAACCTTTTTATTTTTTATTTAGATACGGAGTCTGCCTAATTTGCTGAGGCTGGCCTTCTCTGTGCAATCTTCCTGCCTTAGCCTCCCGAGTGGTTAGGATTACAAGTGTGCACCACCACACCTAGCTGCCCCTACTTGTTCCATCAGCCAATGCATAAATTGTACAACTATATACAGGACTGGACACTTATTCCAACTAGGAGCTTCAGAGCAAGCTTCTTGGAGGATTTGATGAATGACTTATCTTGAAAGATGGATACGTTTTCTTTTTTTTTTTTTTTTAATTTATTTATTTATTTTATTTAAATGCATTTCAAGTCATAGTACATAAACAGAGCTCAGTTTTTCCATTTCTCTGGTTGCAAATCATAAAGAGTCACACTATTTGTGTCTTTGTACATGCACCAGGGGTAGTAATGACCCATTCGATCAATCATCATTACTATTCCCGTTTCCCTTTCCTTCCTCCCCCCTCCCCACTGCTGCATCCAGAGTTCCTGCATTTCTCCTGTGTTTCCCGTTCCCATCGTTTTCTTCAAAAAGAAAAAAGAGAATAAGAACAGAGGATAGTGGTAAGAAACAGTGTGTTGGGCGTGAGGGTAGGAGGGGATTACAGAACTTTTACACCACCAGGATACTTCAAGATATGAAGTGATGAGAAATGAAATGAGGATAAGGAAAAGAAAGGGGAATGGATTATGAAGGCCTTGTGTCAAATCAAATATTCTGAGCTTTAAGCTGATGGTAGTGGGGATCCATTGATGGATCTTAAGCAGAATTGGCATATTCAGATGTGGGTTTCAGATAGATCACCAGGGCTTTGGTGACACTTATGGGGGCAAGCCTGGACACAAGAAGAGAAGTTATGTAACTGCTGCAATATGCCAAGTCAAAAAGATGAGGACCAGAACTAAAGCAGAAGTAGCAGGAATGCAGGGAAAGAGTCAGATTGAGGAAATGTTTAGGAGGTAAAACTGGCACTACTTGATGATTGTGAGCAAAATGCAAAGAGGGAATTACTACAGACGACTCTCAGATCTGTGCCTTGGGTAGCTTGGTGAAGGGTGGAATCATTAACTGTTTTTGAGAATAACCAGGGAAGAATGTGTTTGAGGTGTGCACAGGGGGATGGATGTAGCTTTTCAGGGTTTGAGACTTATGTAAAAGTCTGAAAAGAGATTTGGAGGCCATTAACATACTGATGAATGGGATGAGACTGCTTCAGAATAGTAATCAAGAACAAGATGTGAACCAAAACTGGAATCATAAAACACAACAATTTAAAGTGGCAGGGAAGGGAGGAAGAGGTGAATAAGAAGGGTAAGTCAGACAGGAAAAGGAGAGGCCAGGAGGAGACAAGTTTCAGAAGACGAGAAATTAGAGAAGTCAAGGAGTCCAGAGGACTTATGGTTTGAAAATGGGGGCATGAAGATATGACATTTCCTTTTTCTTTTCCTGAAAATCATCTAGAAGCAATAATGTGAATGAGAAAATAAAAACACAAAGCAGGAGACAGCTAAAGCCTCAATCCACAAAATAGGTGGAAATGGTGCCAAAACTTCAGAAATGCAGCAAAGATATTTATCAGAGGAAGCAGAAACACATCACTGTGACCATCTTAAAGGGTCCACAAAGTAAACTTCTTGAAAGCAATAGACATAACCTGGGGACAAAACTTTAATATTTTGGGGAAGTACAGGTCTTTTTAGACCATCTATAGGATAAGTTGCTAGATGTGAGATTGCTAGATCAAAATGCATATTACCTTGGGAATTTTGATAAATCCTGTCAAATTGCATCCCCCTGACACAAATTTTAAATGAATTTATACAGCAACCATCAATGTCTAAAAATGCTTCCTTCTCCATGCTCTAAAAGTGTTTTTAAACTTTCTCATCCTTTCCAAACTTATATGTAAAAGTTGGTATTTCAGGGTATCTTTATCTGTATTTCTCTTCTTGTGAGAAGATATGTGCATCTTTTCCTCTGAGCAAAGGCTATTTTATGTCCTTTTCTATGAAATGTCTCTGGATTTCTCCTAATTTCCACTTTTCTCTGTAGTACTGATTTGAAAAAATTTTGACTTTTTCCAAATATATATAAGGTAGATAAACCATTTGCACATGGCAAGTTTTCTCTAGTTTAAAAAAAAATCTTTGGTGCATTTTTTAATGTATTTTGTAAAATAAATTACTTGTAGTTGAATTAGACAGTAATTTTCTTTATGGGTTTTGTCACGAGCGGCATGCATAATTAATAATTACTCGGAGGTGGATTGTCTTTAAATGCAAGTGTATGTTCAATCACAACAATCATTCAATATAATTAATTAATGCAAAAAAGTGTTGGGTGTGCTGGAATACCCCAACTAGCATTTGATGCACACTAATCAAGCACTATAGGTAAGTTACACTATTCTAGGGTGGTTAAGTCCTGCTTACAATTCACATAATCCTAGAGCAGCTAAACATTACAATTCACACAATCCTGAATACTACAATTAATTTATATAGTCCTAGGGCGACCACGAGCCCCAAAATACCTCCGATGCCAGGTGACATCTCTTAGTCAAAGAGCAGACGTTGTCCTTGTCTGGTGGTTCTCTTCAGCCGACGGCTGGACGTCAGGGAATGGTGGAGCTGACCCAGGGACAGACAGCAAGGTGGCCAGTCTCACTGATGTCCTTGGAGCAAGGCCCCAAAACTATAGCAGGGCCAGCAGTTTAAAAGTAGTTCCAAAGCTGGTGGTGTGGGCTAAGTTGGTCGTGTGGGCTGGTGATTGGTTATACCCAGTAAAAGTCAATGTCCATTGGTTATGTCCAGTGAGATAGTATAATTGCTACTGGGCTTTCCTTCCGTGCATGTGCATGGGTTGTGCCCCCCTATCAATTGTAGCCAGTAGGCTTGCTGTTAGGTGCTCCCCATTGCTCCTTTGTCGATTGCATGGGCTGGGCCCCTTTGTAGCCCTCGATTGTATGGGCTGGACTTCTTTTCGGCCCTCATCATTGCAAGCAGGCATGACTAAGCAAGTCAGTGGCTGCTGTCCCTTATGGCCAGCAACTCAATGAGTCCCCTGCATGTCCAGGCATGCCCATGGCATATGCTCCTTACAGGTTTTTAGTTCAGAAGCAGGCTTATCTCATTTTGGCAATTTAGTTGTTTAAAAATGTGCCATAATTTTGTTCTAGATTTTTTGACTTTCTAAAGCTTGCTAAGCATTTTCAGCTTTTATTTCATATTGTCTCTGATCTATTGATCAATAGATTTAGAAAAGAAATTCTAGGTCTATAATTTAGTTTGTTGAGTACTCTCTGTGAGTGAGATTTTGTTTTGTGTTTTAATGGTAAGTGAGAATAATTTGTTTATTTTAATGAACTATTCAAAGAGGAGCCTTTGCCAACATAGTTCTAACTAAAGAAAGGAGGCACATGCTTTATGTGCTGGTGGGTCATTAATAATGAGATCAATTAAGTTATGGTACATGATTTAAGTTTGGTGAGCAAATTTAAATATTTGCTTAGGACTCTAAATGAACAGTTTTCTTCAGCAAATAAAGAAACACATGTAGCAAACATATGACCTCAAAATTTCAAGTCAACAGGTTTTAGAATTTTACCATTAAAATTAACTTTTGAATATTATAGAAGAATTCTTTGTCCTTGGCATATAGAAATTCAGGTTTATGTTGATTTTGATTGAATGTAGATTTAATTTAAATTTTGGGATTGCTGTATGTAAATATTCTCTAACCTTCTGTATCTACAGATGCTTTGCATTCCCCAAAGCACTTGTGTTAGTAACTTCATTTCAAATTTTCCATTAAATATAAATAAAACTGTGACCTCGGGTTTCACTTATAATTTTAATCCAAACTAATTTTTCATTTACACACTTCAAACAATAAACTAGTTTCATTTCATTCTGTTTTTGAATTCTTATAAGTCAACCTAGGTTTTATTTTCAAAGCTAGAACATATTTTTATTCATCAATTTGCAGAGGTAGAGTATTAATTAGAATTTTTAAATGATATTGTCTATCATTTTCAAAAATGTGTTTATATTTTAAAATTTTTCTTTTGCAGTATTTGCCTTGACATATTCATTGTCAGTAATTAAAATGATATTTTGTCCTTATCTTTTCTCATTTGTTACAAATCACAGTTTTCATATAATGCCATTTTAATCCCATCATCTCAAATCCAAAATGCCAAAATGTCTAGCTATTTTGCAAGTATGATATTATTGAATCTCCTATGTAAATGTGTAACTGCCTGAAAAAATGTCCTTCAGTGTATCTTTGGTAAATAGAAAACTGTTCCAATTTAAATGTCCTTTTGATATCTACTCTGATTATCATTGCTTTATTGACTTTGTGACTTGCAATGAGGAAGCAACAAAATGTAAAAGAGAAAAAAATAACTGGCTAGCAATAACTTTATATACAAAAATATTTGAAACATCAATTTGATTCATGGATTTGTGGGTGTACAAAAAGATAGTAGTTATTATTTTATGAACTTTATATCAGAGCTTGACATATTCATAGCTGCTAAATAAATATTTATTAAATGAAGGGATACAATTTAGAATTTTTATAGGGGACAAAATGAATAATTTGGTTAAAATATTTGGTTTCTTTGCTGAAAAGTAAATGGTAGTATTTCTCCAGACTTACATTATCTTTCACTTCAGGAACATAGGAAGTGAAGGCCAACCCAACTAACCACAAGCTATCCTTTCAAGTAATGGGGAGACATGTTAATCAGTTGCAAAGAGGAGAGTCCTTTTTTCTTTTCATTAACTCCCCTTTCTTCCTTTCTTGCATTCTTTTTCTTTATAAACTAGAAACCAATTCAATTCATGTTTATTATGAAAGATCCAGAAATAAAGCTTCTTTTTTTCTCCCTCTTAAATTCATTTATCTAACTTAATAGAGTTTTGGAATGTATCTATCTTAGGCAGGTTTGTGTGGGGAAAAAGACTTCAAGATGCAGATTTGCTTATGAGAAGCTTATTGAAGAATATTTCCATAGGGAAGAAAAGAAACTAAGAATGACCAGAAGGAGAAGTTGTGCTGTGATGTAATTACAACTATGACTTCAGCTAGCCAGCAGAGAATTCTGGAGCTAGTATGTCCCTCTGGAGTCGGTCTGCTTTGAGATAAGGGCTGAGCCTTCATACATGGAATTGTGTCAATCCTTGGAGGTGGGCTGCCCCCAGGAAAGGGACTTAATCTGGGTTAGAGGCCCTTTTGACTGTCTTATGTAGATCTAGCAGAATCTACTTCATAGTGGTCAGTTTTGATCCACTGGTCTCTTAATTTGCCGTGGCCAGGCTCTTTCTTCTCTTTCTGTCATGTCCCAATAGCACTCCAGAACTCCAGGGTTTTTTTATTTTTATTTTTATTTTTTTTCTTCTAAATGGTGTTTAACTCACTGGTTCAAATGGCATAGTGTGATACAGAACCCTAGGGAACTATGTTATGGTTTCACTTTGAGGGTTTGCCATAAAGTCCACATAGTTCTATTTTCCCATCACTGATACTTTTAATACTAAAGGGTCAGCCAGATCATTTGGTCCAAATATTGCAAGTTGAACCTGCTGCAGGGCTCTTTGCTTGTTTTGGACCCAACTTGAAGCTTGTAGACTCTCTTGCTGTTTGGTGAATGGGACAGACAGAGTAGTATTTGTTAGCATGTGGTGTGTTGCTTTCAGAACCCAGAGAAGAATACCAAGCATTGTGCTTCTTCTTTTTCTTCTTCTTATTTTTTTATTGGAGGCAGGGATACAAGATGCAATAATTTGTTCTTTGGTTTAGAGAGGATGTTGTGGCTTGTCACAGAACACTGGACTCCTACATACCATTTATGTGGCATTTCTCTATATCTTTATGGGGTTTAACCCCTACTCTCTGGAATGCATATGCTATACCAAGGCCTGTAATGTATATATGCTACATCTTGCTCATGCAGTTAAATTAATCACAGTATAATCAATCAATCTAGTGAACCAATGTTACATTTTGCCAAATGACCAGTTTAGGTCTCTTTTGACTATATTAAGTCAGAAAACAAAAGAATTAATCTAGTTTTGGTTGAGACTGTAAGAATATATATCTATCTGTTCCAATTCAAACTATTTCTGATCATTCCAGTAGGGATGGAAAATGACCTGTTCATCAGATCAATGATAGTATACTGTGTTCCTGAGGCCATGATAATTTGCTCTAGCAAAGAGGCTGCATCTGGCACAATAGCTGTAATTGGAGCTGCTTTTCTGATTGCGTTTGCATACTTTAATGTCATTCTACTGGATATATCTATGTTTTATAAGGTTCAGGCCGGCCAAATGAGAGGCGATATGATGAGAACTAACAACCACACATCTTTTAGTCTTTAAGGATGGCATTAATCTCTGCCACCCCACAATTGGAGATGTAATGCTGTTCTTTAAAATTTACTGTCTCGTGGAGGAGCAGCTTCAGAGGTTATTAATCAGCTTTCTCAACTACAGAGGTCTTATTCCATAGTCCAAGGAACCAATACAGGAATTCTACTAATTGCCAAGCATGCTGATTAAAATTATACTTTAGACACAGGAGTGGTGACCACTGGGTAGTTCTGTGGACCCACTGTTAGCTGGAACATGGCCAGGATTCCATTTCTTACCTCACGTACATATGTTGCTCTAACAGAGGGAACATGGTGATGCTTTAGTGTCCACTCAGAGTTCATGCCCAAAAGTCCTTGAAATATTTGGCTGTTTTTTTTCCTCTAGTTCAGAAAATGGCTTTATAAAAGGTACCTTTTGGGAAAGATTAAGGATATTGTTCTTATTTACTTACCATGGTGATGTAGGGTCCTGGGGATCTCCTCTTTCTATGGGCAGAGCTCATTGGTCTTTAAAAATAACAATTCTTATATAATTTTAATCAATAAATTAATTGATTGACTAGTTTTTTGGCACCAGGATTGAACCCATGGGTGCTTAACCACTAAAACACACCCCACCCCTTTCTATGTTTTATTTTGAGGCAGGGTCTCACTAAGTTGCTTAGGCCCTCTTTGAGGCTGGCTTTGAATTTGTGATCCTCAGCCTCCCAAGTTGTAGGGATTACAGGAGTACACTTCTGTGGCTTATAATTTTATTTAATGCTCACTACAACTCATAATTTGAAGAGCTATTATTATGTAAGTACTCTCTCTCTAAAGATCAGAGACCGAGGTTCAGGGAGTTTAGGTTACATGAAGAGAAAGTTGCAAGACCTATATTTGCAATCATATCTTTCTTATTAGAAACACAGTGTTTTTCTTCTTAAGTCCAAACACCATCCTGGATAAGAGGTGACTGCAGTAAATTTTCCCTGAATAAGACTGTGTTCAAATAAATCTTTGTGTCTGAAAAGGAGAAGTTAATGGCCAGAGAATAAGCAAAAATTTCAGGAATTCCCTAGGATATGGGATGTTCTGGAATATTTCTTATTCTTGTATTGCCTTTTCCATTTCAGGTTATTACCACTCTTAGGTCAACTACTGAAAAAGTGAAACCCTGATGATCTAGATACAGAACACACAAGGCTGCTTTTGGTGACAATACATTTGCATGCAATTAATAAATGATTTATAAAAAATTACTCACATCAATAACTCAAATATGAACAAGTGGAAACTGCCTTTTGTACCTCAGTTCAGAAACTTGAAGTACGAGTATCTTGGAAAGTTTCAGTCTCTTATGTGGATATGCAAAGATATCTCATGCAAAAAATGATGTAGCTTTGCTTCTGGAGTAAGAGTTCCATGGTTTCCTTTCTGTCCAGTCTTGTCCCTTTTCCATTTTGGGCCAAGAGAGTGAATCTCAACAGTGGTGTGGGGATGTGAATAAGTGGATGGTCAAAATCACAAAAGGAGCTTTTTAAGCTACCGCCTTTTGATCACTGCTTTAAGGCATCTTTTATTAGAAGGAGGTTAATGATGTGTTTATTAATTGAAGTGTCATGTGGTATATTAGAAGTTACTTGGTTTAATCTAGAAGGAATGATAGGCACTTATAGTGGCTCCTGGATGTGAGCTGGTTCAGAGATGGACCAAAATTTGTGACCTCAGAGTGGAGTTCATACTATTAGCTCTACTATTACAGTAATTTCAGAATCTTTAATATAATCATTTTTACGAAGAACAAACTACATTATTTTTTGATTATGGGACTTCTATTTTATATAATTTCAGAGTTGCATTTACAAAAAAAACTAGAACATGAGGGAAAGACTTCAAAGTGCAATAATTTTTCAGACTTGCTTTCAGTCATCTTTAGGTGCTCTGACGGTGAAAGTTTTACATTTTTTGCACATAATTTTGTGTGTGTATGATACTACAGATTGAACCCAGGGGTGTTCCACTGCTGAAATACATTCCTATCCTTTTCTATTTATTTTTTAAAAATTTGAGACAGTCTCACTAAGTTGCCAAGGCTGGCCTCAAGTTTTCAATCTTCCTGGTTTAGCCACCCAAACAGCTGGAGTTACAGGTTGCAAAAAACCTGGCTTTTTGTAGGTATGTTTTAACGTTGAAATCTATATGGTTATAGGAATTTTTATTTTCCTTAAAATAATATAATAGTTAATAAATCAATTTTCTTTCTTTTTTCTTTTTCTTTTTTTTGCAGTGCTGGGGGGTTGAGCTTAGGACCTCCTGAATTCTAGACAAGTGCTCTATCACTGAGCTACATCCCAGTTCAAGAAATCTATTCTACAAGTACAGTTGCAATTTATTTTGTTCTCCTGAGAATTGAATTACACCCTTGGCAAATTCGGAATGCCAAAGAAATAAAAAAGAAAGAATGTTCAAATGTCCATTTTTATTTGTACATTTGTTTGTTTTTTGATGGAGCATATCAATCCCAACAATCTTAGATTTTTAAAGGAAAATAAGTCTATCTGTCAAAGAAAGAAGACTGAAGTTTTTGAATGGTTATTCAACAGAGAAAGTTGGAGTAAAGGGACTTTTTTTCTTCATAAATGCTGAAGGATTTTGGTAGACTCAACTATAACCCTTTGCAAACTTGCAAGGTGTGTTTGATGGTGGTAGAGAGGAACTCTTCGTAGAGGACACCCTTGGAGAACATGAAACATGATCATAAAAAGAGTTAGAGAATAGTTTACTCAAAACTTACAAAGGACAAAACCAGAACAAATAGACTTACTATGAAATGTAGGGCTCAACAAAGTACCTTTTTATAGGTGGCTTCTTGGAGCATTTCCATAACTGAATAATATTAAAACGGCAGTCAGGCTTTGAGTCTGAAATAGTTTGAAGATAAACATTTGGGAATAAAGGAAAATTGAATATTTTTGAAACTTCTTTTACCAATTCTATTCATTGATGGTAAGTATACATCAAATTTCTTTCTACTCACCTTTCCCTGATTTGCTATATGCCTTGAATTACATGGGATAATTAAAATACAATCTTGAACAATATTCATTGCTTTACTACTGGCTTTATATAAGTTGATAATTTGTTGTGAAGTGGTTCATTAATAATAAAGTTACCACTAATAAAATACCAACTTTTGGGAAGTATTTACTTTGAAATGTAAATTTGGACAGTTGTAATTGTCCTTTTTACTAGCTTTCACTAACTGTGCTGTCTTTAGTGGTAAAGACTTACATGGAAGGAGTCAGGAATTATGAATTACCCTAGTACGTTCATCAGACGGTGTTCTATCCCATGTAAAGAAGCAAGTAATGTTCAGAGTCACTGGTCTAATCCACAGCCTGTACATTTGTACACTGTCTCTATTAGGAAAAGACACCCTAATAGAGACAGGATGTCACAGTAGAGGTTGACCCAGACAGCCTTGCCTGAATTCCAAATAATCAGAAAAGAGAACCTATTGCCACTAAAATTTCTTTCCTGATACTCAGGGTTCTACAAACATTTTTCTACTTTTTAAACTTAAAATGAACTCACACTGTATATCTGTCTCTAAAATTCACAGCTCTTTGTCATTCCTGTAATTGGATTAATGGGGTAAGACTTTCATTTGATGGTGATGTCATGATTTCTGCTCTGTTAGGTTGTGCTTAAAAGGTGCAGTTATTAACTATGAACCATCAAGTGTGCAGTAAATCCTCTTAGATGACTGTGTTCTGATGTTAATCCTGAGGATCTCTGGCTGCATTTGTTCACTGTGTTTGTCATATCAACGTGGTAGAACTTGATTTCTATAGGCTTCCCATCTGTTGTCTAGCTAGATATTTCTCATTAATATTGGAAATTCCACTAATTCCTTTTGTGGCTCATTACACTAATTATCCTTCACATTAAAAAAAATGTGTGAAAAGACTGACTATAACTTCTCTTATATTTGGCTGTGTCCTTACTTACAATTAAGTTTTGTCTCATTTCTTTTTACTTCCCCCACACTTCCTGTTTTTTTCTTTAAACTTCTTTATTTTTTCTACCATTTCGGAATGGGTACATTCTCTTCACTTATGCTACTTAAATTTTTCATTTTAAAAAATTTGCTCCTTTTGATGTGTTTCTGTTGTAGGAATATTTTCAATATGTATAAGCAAAGACTTCAGAACCTCTGCCATGATTTATTTTTGCTGCTATGTAAAACAGACTATGTACTGTTATGCTTGTCTGTAGAAATGTTAGCATCTGTCTGCAGTTGCTCTCTTTTGTCGCTGGGCGGCCAACATATATAAAGACATGAAAGTATCAAATTTTGGCAGGCAATATTCTGATCACATTGGATGACAGAAATCGTCTTATATCATATTAAAAATTGGAAGAAATTTCTACAGAAATCTAAACAGAGTTTGGAGGAATTTCAGGGTTTGTGTTTGAGATTTCTGGAAATAAATTAAATCACAGCCATATACAGAATGAAAAGAACACTGGGCTGGAAACCAAGAGATATGAGTTCTTGAGTAAAATAATAAAAAAATATAATTATAGATTCTCTTAATTTTTACCTGAATTTCTTGGGTAAGTTTCTTAATCTTTAAGAATCAGTTTATAAGTCATGAAACAACATCTATCTTATAAAATGATTACAAGAAAAAAGAAACGAGTATTAGTTTTCATTCTTATTTTCCATTTACATTTTTATTACAAGTTTGTAAACATTTCCCTCTACTTAGTTTCAGTTTCAGTCTCCAATGTACAATTAGTTTAGTTGATCTCGTTCTCCTTGTCTTCATTCTTAGCTCCATTCTGTGGAGAAACAAAACTATGTATTATTAATATCTATTTAGCCAGCAAATATTACAGGGGAATAGGATTTTGAGCTAAAGTCTTGGAGCACCAAGCCTTTATAAGCATGGTACTGTGAATTGACTTTCATCTTGGTTCTGACTTTCAGAATGTATTTTGCCCTGTGAAATCTTTGGTTCCCTGCTAAAATGAGTGTCTGTCTGCTTCTACAACCTTGCATTGGGAAGTGGGGAGAGGAAAGAGCAACAAGGAAATCAGGCAAAAAGCAATCTAGTTAACCCAACAAACCAGCCAGGAAGAATAAGGATCAGAAGAAACATTAATTGTCCAGGATTACTGCCAGAGTGACCAAATTAAGAGAGATAATCCAGAATTACTAATATTGATAGGAGGCAGTATATCATATACTGATGGAGACTGAACAAGAGTAAGTCTTATAAAAATCTTATGAAGCTGGGCTTGGTTGTGCATGTCTGTAATCTTAGCTACTTGGAAGGCTATGTCTAGCAGGATTCCAAGTTTGAGGCTAGCCTGGGCAATTTAGCAAGATCTTGTCTCAAAATAAAGTAAAAGGGGTTGGGTAGGGTAATAGAGTTTTTGCCTAGCATGTATGAGACCCTTGATTTAATTCTCAGCACTGAAAAACACGATCTTATGAAGCAAAAAGACAATGAATTAAATCAGGCAAAGTTGTTAAGTAACCTGGTTACTTATTTATTCTTAAAAGAGTGGATATTTTTATTTCTGGTACAGGAGGGGAAAATTCAGCATTATCAATCCTGATGATCTTGCTCTCTAAGTCCATACTGCTGAGACTGTCATATTCATTATGTGGCTGTTAGGTCTGGTCAGGGTCCAAGATGTTCAATTAGGGGGACCGGTCAGCAGCTGCGGAGCAGCAGCAAGCCAGACGCTGATGCCACCAGTAGATACGCCTCCTGTCAATCAGTGGGTTTTCCTGACCTATCCAGGAAGGACTCTGGCCTTCTCTTTCTGCCCCCAAGCCCTCCCCTTCCTGACCGGGCCCTTTCGTCATTTCTCCCGGACACACTCTGATAGATGGGTGGATTTGGCCGAGAGCGTATATTCCAATAAAGTCTTGCCCAGCGGCCTAATTCATCTCCTGCCTGGTCGTCTAATCTTTACAGTGGCCATTAGTTTCTCACTGGATTTTGCCCTGCCTTATCCCCATGCTAGCTATGCACAATGACTCTATAGCCACTTACTTCTTGCCTACTCAGTCACAGAAATCACGAGATAGCCTACTATGTTATTAATGGTTTCTTTTCTTTTTTACTAGCAAGTGGTTTTTTGCTACCTTATAGTGCAGAATTAACATGTCTAAAAGGCCAATATTCATAGAACCTCATGTTCAACCATAAATAAATGGGTACAAACCATTAATAGAAATCAAGAAAGAGCTTTATTTTTGTCCTATTGCCTTGATATCTCAAGCCACTACTTTTTGTGATGGTCACTTTGTTTATGGGACTTATATGGCCTTGGCCCATGAAATGATGGAATTGGCATATTTCTTTTGGTCTGCTGTTCTTGTTCTTTTAAGTCAACCTCCCGTCTTTGGAATTTTTTACATAAGAAGCAGGCCTAGCCGGGCGCGGTGGCTCACGCTTGTAATCCCAGCACTTAGGGAGGCTGAGACAGGAGAATCGCGAGTTCAAAGCCAGCCTCAGCAATGGCAAGGCACTAAGCAACTCAGTGAGACCCTGTCTCTACATAAAACACAAAATAGGGCTGGGGATGTGGCTCAGTGGTCGAGTGCCCCTGAGTTCAATCCCCAGTACC
>CM053403.1:49943288-50152049 GCA_028644305.1 Xerus rutilus
AGATGCCAGACATCTGGGCTCAACATGAGTACCTAAGTTAAAACAGGGAAGGGATCAGCATTAAGATCACACTGGGTCTCTTTCGTCCTTATCTAGCTATCCTGACAACGTGGGCACACTTTGGGAAAAATGACACAAACAATTGTGAGTCAAAGGCTAATTTTGTCTGATCTTTTAACACAACATTATGGAGAAGTAGACCTTCTCCTGTACCCTAGGAACCAATGTGGCTCAGCTGTTGCAGCATATTGGACTTCAGTTACTGTTTTAAATGAGGATGAATGCTAAACAGTATGCAAAAGTAGGTAATGTAGACAAAAAACAGGTGGGACTCTAAAGGTCAGCAAGGTTGCATTTCAGCTCCTTCTGTGTGTATGGGGGTGGTAGTGGTGGTGGTGGTGGTGGTGGCTGTGTGTCAATAAAGGAGGTTAATTTTAAGAAGGCCAAACGTCACATTTTCCAAGATTTCTAGAAATAATTTGGGAATCTAGTAACTAGAGGAATGTGATGGCCATTTAACCATTTATTTTAAGCTTATTTTAAATTTTGTATTGGTGCAAAATATGTATACAGAATAGCGGGTTTCATTGCAACATAGAAGTACAGGCGCATAACATAATTTGATCAATTTTATTCTTCAGTCCCCCCCATCCCTACCCTCCCTTTTTTCTTCCTCCTGAGCCCCTTCTAAAGGAATGTAACTTTTGTGATCCTCAGGATGAAGCTGTAAAGTCTTTATGGGATATTAAAATAAGTGTGAACATTTACTGAGGAATATTAGTTATTCATCCATTCATGTATGCAGTTTTGCTAGGGAAGCAAAGATGTACGTGAATGTTTACCGCCAAGTGATATACAGTCTGATGTGGGATAATCGGTAAAATTAAGTCAATTATAATAGAGTATGATAAGTATTAAAATGGAAGGAAGTACAGATGTTTGGGAATACATAGGAGAAACAGATAATACAATGGATTAGGAGAATTAGAGATGTTTTCCTGGAGGAGATAACCCTTGTCCTGAGCCTTCACCGAGTTGGAGTTAAGTAGGCAAAGAAGTGGTTAGTTATAAGTATGATGTGCTGGTGCCAAGGGTTTTAATTAAGTTCATTTGGGAAGCTTTTTAAAGCAGATATTATTCATCTCATGAACTAAACACTTTGGAACTACAAAGTAAATAGTGAATTACCAAAGCAGGTGATACTAAGTCCATGAACCAAAGATGTCATAACCTTTGCCATATAAAACTTACTGGTGATTTCTAGCGTAATGAGCCAGATTTTAGCATGAAGCAGATAAATTTGAATTGTAAACCAAAGCATTGGGATTAATTCAGTGGCTAAGTGAAAAGTACCCTAAATCTTGGAGAAGTTGTATTTACTAGAGGAGAGAGAATTAAGGAGACATGTTCCTTTGCATTGGTGAAAGCCATTGTACAACTTGTTTAAACTGATAATGGGAGCAAGTCCAGAGACTTGATAATTTGGACAAACTTCTTGCTCTGACCCAAGATAGGTGTCTTCTATCTGTGAGGGGAATACTCTTCTTTCCACAGGTCAAGTCACAAGACACCGATTTAATCTACTGTGCTAATGCTAGCCTCTGGGATGGCTATTATACTAGACTGCAAAAATGTGAATAACTTCTTCCTTTCCCTGTACTATTCTTTTGTGTTTTTGTAGTTCCACTTACAGATGAAATTTGTTTTTTATTCCTCTTTGTTTCTGGGGTGACCTGAGCTGCATAGTCAAGGGGGTTGTAACAATCATGATTCCAGCAGACTTGGAAAGTACTTGGTTACTAAGCTCCCCCCACCTATGGCTACTCTTTGGAACCTGTGACAACTAGTATGTTAAACAGCTAGGCTAGCCTGTTGGGTGACAAAAGACCTGTGGCCTAGTTACCACCAATGCTCTAGCTTATAGTTAGCCATCACATAACGTGTGAGGCAATTCATTGATGACTGACCACAGAAACATCAGTGAGCCCAGCTGAGTTCAAAAGAACTTACCAGTGGAGACTTGTCTAAACCCAAATAGCCTATGCACAGACCTGTGAATCAAAAAAAATCTCTTTTTGAAGCCACTTAGTTTTGAGGCTATGTGATGCATTTGCCTACTACATATATGACAGTTCTCCTGCCTAAGGTCTTTCTCATACCACTTTGTGGAGTAGTTCTCTTGTCTCCAAAGCATCTGTCTGCTCACTTAGTCTCTTTGGTCCCCTGATTTGGCCACAAAGTATTCACAAAGTATTTATTGTGTGTTAGGTACTATCTTAGGTGTGAGGATATTAAAAATTAATAAGATATGTGTGTCACTTTGGATTATATGGCATGAATACTGTGCTTCCTTCTGTTTACTTAATTACATGAAAATATTCTGTAAATGTGTTTTTAGAAATATATTTTAAAGAGCACTTAAAAGATAAATGGGAAGAACAGTTTTGCAAAAGACGGAAATAGACTGATTAGCACCAAAAAAATAAAAAATAAAACAAGAGGAGTAGAGCTAAATGCCTTGTAGGTAGCTCTCTCTTCACGTACATGTTAAGAATCAGAATTTTTTATTTCTTCATTTTAATACTGGATTACCTGGCAGAACACTGAGGGGAACTGGAGCTAATTTTCTCTTTTAACTGTCTTTCCCATTCATAACTTCTATTTTTACTAATTTCTCACTAAAGGATTTTTTTTCCCCTGGCATTCCCCTTCCCTCCCCTTTCAGCTGTACTGAGGATCAAACCCAGGGCCTCTCTCATACTAGGCAAGTGCCCCATCACAGTGCTACATCTCCAGTCCTGTTAAATGCTTTTCTAAATGCAGTTCCAAAAGATTTTAATCTCTAATATCCATTTTAATT
Source organism: Xerus rutilus (assembly GCA_028644305.1). Taxonomy (NCBI): domain Eukaryota; kingdom Metazoa; phylum Chordata; class Mammalia; order Rodentia; family Sciuridae; genus Xerus; species Xerus rutilus. The sequence continues at coordinate 49,946,149 of CM053403.1, forward strand.
CGAGAAGAGATGTGTTTTAGTGATTGGTGTCACAGTCAGTGAGGAAGAAGGCTAGGGAAAAGAAAATCAAGATGAAACCAAAACCAAACCAAAACCAAAAATTGACTTTGGACTCAGTAGATCTGGTTTGAATACTATCTCTATTTATTAATGACAGGGAATTAAGTCTAAATTAAAAAAATTTATTGGTCCTTTTTAGCTATACGTGACAGTAGAATCTATTTTGATATATTTATGCAAGCATGGAATATATCTTATTCTAATTAGGATCACATCAATTTTTTAAATGTGTAAAATGAGATTGTATCATTTACTTTAAGGGTTGTTGTGAGGATTTGAGATAAGGAGTTGAGGTAACTTATAAAGCTTCTACTAGGAAGCTTGAAGTGCCCCCCACAGCTCTCCACAACAGTTTCTGGGAATGTAAAATGGCACAAGCATTTTAGGAAAAACTTTGTTTTAAAGTTTAGCATACTTTACCATACCATCCAGACATTCCAATCCTGGATCTTTATTTAGGAGCAATGAGAACATAGGTTCACCCAAAGACTTCTTTACAAATGTACATAGCAATTTTATTTGTAATGTTCCAAACCCAGAAATAACCCAGTGTCCCTCAGGAGGTGAACAGCTAAACAAATTGTGGTATATCTGCAATATGGAATAATGCTCAGAAATGAGAAGGAATGAACCATTGCTACATATAACATAGCGGATGAATCTCAATGTAATTATGCTGATGGAAAGAAACTTATGAGAAAGGCACATAATATATGATTCAAAAACAAACTAATCTGTAGTGACAGAAACTAGATCATTGGATGCTAGCGACTGCAGTGGAAGAAGATATAAAAAGAGTGTGAGGAAACTTAGGGAGATGGAAGTGTTTGGTACTTCATGGTGATGGTTTCATAGATATGTTTGTATTCAACACTAATCAAATTGAACACTTTAAATATATGCTGTTGATTACATGTCAATTATATTTCCATAAAGTAGATTTTTTAAAGGCATAAAAAGTAAGTTTGAAGTATACCACAGAGATATTTTAGTAAATTCTCATAACATGGAGGGCTGCAATAGAGTTACAATCCAGTTAAATTCATCCTTCAAAGAAATCATTTTTTACTGCTTAGACTGGAGGAGGCAGGCAGTTTAAATAAATAGATGCTAAGAAATATCAACTTAAGATTTCTGTTAAACTATGGCAGTATTTGCCATTTTGTTTCTTTAGGAAGGAATGCAAAATATTTTGTTTCCAAGTTTAGGAGGGGCTGGAAATAGCACTTTGATCTAAATATTATTGTGAATTATTTGGAGATTTCCAGGAAGCACAATGGTATCATAGAATTTTAACATCATATGATTCGGATAAGAAATACTATATATTTACTAATTCATTTGTTCTCTTTACTGACTTTTTCATATTTTGTAAAAACATTGTGGATTTAATTAAGAATTAGAATAAAATGTCCCATATTTTAACAATAGAAATAAAGTTTTAACAATATCATAAAATTGTTTTCCTACAGAAATGTGTTTAATCATAACTTTAACACACATTTTATAATTTTAAACACACAAACAAAGAACTTGATGGATTAGAAGCTAGAAGGATGTTAATGTGTACTTTTTATTTCTTGTGGGAAGGGAAGGCTGGTGATCTATAGTGACTTAATAAACGGTTTTTCCTCCCATTACAGAGTCCAAGTTTCCAATGTCATTCCTGCTTGGATGCCATACCACTAGTTAACACAGCAGACAAAATTACTATAAGATTTGCAGTGAAACTATAGCAGGTGTTTTAAAATGTAAATTTTATTCACAGAGGAAATAGGTTGCTATGTAAGTGAAATGAAATAAAAATCTTTAATTACATGACATGAATCTTTTGAAAGAAACCATTTGAGAGTGCCTTGGAAACAGATGATTGCTATGTACAAGACCAACTCATATTTACAATAGTGCAATTCATTAAAATAATAAACTCTACTCTTGGCTCCTTGTTTCAAATGGCTTCAGTTAGTCTCAGTTTCTTTTAAATAAATTGTTTTCTTTCTTTACGTCTGTACTAAGTTTGATTATCAAGTTAAAACAGAATGGCTCCCAAAATTCAGAGTAATCAGAAATGTGTTTAATCATAACTTTGATACACATTTTATAATTTTAAATACACAGAAACAATTTGAAAGAAAACCCCCAATTCAATTATTAAGTTCACAAAATCTAAATATTAAAGGTATAGACCAGACCTAGCTTGAACTTGAATGAAGTAACAAAATCCTATAAAATCTGTAGATCTAGCTTTTATTAAAATAAAGACTCCAATCTAACATAATTATTTGACATCATTTAGATAGAAAATATGGTTGACTTATTAAGCCTGTTATAATAAAATTACTAAGTGAAACATGTATTCCTCATTTCTTTGCCAATATGGTAGTTACATTACTTTTGTTTTATAGCTGGTAGAGTATGTAATACCTAGTTTATCAATGGTTTTAGTGATTTGGAGATATAAAATCACAAAACCTTAGAGCTGAAAGGAGTTTACTATCTTTACAATTATAGTTAAAAAGGAGGTATGAATATTGTCCCCAAAGCAAGATTTTTTGGTTACTCCGTGTTGTAATGATCTTATACTATTTCCTGAGTCAGCAATTCTGTTTTTTTTCCTTTTCTAAATCCATTCTTTCTTACTCGTTTTGAAGAATATTCTAATCAGTAGGTTAAGGTTTTGCTTATTGCCAAACATGACCAAGGTGAGCCCGAAGAACCCTTCATTTGAGTTCACATGCACACTGCTTAAACCAACACCCCATTTGACCAAACCAGTAAGGAACTGACCTTCCAGGGTAGGGTGATGCAAAACAATTTCAGTCAATATCAAGAAATTCCTCTTTGAAGAAATATGATGACATAGGGATGTAGTGTAAATCTTCCTAAATCCAGCAGAGGCTAGGATTTGTAAAAATGCAAGATTATCTGAAACCAGGTATTTTCTTTTTTGTGGAGAATTTAGAGTCCTAGTTACATACAGTAAAGCTTTCTAATCCGATTCTCCCGCTAGAGGGAGACATAGTCCAGCATTTATACCGATTGCCTCTTTCATCTTTTACTGTCTTTTTTTGCAGGACCGTGGTTTGCTCTCAGCAGCTGCTGCCACTTACAGAACTGGCTGTTCGGAGAGAGAGAGAGGCTACGCTGCCTAGTCTTGCCACCCCATTTTACTGCTTTAACTCATCCAGGAGTGTCAGGACTTATTCTCTCCCTGCATTCTCTGAACTATACGGCAGGGGCAGCCGCTCGGTATCCCTGGGCAGCCAGACTGGGTGGAATAGAGGGTCTAGGGAGGAACAAGGGCTCTGCCCTTTATGGTGACTTTCTAAAGACTACCACTATACACCATTAGTGTATTTTGACACTACAGAGCCTAGGGTGGGACGCGGAAAGAAGGCTCTGATTGCTTTTGGCTTATTTTCTCGAGTGATCTGGATTTGTTTCCTCGGGCCCCCTCCCCTGCTTTTCGCCCCCAACCCCGCCTTTAGCGAGGTGATACAGGCGACACCTGCTCTCTCGTGTTCCATGTTGGAACTCGCACCTTCTCGGTAGTGACGGTGCCATCGCATTGGTGGTGACCAGGGGACAGCGGAGGGTTTCCCTTCCTTCCAGCACACGATGCCTAGAGGGGCAGCGGGTGGGCTGCGTGGGGCTCTGCCTGCAACACTTCGAGGCGGGATGGAGAGGCTGCAGCTGGCCAGGAGTTGCTGCTAAGTGGACTCGAGTTGACGGCGCAAAGTCTCCAAGAGGGCACCAGCGGGACCTATCTACGAACTGAACTGCGAGAACAGGGGCACCGAAACCGAGGAATACGGGCGTCTTGCGGGTAGGGGGCGATTGGCTAAGCTCGGAGCCTCTCCTTTTCCTGCCCCGAGCCTCCCCAGCAACTCCTCTACATTGGAGACCCGCGACCTCTAAGAGCCAGAGAACTCGAGAAGTACGTGGCGGAGGCTGCTTTTCTGAAGGTGAATTCATTCCGTCCAATTGCCTTTCCCCAGAGAGCAAGAGGGAGGGCGAGAGAGACGGAACGGAGGATGTGTGAGCGTGTGTGTGTGTGAAGGAAGAGACGACGTGAGGCGAGAGGAGAAGTCTTTACTCCGGGTTAAAAGCCAAAGCATCAGAGATGGAATAAGAGCGGTAATTGCTGCAAGCCCGCCTTGATTCTCGCAGTCAGGGAAGCTGAGCTCACAGCGCGCATCCGGTGAGGACAGCGGGCGACCGCGGCGCTGCCAAGGGCTGCGGGACTTTGGCTTTTTCCTCAGTAAACAAATCTTTTGATTACTTTGACACTGTGGAATAAAGAGGAGGAGAAAAAAGGACCTGGCTCATGTACTCCACCTTCCACTTGCTTTAAGGGGATTCTAGTTTGGATGTGAAGATTCCTGAACCCTCTTTGCCATCGGAGGAGGAAACACACTCATACGCGCGCGCACACACACACGCACGCTTAGGGCCACACTCACACGCCCTCCACGAGCACACACCACCAGACTTCGGTTCCCTATGCCCCTGGATGGTGGCGGCGGATTGGCATCTCGGAAGCGATGCGAGAGCGATAAGGCTGGCGCCGGCCCGCGGAAACTGCAGGAACATCGCTAGGTGTTGCCGCCACCGGGAAGCCGGGCTGCAGGTAGGTGGGAGCCGCGCCTCTGGTCGCCGGCGGGCTCTGGGGAGTGGAACGGCAACTACAGGACCGCGGGCTCGGAAGCCCCCATGGGTACACGTCTCCCCTCCCCTGTCTCGGGGGCCAGGGCATCTACGGGTCTCGCTCTGGGAGGCAAGAGATGCAGGCAGATGTTGATCCGGCAGCCCGCGTCTCCCCCGCAAGCTGTCAGGGTAGGGGCGGAGTAGAGGGACGTGGAGAGGGGATGTGAGCTTGCGAAAGGAGGCCCTGCGAGCGATGCCCTCCCTTCTCTTCTCTGCCCCATTTCTCCTTACACAGAGAGTCAACCGGTCGAGGACCAAAGCGGGGTTTAATGCGATCTCTCACCCAGACCAATCCTGTCCAGTAATCATTTTGGACTCCTAGTAAGGAATTGGGGGTCGCGTTCAAGGGAGGATCAGTGGTCAACGGAATGTGTCAGGTCGCCTTTTTGAAATCCCTACTTTCTGTCCACTTCTGATTAGTTAATTCTCAGGCCTGTCTGCAGAGGGTGGGCGTTTCAGTGAGGCTATTGATTTCTCCATCTCTAACTATTTTCATAAAGAATCATGTTGATAAGTTCCTGAGCTTCGCCTATTTAAAGCTTTATTTAGATTTGGAAACACTTTATTACTGAATGAATTAAAGCTTTTTGTAAAGGCTATTACAAGAGAGCTTCGATCAAGGATTCTTTGATGAACAGCGTTCAGAAAAAGAACAGCTTCGGGGAAACTAATGATTTTTCATTTCTTTTCGGATAGATGTCTCCCACATCTTCCTAATATTACACGGGTTTTCTGCTCAACTGCTTTGCTGTCCCTTCCCCCTTCTTCTAAAAGGCTAGGTGTCAACCAAGAGGTGTTTTCTTTAGGCCACTGATCTTCACTTATCTGTGAGGAACGCAGTATTTCCAGAAACTGCTTTTGCAGGGGAAAGTTTGAGATCTGGCGCCCTATTTCTCCTAGGACTGCAGGTTGTGCTATCCAGTTTCCACTTGAAAAAGTAGAACCTTAGGCTCTCGAAGAACCCTTGGGTAGAGGCGATGCTTTCCTCTTCAGTATTGCACTTCCTGACCGGGTGTTAAACAATTGCCTTAGGCGTTTGGAATCAAATGTGTAGTTACTACAGTGACTAGTTTTCCTCACCTTGGGCTGGGTGCTTTTGGCTTGTGGCAATAAGACAGAAAAGAAAATATCCTCGTTTTGTGAGTCTGAATCCCCTCTTGATTTTTACAAAATATCGCGTGGGCAAAAAAGCCCAACCCAAACGCTAAACCCTCAGACTGTTTTACTCTGAAAAGTACCCCTAAAGTATGAGGGTCCCTCACTCAGGACAGGATGAATTTCAATGCCTATTGACTAGATGGTAATTATCTGCTTCCTGTCTTCCCAACTAGATTGTTTTAGACATCAACATTCATACTGTTTTCAATTAATACTGTCAAATGGCTCTCAGGCAATATAAGTTAAGATGAATGAGTAATTAAGATTTCCATGCGAAGTGATAAACTGAAATAACTAGTAACAAAGATTAAAAATACTTTTAAAGATTTAAAAAATCAAGCCTTAGGGCTATTTGTATTTACTCCAGCCTTTCCATGTTTGCATATGTACTCTCAGACTGGTGAATCATTTACAATCTCAAAATTGACATCTAACATCATATATTTTAAATAAAAGGACTGGCACATTTAATTGTCACTTTCCCTACTTTATTCTGTTTTGGATCACATTGTGAGTCAATGGTTTAGATCCTGACCTTTTAAGAATTCTAATTTTTAAAGCCAGCAATAATTGTTTAAAGACCATCAATAATTGTTTAACCACCAGGAAGCTTATTTTACTTTCATTTTCCTAATTTTCAATGAAACAACTGGGTTGTATTATTTTTAGATATAGGACTTTCAGAACAATGTCACTGACAATTGAATACCTCAGCATAGGGAGTCTTTTAAGAGGCAAACAGTTTTAGTGTATTGCTTTATTCAAATTAGATATTGTTTAAGATTAAAATCTTGATACTTTTCTTGCTTTTAAAAATATTTAGTAGTTTAGAATGCTGGACCACAGCTAGTGCTATATGACTCTTAAAGAAGAACCAGAAAACCTTGACATTAAAGCAAACACCTACATAATGCTACAAGTTATGCTGAAGAGGCATCCAAGGTTTCTGAGTATGTGATCTTTGAATTGAAAAATATTACCTATTTTAACAATGACAAATTGGAGAATGAAGATTCTTTGAGATGACCATGCATTTGTGTCAAAATGGATATACATTGCTTAGAGAGACTGCATTATAGTATTTACTAACCACCAAGTTATAAAATGTGATGACATGGCTGTAAAAAGAAGATCTGTTTTTAGACATGGCCACTTTTCCTTTATAAAAATTTATAAAATGATGAAATTTAGGGGGTGATATAAAATTTCAGAGAAATTATTTTTTTGTCTTATCAGAAAATTGTAGTAGTCCTGGATCCAATATCTTCCGTACAGTGTTTTGATGACCATCTTAAAATATATTTTTATATTGAAATGTACAAAGTACATTTTAATGTGGATATATCACTAATTGCATATTACGGATTACCCTATTCAGGAAGGGCAAACTCTATCTTTCCACCACTTTCCAGACATTTCTTATCATGGCCCTCTAAGAAAAAGTACTGTTACATTGTGCTCAACTTCAGCTGTAATTGCAAATTGATGAACATTTACTAATGAGTTCTCTAATGCATGTCCCAACAAGGAATGTTCCAAAGTGTCATCAGTTATTTCTAACATATTTAAAAAGATGAAACAACCAGAGTGCAAACAGTTCAGTGTCCCTGATTTTAATTCTGCAATATTTTATTAGGGATGCCTCATTAAGTCACATTATTCTGCAGCTGTTTTCATTGAAAATTCAAGTCAAAATAAGAAACTTTACTGTGCAATGCACAATGTTTTCTTGGTGAAAATTTGTAAGTTGAAGTAAAATAAGCATCCAATATAGTCTCCTTTGATCTATGCCTGACATTTATAAATGCAATTTATCAATCTGTTATTAGTAAGGTTCCATCAAAACAAAGAGAAGAAATGCATTAATACAGACTGCTGCGAGATATGAATGCCAAGCCAGCTGACTCAATATCATCTCTGGCCCACATGCTTGCACAGTATTTCACCTGATATATCTTGCTTTTGAATCATTCATTTAGTAATACCATGTAATATGATGAATTTGCCATTTTGTTTGAAATTCTTTGGTTAACTTTATTTTGAACTACTTAAAGCATATTGAACTATTTAATTATTCTGTTGAAAGAGAAGGAACAATTTTGCATTGAGTTACCATGAGTCTTTTTAGAGAACAATTTTATTTGAGGTTTGAAGTACAATCTGAAATGTATGATAGACCTAGCAAAGAGAGACCTAGAAGTTACTTTATCTTTTTTAGTTGTCATTGGTTATTGACTTATTGGGTAATTTTCAGAAGTTCTGATCCTTTTTCATTCAGCACAGTGATTCAGCATCCTTGTCATCTAAGTAAAACTAATATTTGTCTTCTGCTTCTTATACAAAGTTTAGAAGAAATTGCAAGTTATAATAGTGTGAGGAAAGTAATATTTAAATACATTTCTCTGTAAGACCTACCTATATAATCTTTACATACCTATGGTATGCACACACAAAAATGTTTTTAATGGCACCCACACAAAATATTGATTGTATTAAAGAGAGAAAGACACTTTACCAAAAATAAAACTTTATCAAAACCTACATTTTTAGGTATATAGTTTTTCACTATTTTATATGATTTGACCTGAAGCACAACAGTATTCATAGTTCAACAAGGTCATTTATAATTACGTCTTACTCTTAGAGCCATTTTTATATACAGTGTATTTGTTCTTCATTTTTCTTTTGGAGATACTTTCATTTGCTAGAGTAAAAATGCAAAAAGTAAAAATCAAATTTGCCCCCTATGTAGGGACATTTTGGGATGTGTTTATTGACACTGCAACTGGGAATTCTAACATTTTAAATACTGAATGTATCTGTATGCTGTCTTTATTAAATATACTGCTCCAAAGTTATAACACAGACTATGAGTTACACTGGAGCATACTCTTGCAGTTTGCAAATGGAATCCACAGATTTTTCAGAAATGTATTGATAATATATTATCAGCTTCTGTTAAGATTTCCAAACCCACCTACTTCCAATGTGTACACCACATGCATATATTAGCTTCCATCCTGTGCTGTAAAGCTAGTCATTGGAATTGGAGTATATCTGACCTGCTTAGGCAATTGATTGGTAGGTATTACCATCGGAAAATATAAGACTTCTAATTTGCATGGAAATGGGATGAAAATTGAATATATAAGCTATAAGGAAAATATTCTGTTTTGTTCACAGTGGTCTATATGGAGTATGGGATATAACTAAGGAATCAGAGTTTATTTGCTTATATTAGTTAAAGCCCTTTTAATCACTTCCTTCAGTCTCCTAAATTACTCCACAGTGGCTGTAATTGTTTTATGATTTCCCCTGAATGGCCTGTTAGCAAAGGTACATTTCCCTTTCCCTTAGCAATAGCACAAACGTAGTCATTCAATTAATATATTTATATTGCTTCTTTTATATACAGTTGATTTTAGAAACTCCTTACAGTGAGATTCAGTAATGTAATGTTGCATTCTAGCAATTACAGTGATAGGCTGAATTTAGTACTTTGATAAAATGGACACAACCAAGCCAAGCCAGTCTCCTTTGCTCTTTAATCTCTTTGTATTATGTAAAGCTAACTCCCTACGTGAAGCCTAGAGAGTTCAAAGTAGCATTTGATGAATGCAAGGTTTATTTTTCTAAATATTTTTTATATTCTTATGGGTCTTTTATTTTTGCTGTTATGAGCTAGTCACTGTATAATTGTATGCACGTGAATGGGCAACTATTTTGCCCTTTAAAGGTTATGCAAAGATTCAAAACCTCCCGATTTTCAGTGTTAATTGCCTATGGCCTCCCATTGCTGCATATGGAGCTTTCTGTTGTGCTTAATAATATAGAACAATATTTGCCTTTCTTTTCTGGATTAGGTAGCTCTTTATTAACACACCTATGAAGGTATTGGTAGTAGACACTAGACAAAAGATATTTGGGAAGGTGCATTTGTACTTCTTAAAGTTTCCAAGTCAAAATGGACTGAGCTATGAGGAGATAGATTCTCTTTGAAGCAAATTATCATTTCAAATTATTATCTATATGTGAAAATTCTGTCATGATTTTATCTGATTTGGGGAAGAGTTTTCTCTCTTTTTAAAATGTCTTTCTTGGAAAGTCCAGTGATATTGGTACTTAAATGCTCAAGGAGTAAATATGCTTATTCTCTTCAAATACTCCCATTTTTAATATCCATGCTATGCTTGCTGTATTGTAATGAAGACCATCTATGTAAGAAAAGCAAGGTGTGTTATTCCTCTCAGTTTGCTTTTTCTGGCTTCATATTTTTTGTTTTTTATTTTTGGGGGGTGGCAGTCTGGCTTCTTTAACTCAATATGATTATTTTGAGATTCATTCCTGTTGTACATATCAATATTTTGTTCCTTTTTATTGCCAAGTGCATTTCCTCATACACATTAGCCATATTACTTTGTACATTTTAAAAATTCACTCACTTGTTGACATCTGAGTTGTTCATAGTTTTTGGCTATTTTGAATAAAGCTGCTGTGAACATTTACATTTTGAGTCTTTGTACAGACATTTTCTTTTTGGAAAGGGGTACCAGGGATTGAACTCAGGGGCACTCAATCACTGAGCCACATCCGTAAGCCCTTTTTTACATTTTATTTAGAGACACAGTCTCACTGAGTTACTTAGTGCCTTGCTATTGCTGAGGCTGGCTTTGAACTCGTGATCCTCCTGCCTCAGCCTCCTGGACTGCTGGGATTACAGCCTGAACCACCCTGTCTGGCATATTCTTTGTTTTTATGAACTGGAGTTAGTAAAGACAAGCAACTATCAAACTGTTAATATGGTCATAGGAATTTAAATAACAAAACATCAAGTGAGTGATAGAACAGAGACTTTGTTGGAATAATGTGTTTTTTTTTTTTTTTTTTGAGAGAGCAGGCTCTAAAATTTATATTAGTGAAACAATAGAGCATTATGCTGGTGGAATGAACTTGTGACTGCTCTCATCAGTTGAAAATTCAAAAATGGCCAATTCGGAACATATGAGAAAAATAACATATATACTTACATTTTTACCTGCTCATGGACAGTTCCAAATTCAAAGAGGTACTGCCCAGTACTACGTTATTTAAGGTAGAAAAACCTGGTTACCATTAGCATTTCTTTTTAGTTTAATTTTGTTTTGGTATATAATAAGTGACATCCTCAATTTGTCTATGCTGGAGGGTTGGGAAAATTTCTTCTTATAAGTGGCCAGCAGACATGGTAGCAGTCTTGCTTTTGTTTGTATAGTTGTATTTTTCTTCAGGAAGTTGAATTGAATTGAGTGAAAACTCTAGCTTTAGTGCTTCTCTCTGCTCTGATAGTGTACAAGGAGAAAGGAAGTAGATGATTCACATTCCAGTGAGGCCATCCAAAGGCCAACAGGAGAGTGAAAGCCCATTGAAATTTCATACGCCATAAAATAGAGCCTCTTTTGGGAAGCTTTAGGTTCAAGGAAAATGTCCAACCTGTTTTTTTCTTTTTTTCCAGGTTTAGTTCTTGGAATGTTATATGACAGTTGTTTACCACTAAAATATGCATTTTCTGTTATTATAAGCCCCTTTTAGAGTGATGGTTGGTGTGTTTATAAATATATGTTCAGAAATGGGTCAACATTTGTCTTTGCTATTTGAAGATATATTTGCTCCTCACATTATTTGTGGAGTGGTTGAAATTCATTAGATTGCTATTTCACTTAGCAGATAAATTTTGAAAATGACTATTATAAAACCAATGTGGTGCAGTGGTGAGAGTTCTGGACATGTTTTGTAGCTTTAACAATAAATGCCATGTGACCACAAGAAAATCACTGTATTTCTCTATGCCTCAGTTTCACAACAACAGGTTTCTTCTATGGCGTTTTCAAGACAATTAAAATGTGTTTTTTTTCCTGTGTCCAGATCTACTAAGCATCATGGTATGGAAGTATAATAACACTGGATGACTTACTTTTGCCTTAAGGAGCTTACCTTTTTAAGTCAAGAGGCATCAAGCATTTAGTTCTGGGGATACCTATAAATACCTCATGAGTGCTTTTCAAGAAGTAAGTCTGTAAAAGCTCTCCAGTTTTTTAAGATTGGATGGTGATGATGATGATGTCAATGATGATTATGGTGGTGTTGAAAGACAGTAGACCTGGGGACATAAAATTGAATCAGACTAAATCTTATAATTCAGTTTAGTTAAGTTTGTTAGTCTGGATGATGCTGTTTTGTTGCAAAACCAGTTGTGATAGGCCCTCAGTCTCAGGCTTGTTAGGGGTATATGTCCATGTTCAATTGCTGCTGCTTTTCACAGTTACTGAAATAAACTGGTTTGATTAACCCAATAAAACCAGACTAGCAGATGAATAATTTTTATATATTATATGATGAAAACATTCATTCAAAATCTGTGTATGAATTAAAAAATTTATAACTCTTAGGAGAATTCATTCATTTTTTCAATAAGTATTGATTTGGCACTGTCAGTCATTTCTGCTGTAGCAAAAATTCCATAGACTAGGGTGCTTACACACAAATACTCATTTATCATGGTTCTAGAGGCTAGAAGTCCAAGATGAAGTGCTGGCATATCTGTCTAGTAAAGGTCAACTTCTTGGTTTGAAGTTAGCCACCATCTCACTGGATCCTCACAGGGAAGACAATCACTCTTCTCATGTCTCTTCTTATCTGGGCATAATCTCATTCATGGGCTTCTACTCTTGTGACCTAGTTACCTCCCAAAGTCCTTATATCATCCCACTGGGAATTTAGGCTTCAACATATGAATTTTCAGGGAACACAAACATTCATTCCATTCATAGCAAACATTCTCGAGGTTCTGGGGTTATCTCAGTAAGCAAGAAAGGCAAAAACACTTGATCTTAGGGAATTTACCATTTCAGTATATTATTTAACTTTTGAGATGAAGCTAAAGGAATGATTCGGCAATGTATATCCACTTTTGGTAATAATTCTTATTTATTATTGTGAAGAACAGACCTGAAAAGAACTGCTTAAAATAGTGAAAATGTATGAACTGAAATACATTGTGAAGAAAAACATCATATTTTTAAGATGCAGTATATAATGCAGTGGATTGACTCCAGCTCACAAGGTCTATCATTGAACAGAGGGAGATGTAAACAACTGTTCTTTTTCCTGAATTACACATATGGAGTAACTTTAGATCGGAGACATGATGTGCCCTAGAGCCTCTTTAAGGAATTGCACATTCAAATACCTATAGGAGTCACACTGGGAATGTGAATGAGTAAAGGAGACCAAGTGGAAAATGACAGGTGTCAACTGACAGCTTTGGCCACAGTGTTGGGAAGACCACGGGGAGTGGTGGAAGTTCTGGCCAACATCTAATTGGGCAGCTGAACGTTGGCTCCAACATGGTGTTGCCATATTGGAACGTAAGCCTGATGTTGCCAGAATTTCTGGTTTGTAGAAGAGCCCTTGGATGTATGAACTTTTAAATGTGAAAGTTCCAGATTTATGAATAGTGGCAATGTGTTCAAATTTGAAATTCCATGTGAGTCAACAAAAATATCTGCAGGTCATATACAGACAAAGGATCATAAGTGTGACACTGTTGACAGAGTGGGTATATGAGGACAGGTAGTTAGAGAGATGTGTATGCTGGCTCTTCTGTGATCTTTGGCCATAACCCTCCAGCCCCACTTGCAGCTGAACCCCCATTATTGGGGTAAAGGGCTCAGCTGGAGTAGCTAAATGAGAAGGATGAGTGATTGAGTCTGATCCTTGTATTTAGTTTGATTTCTTCAGGTGACTCATTGTATAGTTGATGTCAAAGTCACTTTGAAGTTGATAGTACCTTGGAGGCTTTATGGAAAATAGTGGGAATGCAAAAATTTAAATTTATGCCAAGTATTTAGAATGGTTTCTGTAGTTTCATAATGCCTTCTTCTTTAGATTAGTGTTCCTTAAATTTCTATGTGTATGCACAAATCACTGGGGAAAATTTTGTTAAAATTCAGGGTCTGGAATAGGGCCTGATATTCTGCATTTCTGACAAGCTCCCTGGTGAAGCTAATACTGTTGGTTCATGGACCACAGTTTGAGTCCCAAGGCTTTAGAGAGTATTTTCCTACTGAATATTATTCTATGGACTCAGAAAGGTGGGAGGGCTCTAACTCTTACCCCTTTGACAGATTTCTCCCTGTAGTAAGCAGCCTAACCCTGGCCACTGACTCAACACTTCTCTCAAACTCTTTCATCTAAACACAGAATTCATAAGTGTTTTACTTAGTTTCTAGTCTTCTATTTAGAGAATATATTTTCCCTCAAGACATAAATCAAAAATTGTCTGTTTCTCACATATTAATGCAAGTTTGGCTTACTTCTTACAGTTTGAAGGAAAAACTGTATTTATTTTATAACAAGGCTCTATATTATACACAGATATATTCTAGCATAGAAGGTATTTTAGCTCTCTAAATCATTTTTGGAATTTTAACAATAACTGCAAACTTTTAAGGCTTAGATATCAAAATGTTGGCCACAGTGTCTAGAGTTTTGTTCTACTTGAGTAGCATTATGAGTAGGTGGGAGGATGGACTTGAAAACAAATGGAATTTTCTTTGTGTGTTTATTGGGATCGCAACCTTAAAGTGGATATCTCTTTTTAAAACAAACAAACAAAAAATTGTCCTGCTAATCTTAAAAAACTTTCCAAAAATGATTTCTTTAGGATTGAAATATAACACCTTATGATTTAGGGAGTTTGAACCATTTATCTTTATATATTAGTAGCATTTTGTTCCCTAAACCAATTTTGCTAATGTCAGAAAGCATGTTGGTTCAGATGTACGACTCTATTCTGCTGTATGATTTGGCACTTAAGTCATAAACTTAGTTCACTTGGTAAAATGTTTTATCATTGGTTTTATCAATGCCATGGAATTTTCATATTTCTTTTGGTGATATGTTAGGTACAAACAGATTAGATTTAGATATATCAGAATAAAATAATTTTTTTCTAAGTTATATGACTCATATGACTTGAAATATTCATGCTATTAAATTTTACTCAATTTTTTCTTTTAATTGCTTAGAAGTTTCTGACATAGAATAGTGACATATAGAATAGCTCAGTAATGATACAAATTTGTTTTACTAATTCTGTTAGACTTCAACCTCTGAGGGGCAGTCCTGTGTATTTCTTATTTCTGTTGACTCCCAGTGCTTAGCAGAGTGTCTGGCACATACTAAGTACTCAATAAACTTGATGGGAAGATTATCAGTAGTTATATATTGGTAGGGTGTATTTTTTGTACGTTTCTTCAATGTCTGAAGAAACGCATTCTGTGAAGGATTTTCATTTATTCCAATTGTGTGTGGGGCATTTAATCTGACCTATGCTTTCCATCTCTAATCTGAAATTTAAAAAGTATACATTCTAGGAAAAAGTTCTAGGGCAAAAATTAACTGAATATGCCGAGAAAAATTTCCATTCTTTCCACAGTTTATTGTAACCTAGAGATTTAGAGATTACATATGTTTGTGATTCTACTGTTGTACAAATTAAATAATATTTGTCAATGTCAAATTTCAGTGTTGTTAATCACATATGGAATATATTTTGATTGCTCTTGTCAGTAACTTGACTCATCATTCATTAGGGAATTTAAAGCATTTATTCTTATCTACATAATTACCATTTTTATAATTTATTATGAACCAGATTTGCTTTTTTTTAAACTTCAATAATACTATTGACTGTGATACCATTGTTCTTGGCTTTGACAGTATTGAAAATTTCTGCTGTTCTTATTCTAAATGCCATTTAGTACAGGCAGTATGTCTTCAAATATTTATTGATTTTATTTTAGTCACTGTGGGTTAAGTAAGCTTTTCAATGCTTGCTGCCATAAAAGATTTCATGAAATGAAAACTCATTGATTATATTTGATTATTAAGAAAATCTGTGTTATATAAAATCTGAAAAGTCAATTCATTAGGGGCTGGGATTGTGGCTCAGTGGTAGAGTGCTTACCTCGCATGCATGAGGCACTGGGTTAGATCTGCAGCACCACATAAAAATAAATATAAAATAAAGATATTGTGTCCATCTATAACCAAAAAAATTTTAAAAAGTTTTAAAAAAGTCAATTCATTAGATCATAAGAATTTAAAACTGAATATTTTTGCTTTGTGTTTGTTTGTTTGTTTATGTATGTATGTATGTATTGGTACCAGGATTGAAACCAGGGGTGCTTACCCACTGCACCACATCTTCAGCCCCTCTTATTTTCTATTTTGAAACAAGTTCTTGCTAAGTTGCTTAAGGCCTTGCTAAGTTGCTGAGACTGGCTTTGAACTTGTGGTTCTCTTTCCTCATCCTCTCAAGCCTCTGGGATTACAGGTGTGCGTTACCATGCCTGGCTTGTTTTGTGTTTACATTAAAGAATTGCATTATAACTATATATTAGTATTAGTATCTTAAAATATTAGTATTCCTATGCTCATTATAACTATATATTAGTATTCCTATGCTTTCTTAAAATCCTATAATATGAAGTCTTCACCCTTTGAAACATAAAGCATATTTTTAAGGACTTTAATAATTCTAAAGACAGGCTTTAAATTGAATTTAAATTCAACTTAAACTTTATTTCAGTTTTTCCCTGTATTGTCCAACACATTCAAACTTATGTAATTAATACCTAAGGTTATTGATGTAGGGCTACTATGAAACTTACTGAAAAATGCACATCTGTTCTTCTTTCCCAACTCAATTTCAATGAGATTAGTGAAGAATTTAGAAAGATTTTTAAAATTGGTAAATGGAATTAAAATCAAGCTTATTGCACATTGGTGAATTTTACCTTAGAGCAGAGTCTGTGTTAAACTCCCAGGAAGATTGAGTGAGTTATGGTTTTCTTATTTACTATCTTTTCTTAGCAGCAGATTGACCCAGTGTTTAAGTGGACTTCAGGGTTGGTGGCTAATATTTCACTTTACATTTTGTGAAACCTGCGTCAGGTTCACTGGGCAGATGGTGTGGCAGACTGGAGTGAACCCAGAGTGAAAAGCAGACTGAATAACTGGCAGTCAGGGAATGAGGAGGTGGCAGGGTGTGTATTACCTAAGATAGGCAGGGAAGAGGTATTATGTGGGGAGCCAGATGGAGGGGAAGGAGGGAGAAAATAGAAGTCAGAGGGCAACTTTATTCTAGTTATCATCTTTATACAAAGGAAAGAGGAAATCAACTTTGAGAGATATAAGAAGTTATGCAAAGAATAAATTCCTTGAATTCTTGGGAAATGAAGAGGTAAAAAATATGACAACTGAAGACTGCAGAGGAAAGAAAAATGCATGATGCTAAACCAAATCCTCCTTGATCTTGATAAAAATCTATCCAGAATAAATCAACTCTTTTTTTTTTAAAATATTTCTTTAGTTGTAGATGGACACAATGCCTTTATTTTATTGCTTTGTATGTGTGCTGAGGATCGAACCCAGGGCCTCATGCATGCGAGGCAAGCGCTCTACCACTGAGCGACAATCCCAGCCCCAGAATAAATCAACTTTTACAAGGGACTTTTACTAACCTAATGTTAGACATAATGAGTCCTAGTTCTGATATTTCCACTAGATTATTACCAGTCCTTGAAAAAGTTCCCAAACATTTTTATCATCAGTTTTCTCACTGGCAAATGAGATAGTTGAATTTAATGATTAGATTCCACCAAGCTCCTTAAGTCAACTATGACCATATGCTTCTCTGCTTCTGCTCTGTCGCTTGAATATATCTTGAACATCATTTTGTCTTCCCTGTCTGCTTCCTCCCTACACAGAAAAATTAATTTTCAAAATTGTTTTACTCTTTTCTTGTGGTACTGGGGATTGAACAAGGGCCTTGTGCATGCTAATTAAGTGCTTTACCACTGAGGTATATCTCTAGTCCAGTGATGGTAATTTTTTTTTTAAATTTTTTTTTTATTTGTTGATAGATACAATGTCTTTATTTTATTGCTTTGTATGTGATGCCGAGAATCGAACCCAGGGCCTCACGCATACGAGGCAAGCGCTCTACCGCTGAGCTACAATCCCAGCCCCCCAGTGATGGTAATTTTAATTGACATAATTTTTTACACATTTATGGGGTACAATGTAATATTCAATGCATCCATACATTGTGTAATGATCCAATCAGGGTAAATATCATATCTATCATCTCCAACATGTATAATTTCTTTGTGCTGAGAATAAAAATTCTGTATTCTAGATATTTTAAAGTATATGTAGACACCCTATGATGTAACAGAATACCAGAACTTACTCCTCCTAACTCCTGTCAATCAATTCTTCAAATAATTTTTTTTGACCCAATCTCTGTCCTACTTCCTTCTTAAGCTCTGACGGCAAATATTTTAGATCTTTCAATTTATCTCACACATCCTTGCTGCTCTGTTTCCCCCCCAATATTTTCTCCTCTCTCTTATTCAGATTGGAAAATTTCCTATTTTTGAGTTTGAAATTTTTATTATTTTTTGATTGATAACATAAAAATTATACTTGTTGAATACAATGTGATGTTTTGATGTATGTATATATTGTGTAATGAATCAAATCAGGGTAATTAGTATGTTGATCTTAAATATTTATTGTTCCTTTGTAGTGAGAACATTTGAAATCCTCTTACAGATATTTTGAAATATATGATAATATATTGTTAATTATAGTCACCCTATTCTGCAATAATACACTAGAAGTTATTTTTTTAAAATATTTTTTTAGTTGTTGATGGACCTTTCTATTTTATTTATTTATTTATATGCAGTGCTGAGAGTCAAACCCAGTGTCTCACACATGCTAGGCAACTGCTCTACCACTGAGCCACAACCCCAACCCTAGATGTTATTCTTATCTAAGTGTAACATTGGGACTGGGGCTGTAGCCTAGTGGCAAGAGCACTTGCCTGGCATGTATGAAGCACTGGGTTTGACCCTTAGCAACACATAAAAATAAACAAATAAAATAAAGGCATGCTATCCATCTACAAATAAAAAATTTTTTTTAAAAAGTATAACATTTTATTCATTGATCAATCTTTCCCCATCCTTTTTTCTCCTTTATTCCTCCTAACTTCTGGTAACCACTATTCTAAAATTCCACCTATGAGTGAGATCCCGTGGTAGTTGTCTTTCTGTACCTGGCTTGTTTCACTTAGCATAATGTCCCCCATGTTCATCTAAGTTGTTGCAAGTGCCAGGACTTCATTTTTAAAAATGACTAGTATTCATGTATATATACATATATATTATCATATTTGTTATCCATTTATTCATGATGCTTAGATTGTGTCCATATCTTGGTTATTATAAATGATGATGCAGTGAACACAGGAATGAAGTTGTCTTTTTGACACAATGATTTCATTTCTTTTGAATATATACTCAGGGGTGGGATTGCTAGATCATATGGTAACTTTATTTTTAATTTTTTGAGGAAGCTTCATACTATTTTCTAATGGCTGTACTAATTTACATTTCTACCAACATGTATAGGTGTTGCCCTTTCCCCCCACCTTTGCCAGCAGTTGTTCTTTTTGATAAAAACCACTCAAACTGAGGTAGGGTATCCCATTGTGGTTTTGATTTGCATTTCCTTGACAATTAGTGATGCTCAGCACTTCTTCATATACCTATTGGTCATTGTCTATCTTCTTTTGAGAAATGCCTGCTTAGTTCTTTTGCTCATTTTACAATTAGGTCGTTTGTTTTTATCATTGAGTTGCTAGAATGTAGAAGTTCTTGAAATCAAGGAACATCTCTTATTTTGGGGGTTATTCCACCCAAGCCTAACTTTAGTGATTCATTTAGTAAATATTTTATTAATTGATGTTTAATTTTTATTAGAAAATTCTAAATTGTTTTTCTTTCATTTCCATAAGAAGCAACAAAGTGTTTCCAGAAGCATAAATAATAAGCATATTTACGTAGTACTGTATTGGGTACAAAACACTTCAAAGCACATGATTTCATTTGATGTTGTAAAGTGGCTGAGAGTTAGGGATGAATGCTGTCCTGAATTTCTGGTGAGAAAACTGATAAAGATAGAAAAATCATGCAGCTAGTGAATTCCAGAGGCTGGTTTGAATTTGAAGCTTATCTGTTGAGAGACAGTTCTCCATGGGTCTCTTGGAACACTAACTACCCTCTTGTTCCATAGTATCTTTTCAAGGTGTTTAAAAGTGACTAGCCTTGAAAGATAATGTCTTCTTCTAGATCATAAGGAAAATTTGCTTATTGTCCAACATAATAAAAATAATTTTTCCAGGCCAAAAAATAGATCTGATTGTAGCCCATTATAAAAGATTTGGGTTCCCTAAGGTCAAGATTCCTCAGCAATGATACAAACCAGTGGAGGCGCATCAGCCACATGGGCTTCTTTGTGTCATACCAGTGGGACTTGGGGATAAAGAGGAAATGACTCACATGTGTTTTTCAGGCTGCTTACTATGGAATGAATAACAGAATGCTTTCTGTCTTTGGCACAGGAGTCTAGTGTTTTCTGCCATCATCTATGAAATATGGTAGGCTAAACTGTGAGTTTGAGAGTAGGGTAAAAATCTCAAACTCTTTGCAGTTCTTAATAGTATCTCTGTCATATCAAAGAAAACCTGTGCTTCTTTGCCTTATTTATTTATGTTCATTTTAGTAGCCAGTCTAGATAAGTTATAATATAAACAAGTGACATTTTATACTGCTGCCAGGCTTTTTGTACTTCTCTAACTGTGGTCCCTCTGGAGACCAACCCTCCTCTGGTATTTGAAAAGATCCTTTGGTAGCAGTATAGGGAATAGACTCCCGGGGAGTTAGGCAGACTAGAGAACCTGGGGGAGCAGCTATATAGAGCTACTTTAGTCTTTCGTTCTTGATTGGCAAGAGTTCAAAAATAAGGAGGTAGAAAAAAGGAGGAAAAGAAGGGACAATTTAGAAGTAGGTGATGAACCTCCAGTCTTAGAGAGTGAATTTGTGGTAGAGAAAAGAGTCCAGATGAGTTGTGGTTTAGGTGATTGGTGGGGGTTGTTGAGTCAGATCCCAAAAGCTACTGTAGTCTACCTAGATGAAAATAATTGGTTTAATTTTAAACATTTTGAGTTTGAGTTTGAATGTCAATTAAAAAAAATGTGAGTAGTGGTGAATTTGGTCAGGAGTTCAGGACAGAATTTTGGTTTAGAGATACAGATTTGAGAGTCATTGGAATGTAGGTAGCAGTTGAGAGCTTCTAAGTGAATGAGATGTCCTAGGAAGTATTTAAAAAAACCAAGAAGAAAACTCTGGGAAGAAATAATATGGGTGAAAGAATTTGCCTTTTAAAAATGTCTGCATAAGAGTTGCCTTTTTTCTCTTCCTTCTCTTCCTTAGATTTGTTCTGGCTTGTAGCAAACTGTTCTCCATGAGTGACCTCGTGGAAGTCACTTCTGTGACAATGATCTGTTTCCTAGAGAAGCTGCTATTAGCAGGAAGAGTGCCATGGAGGATAGTAGGGAGAAGCCCAGAGTTCCCTATCTCTGTATTGCTCCCTGTCAGACCTTGAATATTCTTGTGCACTAAGGCTGTGCTGCTGAGTGGTGGTTGTGGACAGGAGCACTGACGGAGGAAGAATTCCCTTGTACTCTTTGCTCTCTATGGAGATCTGTAGATGTTTAAAATATTAAACCTAAGCACTTACAATGTGTCAGGCATTGTGGTAAATCCTTGGCACAGAATATCTCTTTTAGTCCATACAGTAATTCCAGAGGAAGAACTACTGTTATCTTTTATTTTATAACTAGGTACCTTGGCCAAGGTGTCACAGCTTGTGAGAAGCAGAGATGTGTTTTGAATGGACACCTGGCTGCAGAGCTGTTTTTCACCATGCAGAACTGCATCTCAATTATACTCATGGAAAAATTAGATTTATTCTGCTAAACAGAATGCTGATTAGAGAATTAATCTTGGTTCAAATTATTTATATTTGGAAATCCTGAACAGGACTTGTGTTTTTCCAGTTTAGAATCATGTCATTAAAATTATACTCTAACATCCTCAGCATTCCCTGGATAAGACTCAGATTTCCCATAATGGCTTCCTAGGATTCTTCCATTTTATTTGATGAAAAGTTTTAAGCTTTTAAGTAACGAGATAAAGAACTAGCATTCAAGAAAATTTGAGGAACTCAGGTTATGAACTCAAATATTTATTCCTTTGAATTAAAAAAGTAAAAGGCCAACTCTTAAAGCAAATGTGAGTGAGGATGTTTCTTTTTCTGGAGTTTAAATACAGTTTGAAATGTTCTAAGACATTTATCTTCCAAAAATCTTGCTTGAGCTCTTTGCTGCCATGTTAGAAATGGGTTACTTGGGGGCGGGGTGGGAATAGACCGTGTAGCCGCCTTGGTTATAGAACTTGGTTGCATTTGAAGAATATCAATATGAGACTAATTAGATGCTAAATGCTTGGTGGGTATTGAACAACACAATCTTCTAATTTTCTGATTAATGACAAAGCCTCATGAAAACATTAATTATATTGAAAGAATTCAGACAATCCCTTTCTGAGTAAATCTTTTTTAAGATTAATTTTATTTATAACAAATGGCAGAGCAAAACAGAAAATATATCTGTAATGGGTTTTTCCTAATAATATGATAATGCAGCCAGCAGACATTGTATGGTAATATGGATAGATTTCTATTCTTGAAGGTTATGGGTGTTTTTAATAGAATGATAACATCAAAGGAGGAATAATGTTTTACGACTACATTGTGTTTCTTTTTTGATTATCTTTGGAGCTGAATGTTGGAAAAAGTGGGAACATACTGAGTGTCTTTATTTTAAAAATGAGAGTTATCATTCAAGTTTCTTTGAAAAATTTTAGAATAAATATTTTATTTATGTATCCTTTGTGTACTTAATTCACTTTCTTGGTCTGAATTAGAATTCTTGCTCATGGGATGGAATAGGAATTGGTGATAACATGTCTTAGTTATCAATGAATTAAGTATTACTACAGATTACAATCTAAAATTATAAATAGCAACAAAACTTTCCAGCTGGGGCTAAGAAAAAGGCCCTCTCCTTTGTGATAAGGATAAGATAAGATTCAGAGTCATAACATACAAGAGTGTAATTTCATTTGAAGAGCCACTTTGTTGAAGATGATAGGGCAGTTTCATTTCAAATGACTGGGGATTTGGAGAAATTAAAATATGGTATAAAGGGAGCTTATTTGAGATACACATAACTTTAGAGAAGAAGAAAAATGTGAAGTTTAAAGAAATAATTTAATCAGAACAATAAATAGACATATCAAATGTTTTTCTTATAAATTTTATTATAATATATACATGTGATTTTTTCACAATCTTATAGTTTTTAAGTCAGGAAAAGACCTGGGAGTATATAAATTTCAAAATCCTTACTTTAAGAATCAAATTCCAAGACCCAGAGAAGTAGCCAGACTTACTGAAGGGCACAGAGATAGCAGCAAATGTGGTTTCCCAATGGGCTGTTTCCACTCCATGTATTCTTTGCCAGCTTTTCATAGAATCAGAGTTCTGGAAGAGAGTTTGAGAAGGCACCTAATCTATCTTGTTTCCTATACTGACTTAGAAGTTACATTTGCATTGATCTAATTAGGAGAAAAATCCACAGGGAAGGTAATGATAAAATTTCATTCAGTAATTCATTCTGGAGTTTCAAACCCTGCTTATCAATATATTTATTTATTCATTCATTGTTTGGGAGCATCTACTATGTGTTCATCTGGATGTCTCAAAGGAATCTCAAACTTGACACATCTCTGATTAAACTCATTCCCTACTCCCCCCAAATTGTTCTTCCTCTGTTTTACTTTATCAGTAAATAACATTTAAATTTGTCCAGAGACCAAGAGTTTTTATTGTATTTATTTATTTTTATGTGGTGCTGAGGATCAAACCCAGTGCCTCACACATGCTAGGCAAGCACTCCACCAGTGAACCACAACCCCAGCGAGACCAAGAGTTTTTTTTTTTAGTACTGGAAATTGAGGCACTCAGGGGCACTCGACCACTGAGCCACACCCAGTCCTATTTTGTGTTTTATGTAGAGACAGGGTCTCACTGAGTTGCTTAGCACCTTGCCATTGCTGAGGCTGCCTTTGAACTCGCAATTCTCCTGTCTCAGCCTCCCTAAGTGCTGGGATTACAGGCTTGCGCCACCGCGCCTGGCTGAGACCAAGAGTTTTTAAAGAAAGTGGTAATATTCCAGTACTGGATGTCATTGATACTTATCATCCACTAGGTCATGTAGATCAGAAATTCAGGCACAGGCTTTGAAGGCCCTGATCTGGAGCATGATGGTAGATATTTACATTAGTAGATATTTAAGGATTATAGAGATGAATGGATGAAGTTTATGTTGTGGTCACTTTCTTTTGCTTTCAGGAAGATGAGACTATGTGATGGGAAAAGTTGTAAAATTAGCTTTTATATACACTTCAGGTTTAGAATGTCGTAAAGAGAAATTGAGATCTTTCAAGTTTAAGTTTAATTTTTTTTACAGGTTTTTGAAAACTTTTTTTCCAGCTATATAGTAAGGACATGAGATTAACATTTATTGAGTTCTGTACATTGGGATATACCCTGAGTTAGGAACCTTCATATATATTAGCCAAAAGAGTCAGTATCGATATCCTCATTTTATGGCTAGTTGAAGGTTAAAGAAATTAGGTACTCAGCTAAAGGCCATAGAGCTTATTAGATGGCTGTTAGAATTTAAACCCTGGTGGTTTGAATTTAAAGGCAAAGGCTTGTTGTAGTCTTCAGTTATTTTGTTTTTTTTAATTTAATTTAATTTTTTTTAGTTGTACATGGACACAATGTCTTTATTTTATTGCTTTGTATGTGGTGCTGAGGATCGAACCCAGGGCCTCACGCATGCGAGGCAAGCGCTCCACTGCTGAGCTACAATCCCAGCCCTTCAGTTATTTTCTATTGATATTTTTAATTTACTGAAGTCACTTGGCATTCTAATCCTGTTTTTATTCTTGTTTATGTTTATACTGAGTATTATGACCATTAACCAGTCAGAAGTCATCCCCTGCCTACCTTGAAAGAGCTTTTGACATAATTGGATATGGTGTTACTGAGCACCTTGTTTGACCCATCATGATTTCTGTGGAAAAACATTTTTTTTTTTTTTTTTTTTTGGTACCGGGGATTGAACTCAGGGGCACTCGACCACTGAGCCACATCCCCAGCCCTATTTTGTGTTTTATGTAGAGACAGGGTCTGGAAAAACATTTTAAACTGCTCTGGCTCACAAATCCAATACCTGTGACACTTCATTTCTCCTACTAAACTGTTGCAGTTACATGATTTTTGAAATTCTTTTTGGCATGTTAATGACTGTGTATTTCAAGTAACAGAGAGACTTTTATGTAGATAGAGCTATTGGGGCCCTCTTTTGGATACATGTACAACTTCAAATGACATCTATTAGAATGTCCACCTTATTATAATAAAATTGCGTATTTGCTTGCCTTAGTCCTTAAATCATATGGTACTTGAGGGAAGGTACTATTCTTTGCATATTTCCTGCCTCATTGTTGTCTCTTAGTAAATGTTCATTGAGGATAAAAGAAGAAAGAAAGAAAGGGAAGGAAATCGAGAAGGAAGGAGGAAAGCATCATTTGTTTTCTGTTGCCTAAACCTATAATTTTGTTGAATAATATTAAATTTGTCTGAAATATTTTCATTTTTTAAAGAGTGGTCTCACTGCATGATCTATACTGTTTTGCTTTTTGACAATGAAGTTCTTTGATAATTTGTTTCAAAATCTTCCCATTACATTTAAAAGAATAATGTATGCTGAGGATGTAGCTAAGTGGTAGAACACTTGCCTCACGATCCTGGGGCCCTGGGTTTGATCTCCAGCATCACACATGCACACACAAATCCATACATTATATATATATATATATATATATATATATGTATATGTGGTGTGTGTGTGTGTCTCTCTCTCTATATAGAGATACATACAAAAATACAGTTACACTTTGAACAGCTTCATAATCCTCTATGAATTTTTAAAAATGATAGATGTGGCTGAGCATGGTGGCACATGCCTGTAATCCCAGTGACTTGGGAGGCTGAGGAAGGAGGATCACAAGTTTGAGGACAGCCTTAGCAACTCAATGAAACCCTATGTCAAAATAAAATATAAAAAAGGAATGAGGATGTGGCTCAGTGGCTGGGAAACCCTGGGTTTGATCCCTTGTACAAAAAAAAAAAAAGAAAAAAAAGATAAAGAACAAGGGAAAAAGAGAGAGAGATAAATGTGAGCCTGTAGCCAATTTCTTAGCATTGTAATAGATTTATGTATTTATTATTGTATGATCTCTGTATTATCCATATGCAATGCATTAAAAAGGAGAGAAAAAAGAATTTTTTAAAGTATCCTGGAAAATTTTCATTTGATGAGGAGAGGTTCCTTATCTGAATAACTCATTGTTTTCTTAACCCATTTGGGCTGCTGTAATGAAATACCATAAATTGCATAGCTTAAAAACAATGAAAATTTATTGCTCACAGTTCTGGAGGGAGGGCTCTTTCCTCATAGTTCCTTCTCATCACCTTAGGCATAGGTAGTGTATTCTCATGTGGTGGAAAATGCAAATAAACTCTGTCTAGCCTCTCTTATAAGGGCACTAATCCCATTCAAGTATGCTCTGCCCTCATTATCTACTGCATCCCAAAGGTCCTCCACCCTAAAATCATTATCTAGGGGCCAAGCCTCCAAAATATGGGTTTTGAGGGATATATTCAGATTGTAGTAATTGTCAAAGGGAATGTCACTTAACAGAAGTTTTTTGTTACTGCTTCAATTTTGTTCTAGTCACAGCTGTCATGTACAAGTACAGGCCTGTGTTTTAGAATCTGGAATTGTTCTGTAATGCAAAATTTTATCACAGTAGAGCTTGAAAATGGTTCATGGAGGATGAGCTTGCTTATGTTCTTCCTTTTCTTTTCAAATATAATAAATCATCTGCCAAAGTTGCCTGTTGGTGAAGAGGTAATGATTGATAACAACGATTATACTAAAATAATAATGGCAATGATAAAATTATATAATTAGAGGGACCATGTAACACATTAAATGTGATGAGTCATAATAAAGTAGATGATATCACTATACTGGAGAGCAAACCATTTATTGGTTTTAAAATATGGGTCAATCAAGAAATGCCACCACATTTAAAACCAAATGTGGTTTTAAAAATTATGGGTGCAGAATGTTCTTGGTTGGAGTCATGGTAATAGGTGAACAGCCAAGGTGGTCTGTTATTTTATAAAACCCATTATAGTTTGAATTTATGGATTTAAGTAGTTCTTAATAAATCCCACAGAAAAGCAATAAACACGTAACTGATAGAATAGATAAGCAAAAATGAAAATGGAAGAATATAAAAGCAGAGCAGTCTGTCTTAGCATGCTGGCTGCTTGATGTACAAGTTGGAAAAGTTTTAAAACTAGTGTTTCTTTCAAATCTTGGCAATATTTCAGAAGAAGTTGCATCTCGATACCAGCTGTATGGCTGGGAGGTTTCTTCCCTCAAAGAGATTGTCTAAACTACTCACCCAATGTGATGCTAATGATTTAATATAATATTTGACTGACATAAAAATATTTTTACTTATTATTATAGTGATAACACAGGACTCTGACATAGTTTTCTTTGTTCTGCATTTCTAAAAAGGATATCAATTATGTTAGCCCTCAAGGGTACTATCAAGTCTTGCCCTAAAGCTCTTAGGACTGCAGTTTTCTGGTTTCCATAAATCACTAAGACAACAAGATAAATATGAGGACAGTTATGGTACTTCGAAAGAATGTGGAAATCCCTATAATATGTGAAGGGGCTTAGAATCTTAATTTACATTTTAGATATGCAAACTTTCTATTATATATCTCATGCTCATTTCTAGTATGCAGGCACTATCAGTTCTGAATAGAATATGCTAAACAAAAACATTTATTTTAAAAAATATATTATTTAGCAGGGCATGGTGGTTGTATACCTGTAATTTCAGTGACTTGAGAAGGTGAGTCAGGAGGATCACAAATTCAAGGCCATCCTGAGCAACAGCAAGATTCTGTCTCAAAATAAAAAATAATGTAGCTTAATGGTAGCATGCTTGGCTAGCATGTGTGAGGTCCTGGGTTCCTCAGTATTGGAAACAAAACAAAACAAAACAAAAATCTGTTATTTACTTAAAACCAACTATTGTGCTGTTTTTCTCGGTCTAATGTATCACTTTTCATAAGGGGCTTCACTCATTATTATAATCAATATGTACTTACAGAATTCTTACTAATGCTTATTCAAGACACATAAAACCTTGCAAAGCCAGGTATCACAAGTACTCACTCATCAATCTAGAAATGGTTGTGTAGCAGGTATCTCTGTGTATGCATTTGAAATGCCTCAGTGTTTTGAAGAGAGTATAGAATTTGGAACCAGACAACTAGGATTGAAGTCCTAGTTTCATTAATTAGTGGCTGTGTGATAGTGGTCAAAGCTCCAAGTCTCTACAGAAAATGGCTAATGTTGAGCTTATTTCATTTATACCTCTGCCATTCCTCTACCCATGCATTATTTTGTAGAAAGTTCAAACTATTTATCATTTTTTTGGTAACTATTTCAGTCTTTCTCTAAAATATAATTATTTACAGAAGAGTTAACTACAATAATATAATCACAACTAAAAATCAACATTGATTCCTAAACATCATCAAATAAGCAGTGTTGTTACCCCAGTTTTTTCATACACACACATGCACATGAGTGTATGGATATATATGTACACACACACATCTACAAATACAGATATATACAGTCATGTGTGCTTAATTATGGCATGTAGCCTAATAAATGTGTCATTAGATGATCTCATAATTGTACAACTATTGTAAAGTGTACTTACCCAAACCTAGATAATACAGGTCAATCACTTGATGCAGCCTCTTTATGCAATCAAGAGACTGTTACTGGTCTAGCATGGCATAGTGTTTCAAAATGGAGTAAATAAGCTATATATATATTTTTTAGAGTTTGCTTTCATTTTAATCAATAGTTTTCTCAAAAGCACAGAACAATGAATCGTTCAATGGCTCTGTGTTATCAGATTACAAATAAAATCCTTAGGTCAAATAGTTATAGTATCCCCCATCAGTTATTTCACATTAAGTGCAGGTTGTTGAAAAGAAGAAAGAAATATGTCAGTGCTGTGCTAAGTAGAGCACAAGATATGCATTTCAATTTTATAACAAAATTAAATCTAGCACCTTTAAAATACATACTAATAACCACTCTGTAAGTATGGAAGTATCATTTCAATAGGGGTAAAAAATCCAGTTCATTAGCAGTGCAAACTAACAACAGATTTCAAAGCTGAGATAGAATTTGTGTAAACACACACCAACCTACACAGTAGAAATGTACTTCTTGGTTGAGTCTTCCTCACCCAGGGCTGAAAAGGGGTTCCTTCTGAGTCTCTTAGGTTCTCAATCTAAAAGGTACCACAAGTGTTAGGCCAATGGCTGGAAAGATTAAGTACTGTGCAGAGGAGATCAATGTGTTTGAGCAGGATGGAGTTCTTTTTCTGATGAGCCACTTGGTAACATTTCCACTTTGACCCCAGAGCCTTCCATGCCAAGGGTGTACGTGGTAACAGGTTTACCTGATGCACCCTGACTTCAGTGGGGGCCTGTATGTGCACAGCTGGATGTAGGTGAAAAGGAAAGGGCCTAAGTTCCCCACAGTGGACATGGCTTTGCAACAAGGACATTCTAAGTCAACTCTGTAATGAAAAATGTGTTTCTTTATTTGCTGTGACTGGATGACTCTAATGCAAGGAATATCTACATGGTAAGCCTTCCTCTTATTATTATTTGAAGTGTTAATAATTAGTCCTTTCCAGTGTGGTTCTGACAGACACAGGGTTACCATGTTTTCTTTGTTATGAGTACTCCATCTTTACACTGAACCTTGGAGCTTCAGGTCTTTTAACAAGTACCACCAGACATAAAAAGAAACCCTGAGAAGCAGACTCAGCAGCCAGTTATTTGCATTATTATGTTAGGAAAAAAATCACTACTAATAGATATTTTATCTAAACCATTTAGCATTTACCAACTCTTTGGACCAAAGGTCATTTCCAAGTACAAAAGTTCTTTTTCTAATTTCTCCATTGGCCCATGTGTAACACAGTTTATTCCGTTCCCAAAAACTTGTGGCAGAACTTGCTTGCTTGGCTGTCACCAATGCTGAATGGGCTTGTAGAAAATTATATGCCAACTCACACCTTTTGAAGCTTACATTTAAACAGTTGCTTTATAAATTTAAATAGTTTCAAAGGATATAGTTTCTAACAAAATGCAGATGTTGACATTTTACAATTAAATTATTCCTTTAAACATATCCAGTAGAATATAAATATCATAAATGATACCAACCTCATTTAAATGCCATAAGGATTATGGCCACCAGCAAGATGCTGAAAATGGTTCCCACCAACACCAATTATATGTTAAGAATGAAAAGTATAGTGTGGTAAACTTATAATCCAGTAGCATAGAAATTTATTAGCATTATCAGATTTTATATACTGTACAAATATATGTTACTATACTTTCATATGACTGACAGTGCTATAGTTGTTGTTGTTTTTTTTTTTTTTTGCAAGACTATCACCACAACTATGTGAGTTAAATGTTGGAATATGATGGCTATATCATTAGATGCTAGGAATTTTTCAGTTCCCATATAATTTTTATTAGTGCATATTGATTATACAGAGTAACAGGTTTTATTGTGGCATATTCATGCATGAAAATAACATACTTTGATCGTTTCCTTTTCCTCATAATCCCCCATTGACTTTCTCTCTCCTCTTCCCTGATCCCCTTCCTTTTTTCTAGTAGTCTTTTTCTTTCATGTTCTTTCTTGGTTTATTCTAGATTAAACATATGAGAGAAGACATGTGAGACCTGTCTCTCTGAGTCTGGTTTATTTTGCTTAACTTGATGATCTCCATTTTTCTGAAAATGACATGATTTAATCCTTCTTTATGGAAGAATAATATTCAGTTGTGTATATACACCATATTTTCTTCATCCATTCATCAGTTGACAGACACATGGGCTGATTCTATAACTTGGCTATTATGAATTGTGCTGTGACTGATATGCAGGTATCTATGTAGCATGCTGACTTTAATTTCTTCTGATATATATATTGAGGAGTGATATTCAGCTTCATTATAATTTTATGGGACTACTACTGTGTATGTAGTTCATCATTGACCTCAATCTTTTATTTGGCACATGACTGTGTGTGTATATGTGTGTATGTAGTTTGCTTGAAGAAGGATACAAAAGAACTTCATGCATCCATTGGTTCATATATATCAATTGCTTTTTTTAAATAAATATTTTTAGTTGTCTGGATCTTTATGTTATTTATTTATATGTAGTGCTGAGAATCGAACCCAAGACCTCTCACATGCTAGACAAGCACTCTACCACTGAGCCACAACCCCAGTCCTATAAGAATTGCTTTTTAATCCACATTCCACATTCCTCTTCTGTTTATTTTTTCTTCTTCTTTGTAGTTTATCAGCAGAAGGAAAGAAAGTAAGTCATTTGTTTAGTAGAATTTCCCCCAGTCTGAATTTTGATGATTGAATACTTGCTTTTTTTCTTTTTTTTTTGGTACTAGGGATTGAACTTAGGGGCACTCGACCACTGAGCCACATCCCCAGCCCTATTTTGTGTTTTATGTAGAGACAGGGTCTCACTGAATTGCTTAGTGCCTCGTCGTTGCTGAGGCTGTCTTTGAACTCGCGATTCTCCTGTCTCAGCCTCCCAAAGTGCTGGGATTACAAGCGTGAGCCACCGCGCCCGGCTTTGCTTTTTTTCTTTTTCTTTTCTTTTCTTTTCTTTTTTTTTGGTGGTGGTACCAGAGATTGAACCCAACGATGAACCATTGAGTCATATTAACCTTTTTTATTTTTTATTTTGAGACAAGGTCTTGGTAACTTGCTTGAACTTGCAATTCTCCTACCTCAGCTTCCCAAGTCACTGGGATTACAGGTGTGCATCACCATGCCTGGCCTAATACTTCTTGTTATTAACTTGTTTATTTGTTCCCCATTTTGGATAGAAGCTTGATGATATTCAATTCAGATTTTTTAGGTAACACATTACTTCATAGTTGGTTTTGTATATTTACACAATATCCAGTTGTCTATCTTTCTTCATGTTAGTAGCCACTCATCCTCAGTGTATAAGTCTATTAATTCTTGAGAGATTACAAAATGGTGACATACAAATTCTATAATTCCTTTTTTATTTTTTGGCTACAGTAATTCTATGGAGAGAAAAGTTTCCTTTTCAGCTTAATTGTTTAACTAGAGGAGAATTGCAAGAAAGAAAGGATAAAAGTGTGATTTTTAAACAAATTACAAGTTTTCAAGTAACATTAATTGCGTTTTTAGTATCTTCCAAAGGCTGCTAATGATTGTTTTCAAAAAGTATGATTATAGATTTAAACATAGTTCATGCATTTCAGTCCATTGCAGATATCATCCATACCGATAATTGAATAGCCCTATCTTTGGTCAGTTAGTAAAAGTCTTTTCAAGTTGTGTCATGAGTTTTTTTGAACAATGGACAGGTATATCTTATACTGTTCCTACCCCAAATATATAATACACTATTTTTTCATCCTGATTTGACTCTTTTTAGTAGGAAATGGCATTTAGAACTACCATCTGGGATCTAGAGATTCCCATTGCTTTTAAGTTGAATGTTGTTTCAAAGCCTTTCCAGTGTACAGTGCTAGAACATATAAATGTTTAAAGATAAATTTTATTATAAATTCATAATAACACCTCCAGTTCAAGTTTAGGACTAAAGAGTTTTAACTTGATTTCTTTGATTTTGTGTTTTTCTATCTTCTCCCATGCTGGAAGTCCTGGTCATCAGTGACAATGGTGTAATTGCTCATTTGTTTTATCCCACAGTGTATTTACCACAGTCTCAGTTTGAAAATGTCAACCCTATCACCAAGAAATAATTACTGAAAGCATGTAACAGTAATTAATAGTTTCTTCCTAGTTCTAGTGCCAGTTGATATAGATTCACTGGTTTCATATTATTTTTAGAATTTTTATTATGTAAAATATTTATATTAAAAAACAAGGCATATTCATAGAAGTTTAGCTTCTCTCCCTGTCCTCTTCACTCTCCTCTCTTCTTCCTCCTATAAGTAACTTAAAAATTTTTGATTTATATTTTTTAAAAAATATATGATTATTACCTGTATATACACATATTTATATCAGCATCCCTTAGATGAATAATAATGTACTTCACATATTTTTTCTTTATTGACTTTTCTTCATTTAGTGTTTCTGGAAGTAATTTAATTATGGTAGATGCAGACACAGTTCCTAAGTTTTACAGCAGCATAACACTTCGTGTTATGAATTCAACATAGTGCACATAGTCCCTATTGATGGACAATTGGTTTGTCAAAGAAAAATATTGGTTGAAATGATCCAAATAGGTGTTAAATGTTTAGTTTCGCTGATGTGCATTGGAAAGTACATGAAGACCACGCAGTTCCCCTAGCTGTATTAGGATTGGAATTTTATGGTGCAGCAGGGAGACGGGGTACGTGTCCTTGTGGTATGGCTCAGCTGGCTTGGTTTCTAGCAGTGTGGAAATTGTGTTTGGAACAGCTGGAGGTTGTTTGGATTCTTCACTTCTTGTTTGGGATTATTGGTATAGTTCCCTCCTAGTAATTGTTTGAGTAGTTCTTCAAGTAACTATTTTGCCATCCCTACATTTAGTCAAGTTTCAGGTAAATGAAGATAAATGAGACAAAGGTAACAAATGAAGGGGAAAGGTAAGAGGAGATGAGGGAAAAAAAGAGAGAGAGAGAGAAAAGGAGCAAAAGTCAAAGGGAAGGAAACAGATCTGTTTTAATTCATTTATAAGTTATTTTCATTCCTTTACTATTATTAAATAGTATTGCAAAAATCAACATTTTAATTTTTGCAGGTCTTACTTTATGATGGAGTCCTGGAAGTGCTATTGATGAATCAAAGACTAAAAGCACATGTAATTTTGCCATATTTTCCTCCTTAGGACTTAGCAAATTGTCAAAAGAGTAAGTGGTTAAAATTTTGAATTTCTGTCAGTCTTATGGGTGAAAACTAGTGTTTTGATGTAGTTTTAATTTACATTAGAGATAACTGTCATTAAAGAATGAGAGACACACATGAGAAAACAATGAGAAAAATCAAAGAACCCCTCTTGTAGGTGTGTTTCTTTGCAGAAAGATTTAGTCAGTAGACTTCCAAGGGGAACATACAAGATACCAGTCCCTCTAAATAGCCTGAAAAGTCAGAGTCTGAGACATTTTTGTTAATAATTGAGAGAGGAAAAGGGGAGAGAAACTGTATTAAGCATAAGCAATCACCAATTAAAAAGAAAAAGAACAAACGATTAGCCTATCTGGAAAAATGTTAAACTCTGGGTCCCTGACTAGGGCTTTTCTTGGATGGTGTTTCTCGGATGGTGATTCTCGGATGGTGAGAACTAAAAGCAGAACCACCAGAAAATGGGCCCTTAGAGTAATTCTGATCTCGATGGTGAAGAACAAAACTAATGCCATGTTGGTGAGAAAGGAAAGGAAAGGAAGGAAAATAGAAAAGAGAATAGAATCTGAGTGGATTCCTTATGAGGGATGAGGAGACTCAGAAATGTCTCTGCAGTTTCAAGACTGGGAGAATCATGACACTGTTAAATTTTGAAAGTAAGTGTTTTGAGAGAAATGTGATGATAGTGATTCCAGAATGGTACTGTTGAGATCATATTGTAACATCTAATAGGAAAACAGAAATTCTTTGCTAGATTTCAAGAAAGGTTAGGCTGAAGATAAATGTTTTGAAGTTACCTGTATGCTGACATTACTCAGGAATGTACATAATGTCTGAAGGACAGAGACTTGAGGGTCGAGGTTTGGAAAATTCCATGCTTTAGGAACTTGAGGATGGAAGGAAAAAGTAAACAAGAACTACAGAGGCAGGGGTGGGCTTAGCCTGGTGTTGCTGTGGCTAAAGAATAATGTGGACAATGGTTTTAAATATAAAAGAGAGGTTAAAAGATGGAGAGGACAGAGAAAAAGAGCATCAGATTGTGAAATTACAAGTTAATCAGAATAAAACCAAGAAGACTTTCTCCCTGAGAGAAGTCTAGCCCTTCTCTGTAAGAACATTTTACATGACAAAATAATTCATTATAACTGAAAAAATTTATTTCCTCCTAGATATCGAGGACACAATGTTAGACTAATAAAGTGGCCTGAATTCCTGTTTCTTTTTTTTTTTTTTTTTTTTTCAGTTGTTGATGAACACAATGTCTTTATTTTATTGCTTTGTATGTGGTGCTGAGGATCGAACCCAGGGCCTCACGCATGCAAGGCAAGCGCTCTACCGCTGAGCTACAATCCTAGCCCCCTGAATTCCTGTTTCAATTCTGCCATTCAATAGCTTTGCAAATCCCGGGCAAGTCATTCCACATCTCTGAGCCCATCTGTAGCAGGGACCTTTGGAGCAGAAGCGGGTATAAGACTACCATCACTGCTTCCTTTGAGTGCTAGCTAGTTGATTCCTTTGTGCCAGGCCTACCTGTGACTTTATACCTGTTCTTCCACTTATGGCATCTTTCATGTCCTTTCTATCTAAAATTTTATGACATATTCTGGAATGCACCAGAAGTACTAATAATTGGAAACTCTTCTGAATTATATGAGATTATATCTGACTTTTCCACTTCAGTTAATTCCTGGGTGGATTTCTAAAAACTAATAGTCAAATCTTGAGTGAACTGTATATGTCTTTCTGTCAAGGCCCGAACCCTGGTAGATTTAAAACTTAAAAATGTCCATGGGAGGTAGCACTTGTATTTTCGGTCTATTTCTTCTACTAAAGACTCATATGTTCATTAAAAATCTAAATATTTCCTTAAAACAAATCTCAGTGTCTCAGATTGGGGATGTGTAGAGCATTTGCCTAGCATGCCATAGGCCCTGAATTTGATCCCTAGCACTACCACAAAAACCTACAAAATAACAAAAACCAGCAAAGAATCCTCAAATGTCTTAGTGAGGCTGCATGATATTTGTCTGGCTGTGAAAAGATGTCCTAAGTATAAAAATGTGTCTTAAGTTTTCAAGGAACAAGATAAATGTTGAGAGAGAGAGAGAGAGAGAGAGAGAGAGAGAGAGAGAGAGAGTTGTTGAGAAACTAAGTGAAACTTTGGCTGCCCTTCAAAAACCTCAGGTTTACCAAATCACAGATCAATGGACTCAGCTTTTACTAAAACTTCTAAGACACAGCCGCATACAGAAGGATCCGTGGCATATGCACAGATGTTCTTTGAATTGTACTTGTAAAAACAAATCAAATACTAGATTTCTTGTTTCACTCTCTTTGATTGCACGCAATAAGACTGTTCATAACATTTTCATTTTCTGTTTTCCAAAAATAAATTAGATCTCAGCTATGATTATAGAAGTATCTGTTGAAATCCTTTTAATGAAGTCCTGGCAAAGAGTTAAAATGCAACTTTTTCCCCCTTACTTCTTCCTGCTACCCCCATCTTTGTGTTTTTAATGTACCCATCAAAAGAAATATGACATGTTTAATACAAATGGGTTATTGCTGTTGGCTCTTTTTCACATTGTCCAGCTTTTTGAAGATCTGTTGCAGTTATGATGAACCAGTGGGAGATTTACATTACTTTGAAGAAAAACTGGTGTATTTGCCATATTCAAATAACAACCTCTCTCTAAAAGCCTCTGTCTTAGAATGTAGATTTTTACAAATGAAAGAGGACATTCTGTAGCCTCTTGCATTTCCATGACTGTTCATTTGGTTTCAGCAAATCATCTTTAAATAGGTAAGATGCCTCCGTGAAAGTGAGGAGGAAGGTCAAAGAAAGACTGAAACCACTTGCCTTAGCCACTGTGGGAGACAGCACAAGAACAGTGAGAGCAATCGCTGAGAACACAGAAATGATTCTCTTAAACAACCATGCCATCTTAGTAACAGCACCTCCAGTTGCTATTACCAGTTAGGAAGGTAAAACAGATAGCTGTGTCAGGTAAAAAGCCCAGCTCTTAAGAAACAATTGTGATTTGTGTTTTCTTTTAGTTTTTGGAGATTTTGTTTGGAACTTGTTAGGTCAGAGGCAGACATGGAAAACAGCCACCTCGTTCCTCCCGTGCCCACAGCCGAGCGCTCGGTCAGGCCGTTCGCGGGCCCTGCCGGAGTGCTAGGCCCCTGGGACACTTTCTGAAAGTTTCTCCTTGCTCTCTCCCCCCGCTCTGCGGTGGCTGCCGCCTCCCCCTCCCCTTTTGTCCCCTGCCACCTCTGGGAGCACCACCGTCAGTTGCGCGGGCTGAATGCAGTGCACATGTGCCAAACACACTAACATGGCAGCCCCCAGTAGCCGATAGGGAAAAAACAGCGAGCCTCCCACACGAAAGCCGCCATGACTCCCGGCTCATCCCAGAAGGACTCTGACCTCATCAGCCTCACCTAACCAATCTCAGAGGACACTGGACTCTAGACCAACACCTCTTCCTGCCCCAGGCCCTTCCCTTCTTGCCTTAAGCCTTCCTTTTCCAGACTGGGGGAGGGAGGGCAGGAGGACCCTTTAGATTCTGTATGCCACAAGGCTCCAGTGCCATTTTCTGCCCGCTCAAGCCTGGTGACCAGGGGGAGGGTGGCCTGGGAGCGTTCCTCCCAGAATTTAGTCTGTTCCGGTCCTGTTTTACTTCCATCTGGTCGTTTGGCTTTAAAGAATTGATAATCCTTTCTAGAGAATTTGTGAAGTAGGTATAGCATTGGATGTATCCTTCATATTTCTCAGGAAGGATCTTTGTTAAGTCATATGTTACTCCCTACAGGGTGATGCAGTATTTTGGTAGCCAGGCAGAAACTCTTCATGCTGGCATTCAGATCTCTGTGCTATTGCCGGAACTTCCATTACTGGCTGTGTCCAACGTCCTATGCAGGTGCGACATTTGAAAACAATTGAGTACTTAGCATTTCCCAGCATCTTCAGAGGAGTCCATCTTCTGCTTATGATGTCATCTTCCTTCAAGAAAATGCCTTTAAAGGAATCTTTCCCATCCTTCAGACCTTGAATGGTAGCATTTACCACATGAACTCTAGAAGTTATCAAGAAGTTGAACCTTTTTTTTTTTTGGTACCAGGGATTGAACTCAGGGGTACTTGACCACTGAGCCACATCCCCAGCCCTGGGTTTCACTGAGTTGCTTAGCACCTCGCTTTGCTGAGGCTGGCTTTGAGCTTGCGATTGTCCTCTCTCAGCCTCCCAAAGTGCTGGGATTACAGGTGTGCGCCATCGCGCCCGGTGAACCTTTTTAATTCTGGTGGAATATCACATATTTATATAGTAGATACAGAATTCTCTTAATTAACCTTTGTTGATCTAAATTCATTTCAAATTATAAGATTTCATTATTCTGTAAAGTCAGAAATCAAAAGAAATGTCAATGAAACGGACAAGGCAAATTTACTTGGGCGCCAGAGAAAGGCTGTAGTGAACTGCATTTCTGCGCCTCAGGTTCACCTAGGACAGTGTGGGAAAAAGGTAATTAAAAATAAATCTCCTTCCAGCTAAGGAAACTTCTCCACCAAAGGAAGAGAAAGAAAACAGTTTTATTATTGAATAAACAATAAAAAGGAAAGTGATGTGCATCACAGGCAATCTGCCAAGAGATTGCAAAAAACGAAAGAAATCTTACCCTTGTATATGGCGAAGCAAGTACAACCCATTACATACAGTGCTTTCAGGATGAACAAATGCTAGTCCTCAAGGAAGAGAACTGGACAGCATCATTTGTTACACACAGTTCATCCTAAGTGTAATTGGAGTGACCACCCATGTTAATTAATTGGCTTTATCTAAATGAAAGATAAACTTCTTATATCTTTGTGACATTAAGTAGTTTTACAAGTTAGAATGAGATGCCTCCCCACATTAGTCTCCCACCCTCCTGCAGAAACTGGGAGATAGTGGTTCTATCTTGAAGTTTACACTTCCAAGAGATGATTCTCAGGTCCTTGAGAAAGACATTCCTATGCTTAAATCTGGCAAGGGGGTTATATTGCTTTAAAAAAAGGATTTACATGCATTTCAAAGAGACAGAAAAAGTACTTTTAATTACAAGTTTTCTCCTGAAAGGGGTTATTGGTGGGGAATGTCTCTTCTCTTGTTTTCAACAAGGAGAATTTAGCCTTTTGAATTTGTATTTTCCTTCAACTCCCAAGAAGCACGACTAGTTTTAGACCCCTCTCACAGGTGAGTAAGGGACACAGGAAT
Organism: Xerus rutilus; assembly: GCA_028644305.1. Lineage (NCBI taxonomy): Eukaryota > Metazoa > Chordata > Mammalia > Rodentia > Sciuridae > Xerus > Xerus rutilus. Next base: position 49,985,548 of record CM053403.1, read on the forward strand.
TAGTCAGGGCCAAAGCTGTAGGAGGCAGACCTGCCTGCACACTCTTGAGTACTTACAGCTGATCATACTGAGGAAGTCAGAAATTGGGAGTAGGAGTCTGTAACTTTTTCTTATGACACACTCTTTTCTTCGTATATTAAATTTCTATGTGTGCCTCATCTCTTTTGCATGACTTGGAGCTCCTAGATGGCAGGCAAAAAGTAACATTATTTTCTGACTTCTTTGGGTTTAGCAACATTTATTTGGTACTTAATGTGACTCAGGCACCATGCTAAGGCCTACAAATGTAATGATAAATATGGAGACACCACAGGTTGTTAGGAGAAACCAAGTAATTGCAATATATCTGGCCTAAGACTTTCATAAAATTATTAACTAAATGCTCTGAGAGCTCAATGGAGTGAGGGAGTAAATTCCTGGAGAATTCTGGGAAGCTTTCCTTTTTTGGGGGGAAGGAGGGTAACATTGGACCTTGATAGAAATATCTCTTATCAGCTGTTTATAGATACATTCTTTTTTGTTGTTGTTGTTGATACTGGGCATCAAACAGGAGTGCTTTACCACAGATCTACATCCCATGTCCTTTTTAATTTTTTAAAAAAATATTATTTTAGTTGTTGATGGACCTTTATTTTATTCATTTGTTTATATGTGGTGCTGAGAATTGAACCCAGTGCCTCACACATGCTAGGCAAGTGCTCTACCACCAAGCTACAACTTCAGCACCCCATTTTTAATTTTTATTTTGAGTCAGAGTTTCACTAAGTTGCCGAGGCTCTCCTTGAACTTGTGATTCTCCTGTCTCAGTCTCCTGATTTTTTAAAACCTAATCATCTTTTGGGATCACAGAGCTTTAGGGAGGAGAAAAAAGGCCAACAAGGACATCTCTAGTAGGAGAAAGGGCAGTCGGGTGGCTAGGTTTCCAGGATATTTGTCAAAATGGATATCAGATATATGATCAATTCTCCACCTTAACTATCTGAGCTCTCTAAAACCAAGAGACTGAAAGGGACCTCACACAGAGAAGGTTTGTTTCTTATTTCTTGAGCCCAGTGACTTGGGTAAGGGTAGAGAAGTGAGAGGAGAGGCTTAAAGACGTGAGCATCATGAGCAGGACACCCACGGAATGCAGAAACAGGCGTAAGATGGGAGTTGAGGGACATCAAACACAATCTCCTCCAATACTTTATTTCATTGCATTGAGCTTAGTTTGAAATCTGGGACTTGTTGGAAAATGCAAGTGTATTATTTAGATTCTGCCATAAAAGTATTTATTGTGGCTTTCCATTACAACTGCTTGGAGTTCTGACACTCAAAGGAACAGACTATTCCTTTTAGAATATTTCTTCCTGAGTTATAATTCCTAAATGGGGGAAGTGCATGCTACAAGACACTTAAGGATTTTATGATGCTTAGTAATTTACCATAGTCTGCTCTGTTTATGGTGGCAGTTCTGCTGGTAACGATAGCATGAATATTTTTATTAATGGCTATTACATTGAATGTTAGTTTCTTCAGAATTATTGAAGTACTTTGGTTAGTTATTTGTTTTTGTTTTATTCTCCCCTGCATCCACCTTTTGGCAAGTGATTGACTATAGCACTGCATGAGGCAATACTTTGTGGAAACAACTTTAGCATTTTAAAAATGTTTTTTAGCCACATCTAACACATTTACAGAAACAGAAGAGTTCCTCAGTGCCATGTCAAATTATACCACAGGACTGGAAGAAATTATGTTTCCTCTATAATGAGTCTGTTGACAGCCTGAATTTAATGTTTTTTTTTTTTAAGAACTCCATAACCACATATTGAATTAAGAATTCAGTTATCATAGGACATGGAAACAATAACCACCTGATTTGATCATTACACATTGCATACATGCATTGAATTATCACACTGAGCTTTGTTTAAATGATGGAGACAATACAGGAGATTATCATTCTGGTTTTGCTTTTAACTATATGTCTCACCTTTATTCTGTCTTGGAAACTAAAGGTAGTAAGGAAATAGACATTTACTTTAAAAAAGGAAACTTGTGAAAAATAAGACTGGTTACATTTCCACAACTGTCTTAGTAACTGGGCTGTGTAGGAAGGAACTGAGTTAGAACAGAACAGAAACTTGGCCAAAATGCATGATGCAGATTTAAGGAGACATAGCAGTTTGAGTCTTTAGTCCATGGGATTTAGCTTGTGGGTCTGAGAAGATCCACTTTATACTCCTTATGGAGAATTGATAGCATCTGGAAAAGTATCTTCCTATATGCTAATAAATTATGAGGAACTCAGCAGGAGAAGGTCTTGCTCAGCTCTCAAGATGTTTTTCTTGAAGTATTTAGAATCTTTTCCTCCATGGACTAGTACTAATAGAATATGCTTTAATGAAATGTTATATGAGGAAGAACTATATGATGTGAGCCATTACCTGTTATGAACACCTATATGCAGCAGTTTAGTCTTCTGCAAATATTTTCTTGTTACTTTGTCATATTTAAAAACTAGATATAAATGAAATTTGAATTAATGCAATTCAGCAAATAAATATCAAGATCTAGTATTTGTCCATCTCTGTCACTTTAGATTATATTAAGTATTTTTTGTAGTTTATAGCATTTATTTGGCATAAACCATAAATGTATTTGATATTTTTGTTTAGAAAAGTTTAGAGGGAACATGAGTTTAACCTATAGGATTATCAGAGCCACCTATGAATGAGACATGCCACACAAACACATACACACTCTTCATTCAACAACTATGTATGGAACACTAACTTTGTAATGAATCCCCTTCTAAGCATTGGCGATAGAGCAGTGAGCAAGGCAGTGCCCTGCTTTGTTTGAAATTTTTGAACGCTAGCATGAAGGCATAGAGGAAATAAATGCAATCAGATGGTGTGGATGTAGGATAACAGTAAATGCTATGAAGGAATAAATAAAGCAGGGAATGGTGAGTGCTTATTTCAGGGTGAGAAGGGTTAGAGGAGGTCAGTTTACTTTTGTCAGGATGGTCAGAGAAGTTCTCTGTAAGGAGGTGACATCCCAGCCAGCACCAGAATAACAAGACGGAGACAGCCATGTGGAAAGCTGTGATGGGGACAGCAAAAGCAGAAACCCTGAGGTGGGAATGAAGTGGCAAGACTCAGGGGGCCTAACAGGGAAGCAGGCTCCATGGCAGAGGGTCTGTAGGCTATGGCAGGTGTGGGTGTAGGTCAGGTGTTTCCAGATGTTTTTAAACAACCATCTTCATAATATCACTGACTACGCTAACCCACACATGTTCAAATTGCATTTTAATGTCCATATATACTCTGATATTCAATAAAAATCAGATTACGGTGGCAACTGCTTCTTCATAGTGCACTGTAATTATATTGTCACTGAGAGAGAATATTTTTTCTAGTTTCTTCTTTCCTGAATTGACTTTTTTAATTTAAAAAAATCATCCTTTTCCCAATCCATTTTCTGGTATGTGAAAAAATATACAGACTTTTTGAAAGTAAAAAATACAAGTCTATTAAATGTTCTTGGATATTGAAGATAAATTGTTTTTGCAAATTTTGTGCTTGTGATTTTTATAGTTGCTCTTCCTTTATTTATTTTTCAAAGAGCATAGTGCTTCAAGGCATTTTAATTCAGAGACTGCATAATTGCAGTTTAATTTTATCACATGTAAATGAGGTGTAAGGGCATGGATACCCATTTTTAGATAAAAATGAGTCAAGAAAGGTACATTATGTAATTAAATAAGTAAAGCAAAAATAAAATGCTAATACTTTGCTTTAATATTTTAGATAATAAGTCACATATGTTTTTAATTTATATTGTCTAAAAGACATGGGGAAAAGAAATTCACCCCTTTCATTTGCCTCAAATAAGGTACTTGCATATTAAATAATATATCTATACATTAGAAAAATTAAAATACATGCTGTGTCTAAAATTTTTTTCCATGATAGTGTACATACATGAAAATAGTATAACATTCAGTACCCTTGGCAAAAATCAACTTTGTTAACTTTATGGTTAGCAAAACACTTTCAAACCCATAATCCTTAACACCAACTCTGTAAAGAATACTGACACACACAGGGCAAGTAGCCTATTCATTTCCATTCCCCTGTTTAGTAACATAACCCTAAGTTTGACTGGTTTGGAAATGTGTCCAGCTTAAAAAAAACCTACATTATCTAACTTCCTTGCTACCAGAGGCAGCTTGTAACACAACTCTAGATGATGAGATAAAAGTGGAAGTTTTACTTGGATCTGGAAAGTTTTGCCTTTTCCCTCTTCCAACAAAGCCTTGGCTCCTTCTCCTACTATTTCCACTCCTGGCCCTTCTTCCTTATGTCATAGACATGATGGTTAGAGCTCTTAAGATTTATTTTCTTGGGAGAGGGGCAGAAAAAAAGAAAAGGATTTCTTCTCCTTCTTCTCTTCTTCCTCCTTCCCCTGCTCCTCTTCTTTCTTCTTCTTCCTCCTCCTTCTCTTCTTTTCTTCCTCCTCCTCCTCCTCCTCTTTATTTATTTATTTATTTATTGGTACTGGGGCTTTAATCCAGGGGTGCTTTACCACTGAGTCACTTCCCCAGCCCTTTTAAAATTTTTTATTTTGATAAAGGGTCTTACTAAGTTGCTTAGGGCCTCTCTAAGTTTCTGAGGCTGGGCTCAAAATTTCGATTTTTCTGCTTCAGTCTCTCAAGTCACTGGGATTACAGGTGTGCATCACTGTGTCCTGCAGCTCTTAAGATTTCTTAGGACCAGAGGGGAAAATCAAGAAAAACCTAATGACCACGACACCCTTAAACTACCAAACCACTGAGCAACTCCTTACTCCTGGACTTTTTGTAGGAAATCAGATCATCCCTTCTTGTTTGTCTGCATGCAGTCCATTATTAATAAAAGCATATGATTCATGTCTCATGCTAGAGTTTCAGTGATTTGACTAAGAGCATGCAGTATACACGTGGCTATCTTTAGGACTTGAACATGTCTTTGTACTCTGGATCCTATACTGTTTTCACCATACTTCATTGTTCTGTTTTTATCACATAATTGATTTAACATCCTGATTATATAACTCTTATTGTTCATCTTAGAAATCTTGTCTAATTAGATTGGAACTTTCTAGAACGGGGACTAAGGTTCCTCCTCTCTTGTATTTCTCATGTCACCTGATGCAGGAATGGGATCTGATAAGTCAGGGATCAGTGTGCCAAACATATGCCAGTGGTAGCAGATAAATCTGTTTTTGTTGTTGAAACCACTTTGCTTTGGACACCACCACCAACCACTTTTCAGAAGAACCATAGATGACTCTTCTTCCTTCAAATCTTAGATTTCTAATTTCAATTATGGAAAATGGAAGTTGCATTCATCTATTTAAAATGTTATTGAATTTTCTTTATGCCAATATCTGGGTGAGGTGCTGTTACTAGAATAACTAATAGGTTCTGTTCATCATGGAAGCAAAGAGTCTAGCTGTAAATGCAGTTAGCCTCCCTTCTCTGTTTGTCATGCTAGACACCAACATATCATCATAACACTTTGACATTTTTTGCCCTATAGCAAGGGTTCAACACATTCTTTGAGATTGATTAAAATTAAAACATGAATATTTCTGGAGAACTGGCTCTATTGTTGTAATATAATTTGACACTTCAATGGCTTTTAAATCTATGTCTGTAGAGCCACAATTATGCTGGTGATTTGGGCAAAAGCAATTACCCATGCAAGTAGATGCAGCTGTGTACAACTAGGCTAAAATTATTCACTGTCCCCATCAGAGCTCTGTGTCTCACTTCTATGGGAGAGTGACCCTGAATTTCAGAAAAGCATAACACAGATCTTTAAACAGGAGACAAATTATCATGCAAAGGAGAACATGATCAGAATATTCTTGTCTATCTTTCAGATCCCTGTTTTTGGGTTTCAAATCTCTCAAGAATTTGGGACTCTTATGCTACAGAAGACCATAAAATAAATAAATCTCTAAATGGTGAATAATTCATGACATTTTAGTGATATTATTTAAGTCAAATGTGAATTCCTGAGTTTGGGGTGTGTCAGGGTGCTTCATCTTCCTGGGGGCTTCTTGTTGCTAAACTGTTTTATCTGTGTAAGGTACTATTATTATTTCACATTTCTCCCAGTAGTTTGTAGGAAGTCATATCCAGTTAAATTTTTTTCTCTACATTGTTCATTGTGCATTCAAAATAGTATCTGAGAATGTAAATGTAATTAAAAAGGCTCTCTAATGAGTGTGATAGGGGAAATATTCCAGACATCATCTTTTTTTCTCCTCTAGATACAGTTGACTGCAGCATAAGGATGCTTGCACATTTTCCAAAGCAATATCATTCTGTTGTGTATTTTACAGATAGGCCTGCTGTTCCAGAGGAATACACTAAATCAGAAATGCCTGCTTTATTGGAAATATTTTACACTACAGCCTTACATTGTGTTTCCTATTCCTCCCTAGAACCATAAACATCTAAAGGGTAACATTATTTTGTTTCACTAGTTCACTGGCTAACTGTATCTGATAACTAAATGAAACATAAGTGAAGAATTTACTTCTTGAGTCCTGTTAGTATTCCTAATCCCATAAATATACTCTACTAAATAATATAGTGTATTCTAATGTATGACATAGAAGCCCTTTTGGGCTAAAGGGTGTACAGAAATAGAGATTTCTATTTTATGTACAAAATACAAAAATAATGAGGAGAAAGAAATCTGCTTACTAATACTTTCCTGGAAAGAAAAGTGGACAAATTATAGTTGAAATCAGAATAAACTGGTAAAAGGATTGTCCTCTCAGTGCTAGTATATAATTGTGTCACTAAATTGGTACCAAAGTCTTATCATAAAGTATCAAATCTTTTCTATATGGCACTAAATAGCTATATGAATATTAGCTATTACAAATGGACCATATGCATTGTCATTCTGAGCAATCTTTTGCATTTAAATAGAGAAAACTTTCCTTTTTTGTAGGGAACATATTTTAGTTTTTTCTGCAAGTGACGAACTCCAGGAACACTATCTCCCTCTGCAGAGCAAGACTTTGTACTAAAATCTCAATGGCAAAGGGTTAATGAGAGGAATGCTTTAAGGACAGTGCGCAGTCACCATGGGCAGCTTTCAGCATTGCATTCTGTACCACAGGAGGAAGCTGAAATCAGCAAGGTAGGTGTTGATTGGCACCTTGGATTGACCTTAGATCTTGGTTTGCTCCAGTTGTTGCATTTATAAAAGATGAAAAGAATACCTTCCCTTCCTAAAAGAAGGAAATCAGTCCTCATCTCACAGGACCTCTTGGAGTCCCTCTGGCTCTATGCATCAGATTTTGTGCACCCATGAAATAATAATTAGAAACTACAAATGGATTCTCCCCTTTTGCTGATGAAAGTTATGTAAATGTGATCAAACCTGTGAAATAATGGTAATAATTTTCATGTTAGTTATGTAAGATCCCAAATGGCTAAAACATAGCATTTCAGGTGAAAGTACACACGGATTTATTGTGATTATTTCTTACCTGTTTGTTCATTTGTTTCTATGAAATGACAACATCTTCAGCAGTTGGGTGTGCCTACTTGAGTCTAGGAATGGTTACCCAGTTATGTCCATTGACAAATGCGTATGGGTGGAAGCATTTAGTCATGTTTCATGTTCTTCATGCCAAGACTGCCTCTGATTTGCTACAGTTTAGTTGACTTTGTTTTGAGGGTGGCAGGTAGTATTTTTGAGAAGAAGATGAGTAAGATGATCAGAATAGGCCTGTTAGGAAATTAATGTGATGATTGATTGTAGGATAGTTTGAAAGAGAAATTCAGTTTGTAATTGATTTAGAAAGCTAAGAGAGAAGAATATAATGTTGGTTATCTACTTTTGTAGGCAAATTTAAGTCTATGTCTTCTCTTTCCACAACGTACTAATTTGTTTTACTTATTTATTAATAAAGGTCTATATACAGAAAATGATGAAACTAAAATTAAAAAACAAGCACTACTCACCAAATTCTCCTTTAGGGAAAGCATCATGTTTTAATAATCTTTGTGCCCTTGCAACCTATCACGGTACTTAGCACCTAAATACTCAATTAATGTTAGCAGAATTAAAGCGGAGCTGGGTGATAATTAGGTCAGAAAACATCTTCTCAATGCAGCTTCCCCCTCCCACTTTAAACACTAAATTTAACTCTCATTTTACTGGCAGCTAAAGGGAAACCTAGGAAATTACAGGTTCTTGAGTACCTTTTTTTTTTTTTTTTTAAAGTTCTTAGTATCATTAAAAAAAAACCCCACAGATTTTGTTTCTAGCACTCAGCCATAAGGTAAGTTCATTGTATGGATCTTTGTGTAAGGAACATTGACAATATTTTCAATACCAATTTCACAAACAAGGTAGAAAAATTTGTCTTATTGCAGTACCTCATATTGACCTCTGATAAAGGCCAAGATATAATTAAGATATAGTTCTGTGAAGGCTTTTATTTATTATTTGTTAAGTGAGAGTTGCAGGAAGTTATTTAGTATAGCTGATTACTGAAGAGTAAATCTAATGATGCTTGCATTTGGGCACAGTTTCTAACATTGTTTTATGATAGTAATTGGTAAGCAAATTCGGTTGCTTCTTAAGTCACCTTTTTTTTCTTATTTGATATGGCAAGAGGATAGACAGTTCATTTATAGAAATTCATACAGCAGATGTGTATTTTTTGGCAGCAAAACAATTTTTTTTCATACAGAAAGTCTTGAGTGAAAACCTAATATATAAAGCTGATAAATCAGATCCACTGTGGTTGACAATGTGCAAAAGGGAGAGAAAGAATTGGGAGGGACTCAGATTCTGAATTTCCTACCACCATGTAGCTTCCTATGATACCGCTAAGGAGCCTCAGGGCTCTGCACAATAGAGTTTAACATCTGAAGACATTACTGGTGCCTAGATAAGATGTCTTATCTCTCTTCACTACCATTTGATAGGACCTGACATTTAAGTCTCAAGAGTCCATTTCTGTCGTATCTGGATTCTTAAGAAATTACAATAAAAAACATGAGGGAATGTTACTAGGTTTCATATAGAGAACCCATGGTGGGTCTATGAATTTTTTTTGTCTTGGAATTAAAAGTAAATCATACATTAACAAATGCTATGAATGTGTAGTCAGGATGTAGCTCAGGCCAGGCTCAAGAACAGGCTGAGGGTATGGTTAGGGTTAGCAGAGGTGCACTAGTTAGGCATAGCCTAGAAAAGAGTTCCAGGTGACCTAAGCTTCTAAAGATAGCTAACAGGATCATAGGAAATATAAATTTTGACCTAAAATTTTCTTGGATGTTTTAAAAAAATCAATGATATCTCAACAAGGGGAACCCAAAATGTGTATTAAGACATACATGATTTCTTTTATGTTGGGAAGGGAGCATATAGGCATTAGAGGGGATAAATTCTAATTGGGAATATCAGGTAACTCAGAAAAGTCTGCCTAATGTTAATCAAGAGCAGTGATCTTGTTTCCATATTTCCTAGGGGTCCTATTTTAATAAAGAATCTACATTGTATCAGAAGACAATCACTCTCTGGGATCTTGGGCAAAATGGGGTACCATACATTTCACTTAGGGTCCAGAGGCAAAGGCCTTACCCAAGACCCTCACTCTCATTTTCCATTTCCAGTCTATTAAAGCAGAGCTGGGTGATAATTAGGTCAGCTCTTTTTCAGGCATAACAGATCGGCCAAGTGGTGGTAGATTTTGGGAGAATGATACCATGCCGAAGGAAGTGCTTCCCCTTCAAAAGGTGAAAGGAGGACTCCAAGAAAATTCCTCTTAGAGACCGAGGGTGCCTTTAAAGGGGGTGATGCCCATGATGGATGTTAGATTTGGCAAAGAACTGGACTTATCTCAGTAGAGGGAAAGAGAACTGAAGTGAAACAGCAGGGCAGAGAGGAGTCAGAGAGAGAATAGCTTCCTTTCCCACCTTGTTATGGCAAGGAAGGAAGCATGAATTTCTCACTGGTCACATGGACTCCAAAAATCTTCAACTGTCTTCCTGAGACCACACTCAAGAGAGGTAGCCCCACAGCAGGCCTGGGGAATGCAACACTGAGGTGAGAGTTGAGAGGTCAGGTCAGGTTGGAACTAGGTGTCATCAAGTCAAGGAATTGTTCAGTGAGGACACTTTGAGAGTCAGCCTAAGAATTCATACATGTGCATCGTGAGCAAGTGGGAAGTTGGATTTCTCTCCAGATTGGACGTCTGTGGTGCATCACTGGTAGCCAGTGATGCCATTCAAATAAGAGATCCTTATCCCGTTTGCCTGAACAGACAGAAACTGAGAAGGGAGAGAGGAATGTTCTAGAGGGATATCACTGCTTTTTACTTCAAAGTGAAAGAAAAGGATGAGTTAAAGAATATATTTTTCTCCACTCTCTTCAAGCTCTTCATATCACCAACTAAGTAGTGATAAAAACGGGAAAAACCTTGCATCCAATATAAGACTGGAACATTAGATTAGAATGAAAGGTGATTAATAAGTTATAGAGCCTGCTTAAGATGTTATTAAATGACCTGCTGCAGGGAGGAATGGAAAAATCCACCTAGGAGGCTTTGGAAAAATATGAAACCATTGTTATGCTTATACTTCACTGAATGGAGGTTTCTAAACAAACTGATTATGTGCAGTTGATGACCTGTTAACACTGTCAGGCTGGGCATAAAGGTCGTTTTTTGGATGAGGCATAACTACCAGACGGATTTCTTCTGACTGGCTCTCTCAGCCAGTCTGTCTTGGGCAGAGGCAGTGATTTAATGAAAAAAACTGCTAGCCATATGGTAGTGGCATCCTATGGCATAGGATATAGGTGAGATTTTTCTTCAGGGTCTGGGATATTGCTTTATATGCATGCCAAATATTAGGGCTGATGATTTTTGGCTAATCTTAATGTTTGTATCTTTTTAAATTAAGAAAAAAAATCCCACAAATTCAGGACACATAGAGTTGTAAATCAGTAAAAGGATATTATCTGCTTCTTTATTCTGTATTCAAAACAATAGCACATAACATTTGTGTATTATCTTGATGGTGTCAGTTCTCTGTTCAGGTTTTTTTTTCTTATTATTTTTAAAGAAATGTCCAACTAGATTTGAACTTTTTCTATTTTTTTTTTTTTTCCGTGGGGAAGGGCTGGAGTCATTCCTTCATAGAGGTTAGGAGATCTTCCTTTTTAGTGAGCTCTGCTAAGACAGAAGTGGTTGGCAGGAATGACATCCAAGCATGATTGCATGCCTCTGTAGAGATGGTTCTAGAGGCAGGCCCTTTTACTGCTTTTTAATAGCTATATTAAACACTGAGCTAGCATAATATTGGACAGAGGTATTGCTTACTGGAACTTGGCTAATATTCTTTCTCTACACATTGAAATATAGCTTCTAGAGAAAGACACAGGTCTTAAGAACGACAGCAGTCACAACTTGCCAGCTCCACCCACCCCATGGAAAAAAAAATCTATCAGTTTTATAGTAAACAATAATGGAGCTTTAGGACTTTAAAGAATAATTTGCCTGAGGGTCTTTAAGAAACAGATATCATTAAGAGGACACTTGGTGAATAAGATTGAGGGAGGGGGCAGGCAGATGAACATTATCAGATTGCTAATGGATGTGTCAGCGCTCCTGCTCACAGCTGCAAAAAATTGCACACTGCCCTAATTCTATAAGCAGCTGCTTTCACACAGATCACATGAGTGGAAATTGGTGGAGTTGTGCTGTGTGGTGGCTTCAGGGATATTGCCCTGGGTAGGTTTCATACTTGAGACAAAGTTCCTCGTCTGATAGTCCTTGGGCTGGTCAGATTCTTTGAGGAATTAAGCAAGAGAAAAAAATTGCTTATGTATTTAGTCCTAAGGTCTAAGCTGTGTGTATTGATCTCTTGACTTATACAAGGTCAGGAATGTCCATAATGATGCCTACTTCTTTCCTAAGTAAAATTTTAAATGCAATTAGGAGACCTTCACATAACTACTCATGTAGGAGGGATTCTTGTCTTGAACAGGCTTAGCATTTTTCTGGGAGGTTAAGAAGACTGTAGGATTCTTATGGCTAATAAAAGAGGAAAGTGAACAGAAACCTAACATAGTGCAGCCATCTTTGTGTTAAAAAAAATTCTTCGGGTACAATTTTAAACTTAGCCACTTCTTAGGTTTCTTTAGAAGCCAAAGTGTATGGAAAGGCAGGCCTGAAGGGATTGCATAGCATAGTGGCCTCTCGCACTGTAATGCCTGGATTTGAATTTCAGCTAAGCCCTTTTTCACAGGAAAACTTTGAACCCATTCCTTGACTTCTGTTTGCTTAACCTTTCTCCTCTGGAAAACAGGAATAATAGTAGAACTCAGAAGATAGCCATAAGGATTAACTCAATGACGTATTTAAGACATGGCCTGGCATACAGTTACAATCCAATAAATATTCAACATTTTTTATTATCTGACACTCTGCTTTGACAAGAAGTGATCTGTTTACTTGCATATTTTCAAGAAGCCACCCCAATTTAAAGAGGATTCTAATAATTTAACAATACATTGTTACATCTTTTGGTAAATGCCACAGGAAACCTGGCTTGAGGTGGTTCTAAGGAACTTAATTGAAAGGTCTGACCTAAGAAGAACTTTTCTCTACTTTCTTCTCTAATAGTGGCACAGCTGCTCTGCAATATTGATCAATATTAGGCAGTCATGCTTGGGAGAGGCTATGATTTTTGTTGTGATGTGTCTTTAGTTAAGCTCTCATTTGTTCTGGAAAAAATTAGCAGTGTCATGATCTACAACATGATACAGAGGTGGGAAAGGAACTTAGACATTTGGAACCTGAGATGCAAAGTTGGAATTCCTGGCCTACCATTTACAAATGTGGGATGACACTAATGTAGCCACTATGGACCACACACCCTCCTGGTTGGTTTCATATAGTATTTCTAATTCTCATCACATTCATGATTTTCATTCATTTAACAAATGCTAATTGAAAGGCAGGTAGAATATTAGGGATGTGGGCTCTGTACTGGGCTTTAGTAGTTAATATGTTCTTCATTATATACATGACAGAACTTAGCTTCCCTGAGATAACAAGCTCAAAAAGTGACAAGTTATATAACCATTTTAAGCCCTGATTTCTTCATTTATAAAATGGGGAAAGTAACACCAATGGCTAGCACATTTGAAGATAACACGTGAACCTGGCATTCAGGGCCTCTCAATAAGTGGTCAATAATAACCACAGGAACAATGCTAATCTGGTGTTAAGGACAGTTTCAATGCATTTCCATAGAAAAATTTGGTTTATATGGCTACTAAAAACAAGGATTGGTGATGAACATGATTCTGTCAATCTTCTCAGTGACTGAGTTCAATGTTTACTGGGGCTTTTCTAGGAGTCCCAGTTAGGGATAAAGATCAAATCTGTGCAAAACTAACTATATAAAATAAGCTTTCAGCTTCTCCTTTATGAGGCATGTTTCTTTTCATAATTGCTTGGCTTGAATTCTTTCTTTCTTTCTTTCTTTCTTTCTTTCTTTCTTTCTTTCTTTCTTTCTTTCTTTCTTTCTTTCTTTCTTTCTTTCCTTTCTTTCCTTTGTTTCTTTCCTTTCTTTTCTTTCTTTACCAGGGATTGAACTTAGGGGCACTCGACCACTGAGCCACATCCCCAGCCCTATTTTGTGTTTTATGTAGAAATAGGGTCTCACTGAGTTGCGTAGCGCCTTGCCATTGCTGAGGCTGGCTTTGAACTCGCAATTCTCCTGTCTCAGCCTCCTTAAGTGCTGGGATTACAGGCTTGAGCCACCGCGCCCGGCTTGAATTATTTCTTACTGTTTATAATATTTAAAAAATTTAAAAAGCAGATAACAATATAAAGCTAAATCAAAATATTACTCACTAAAAGAGACAAAACCAGTAAGCTGCAGCACTCAATCCAATAAAATTTAAACATTGAAATAGTAGTCAAAGGACCAGGCAACGTTCTTTGTTTGAATGTTGTAAATAACAAATCTAAGGTTTATCCTTAAAGCAGGGAGCCGAAACATTTGCAGGTAAAGCTTTGGGAGATTGAGACTAGAAGTACCCATGGAGAAACTGTCCAAAATTTCCAAGATCTGGAACCTTTGAGGCAGGCACCAACAATTGTTAGTGGTGGCAAGCCCCCAACCCTGCAGTGCTGTGTGCTCAGGTACATGGTTAGGCTGTCCAAATGGAAAACAGAGGCCCCAGAAACCCACTCATGCTCTCTCTGAACTTAACATCTCTGGGGATGCATAGAGGCTTTAAACCTGTCTTCTACATGTGGAATGATGAACTCTGTTCATTGTTAAAGTCATCCACGCATTTATGATCAGATTGGTGACTTTGGACATAGCTTCTATAAGACTGTTTCTAAAACTGTAATACCTCAAAGAACAGGGTGGCCACGAGGACTTAAAGGAACAATGTGGTCAAATCACTCAGCACAGTGCGTGGCCTAAGTTGATCATGGTAAATCAAGAACAGGGAGTCCTTTCCTGGTATCTACACAACAGGGGCGCGTGTATCCTCGCTCTAGTCAAGGCTGTTTTCATCCAGCCCCATGTGCTCACTTTTTGATCTGACATGAGCAATGACCATAGTCTTTGATCAACTGGTCTCTTAACTTTTGCTGTTCTGACAGGATGTAACCTATTTCTGGCAGCACTATCAGCTCTGAAGAAGCTAGTGTGCAGTTCATACTATAAACTGGGTACCACCTTATGCTAACCAAAAGCTTGTGGATAGGAAAAACAATGTAGGTATTTGTTGCAGGTTGGACTGAGTAGAAGCAGGCACTAAGGCAGAGTTTGGGGTATGAGAGGTTTATTAGAGGTCAACCTTGTGAAGGTTAGCAGGAGGAAGCAGGATTGGGTGGAGGGAGAAGTTGAATAGTGATGTAAGCCTGACAAAGCCTTGCTGGCATTGGCAGGGAGCTCTAGAGCTAGTATTGCTCATCTTGCTGTTCTACACTGGTCAGACTGTTGGCTTTATACCCCCACCTTGCTGGGTCACCAGTTATGGGTGGCACCAGAAGGCAGTGCTCTGAAGCTAATGGGAAGCTGAGAGAATGGATAGTTAATTGCTCATAGGACAGGAGGAAGTCCTTCTTTGAATGTCTGCCACAGCATTCTTTAATGAAGAAAGTCACAATAAGAAAGTCACAATTCCTGTTACAGGCACTCCCTCACAAAACCACTTAAAATCTGCAGACATTGGTCTGGGGAGGCTAGGATAAAAATTTAATCTCACGACTAAATAATAGGAAACTGTTAAAATATTTACAGTAAAATCTGCCAGGTTCCCAGGACAAATCTCTTCATAAAACACATTTACCCAAGAGCACATCATGCTCTGGGGAAATAAAATACACATTGCCACATTAATGTTGTCTTTCTAAAGTCTTTATATTAAAAATACAAGTAAACAATAATAAGTGATGCTCTCCTTTCTCTTCGTCTTTCCTCTTGCTCCTTAAAAGAAAGGAAAGTCAATATTTATTGAGTACCCAAAATGTACTAAAAAGATGGTTGGATTGAGAGTTAGGAGACTTTATTTTCATCCTACCTCAGTTACTGTGTGACCTTGGGTGAGTCACTTCTCAAATCCAAAACATCTCTTTTCTTGTCCATATAGTGAGGAAATTGGGCTAGAGTCCTTCTAACTCTAGTGTGCTGTGACTTCCGAATAATAGGAAAGTCTGTCCCTGAAGTGTTGGCTCCTTTCTCTATTTATCACGTGCTGTAGCTCAAGCAGTGCTGGTTGCTGAGATACATGTCCTTGGTCACACAGCCTACTAAGTGGAAGAAATGTTTCTCTGTTGCAACATTGACTTATAGTATCCCTCTTCTCATTTCCAAACAATTCTCTGAATTGCTGTGTTTAGTTTTATATTAAATTAATGTGTAAACAATGTGTATGCATAATCCTCACATTCTATCATAACATTTTGTCTTTTGTTTTTCCATTGAGAATGATTTACATCACTGAAAATCTGGGGTAGAATGTTTCAGCTCATTCTGTATCTTTGTGAATTACAATCCCTAAATGGGGGGAAAGAATATTACAAAATACCTAAGAACTTTGACTTGGTAATTCAGTAAGGAGTACTCATTTTGTAGCACTGGATGCCCCGATTGGGGAAGCACCATTCATAATTATAATAATGACTATTTGCTGACTATTGGTTCTTCTAGGAGTATTAAAACATATTTGCTTACTTATTTGTCTTTGTTTCTCCCAAATACAACTTTTCTTCTGAGGATTGAACTCAGGGGTGTTTTAGCACTGAACCACATCTTCAACTCTTTTAATTTTTTATTTTGAGCCAGGGTCTTGTTAAGTTACTTAGGGCCTCGCTCACTTGCTGAGGCTGACTTTGAACTTTTCATCCTCCTGACTTGGCCTCCTGATTATGGGCTAGGATTAGAGGTGTGCAGGATTGCACCCAACCCAAATATGCCTTTGAACAGCGATTGATAATATCTCTGCCTTGGTTGATATTAAAGGTAAATAGCTTTGGGATAATCCTTCCTCCCATGCCCCCCACTATGTAATCACATCTAACCTATTCATGAAACAATATGATTTCTTCACTTACCTCTCTAATTACTCCATGGGAAAGGAAGGGAATTATTTTTTCACTCTATTTCTGGTCTTTAGATGGCATGAAATCTATTAATTCTTGTGACGCTCATTATTGAATTAAGGATAAAGTTGGCAAGCCTGTTTAAAATGTAAAGCTCACACTTCTTCTGAGAAGGTTATTTTAAATTAAAATGAACATTTCTGTTTCCATTGTTTTAGATGTCTTAAGTGGTGCATTGAACTGAAAAGAAGTCGTGAAGCAGCCATTTGGTTGTACCAGGGGAGGCCAAACTTTGCTGAGGCCTGCACACACACTCAGAGGCTGCACTTAATTGGTGTGCAGTGGAGTGTTGCAAGGCAAGCCTCCTGTTAAGCAGTTACCATGCAAGTAGGCTCTAGAAAGCTGCACAGTGCAGTGTCTTCTTGACATGCCAATGACCAGTGTTCATTCATTCAAGTATTGACTATAAACCTACTGTGTGCCTGACATTGTTTTAGGAATTGGCACTACAACAGTAAACTATGAGCCCAAAATTCCTGCCCTTGTGAAACGTATTCTATAGGGGACAAGACACAGAACAGAAGCAATTAAGTAATATTAAAGGTATGCCAAAGGACAATCTGTGCTTTGGGGAAAAATAAAGAAGGGGTGGAGGATGAGAACTTTTGGGGTAGGAGATGGTGTGCAATTTCAAATAGCATGGTCAGGAAAGACCTCACGGATTAGGTGGCATTTGAGGCAAAGATTTAAAAACAGTGAGATAATTCGATTGGGAGTCTAGGGAAGAACATTCCAGGCAGATGCAATAGGCAGTTCAGAGGTCAAGAGGTACATCAAGGAGGCCAGAGTAGTTAGATTGAAGTGATTGACAAGCAGATATTTCAAAGGTAATGTGAGGTCAGAGATAGGATGGCCCTGATGAAGCTGGACTTTGTAGGCCTTTGCAAGGCATGTGGTTTTTGTTCTTAGTATGCTGGGGAGTCACTGCAGCATTTGAGCAGAGACATGATGCTTATCTAGCTTAGGCTATTAAAGAATCACTTTGACTCCTGTGTTGAGAATACAATGTATGAGGACAAGGGAGAAGGCTTGGGCACTAGTGAGGAGCCTGTTAGAATGATCCTGACGATGCTTTGTACCAGGTTGGTTGCCGTAGAGGTGGTGGGTAAGAAGGGTCTGGGATTCTTTTGACAGGATTAGGCATGTGCTACAAGAAAAAGCCCCTAGATTCTGGCATATATTCCAAGCACAGTGCATGACTATGCTGTAAACTTAGCTATGGGGAAATGGATATAGTGGAAAGAAGATAAGCTTTGGAATTGGAGAATTCTGAGATAGGATCCAAATTTTATCATCTCCGATGATGAGACCTTGGGCAGGTTACTTAACCTCTTGGAGCTATCAGTTTTGTTTTGTTTTGAATCAGAATAATAATTACCTCCCAGGGTTCTTGAGAAGATTTAATGTGGTAATATGTGTGAAACCAGCTCATGAGGACTTAGCATACCTAAGTGCTTCATAAATATTAATTTCCTGCAGTTCCTCATTAGCTTAAATATGGTCATTTACAATATAAGTTCAATAGATCATGGCTTATTTTCTCATAAACTATAAAAGTATGTTCCTTGACTCTTTGGGTAGAATCTGTGTAGGGCATTTCCCAGTGTACTTGTCCTTGAGGTATTAAGGGTGAAAAATAGCTTTCTGACCAAAGAGTTGCAATTGTAATGAAGTCAAATTCCTTGAATAGGGCTATCCCAGCCCATCCCCCCCCCCCACCGACTCTCAGTCCCATGTTTAAGGTACTAGTCCTCTCCAAAGCAGAGACTTTTGTTGGGGTGGGGGTGGAGTGGGAGGAGGAAGTTCTTAAGAGTCTATGCTTAAGGGATTCAGGAACTTTCCTTAAATTTTGTGAAAAATTTTCTGCATATGCATATTTTTTTTCCTGAGAACAAGAAATTGAAGATAATGATTTTTCTCAAAAACATTACCAACCACTGTTCTATAAAGCTTTACTTAGCTAATGTCTCTAATCTAAATGCCACTCCCCATGTGTGAGAGAAATTGTTGCCTACTCTGGCTAATTCTCTTAACAAATATTTCACCACAAAACACTTTGTGGTTAGAAGATGTTATCCTGGCTTCTTATATTTCTCAGCCTGTCAATATCTTATGCATTTGACTCTGTAGCCACTGCTAATTATAAACCTCTTTACGTAGATACTGTTTACAGAAAAAGCTTAGGGTGTCATACCTTGTATTTATTGCCATGTGAATTTCAAGGATAGCTCATTTTTATGTGCAGTGTTCCCCAAAAACCTGTGGGGGAAATTGTATTCTGAAAAGGCTCATCCTCTGCTATTTTTATTTGTTGAATATTAGAATGAGAGTTTCATCGAAGGAAAAAGCAGATTTCTTCTTCCTTGAAAATTATCAAAGTTGACAGAAAAATCACAAAGGAGACAAAAACTGTCACATTCTATATGACTTTGGATTTGTTTCTGTCTAATCCATCTATATCTCTACTGACATGAAATGACTCATAACAATTGTGGATCACTATAATAAATAAAGTAACTTTTAAGATTGTTGGATCCTCTGGTTCTTGGATCAGTTTCAGCCAAATTGATGAAAGTGAGCATACTTTTTCTCCCAATAAAGTCTCTATAATATAAAAACAAAAACTGGTCCACTCGCTAATCAAGAATCATACCCCAACTACTGCTGTGTGTGCAAGCCAGTGAATTGATGAAGAAGTTGAAAGATTGGATGCAAAATAACCATCTAGGCAGTGATGAATCAAATATTGTCTCATCAGCATTCATCATGATGTGTCTGGCATGAAAAGGAGCCTTCTTCTCCCAAGATACAGAGAGAGCAGAGAAAAGTCAATCAGGGTGAAGAAGCCATGCATTCCTTCCATACATATGTGATTTCTCCTGAGATTTACATTGTTTATCAGTTCACATCATGGAATAAGTAAATTAGCATCCTTTAACTGGCTACTGACCAGTCAAAGGCTAAGTTTTCTAAATAGCACTTTATATGATTTTTTACTTTATTGCACAATGCAAGCTTTGTTGCTAACTTAATTGAGCAGATGATATTCATAAGTGAAATAATTCAGAGGTGGTAAATCAGTCTGGATTTGCCTTCTGAAGGAAGGAGAGCATATTTTATTGTTTAATTTGGTTGTTTTACAATTATATATAAAACTTATTTTTCATTATATTTTTTAAAATTTTTTAATGGTTTAACTTCATTTTCAAATAACCCTTTGCTTTAGCTCTTATTGTGACTTTTCCAAATCTTCCCCACCTATGGAAGAAATGCTCTGCTGACTTGATAACCTTGGGATAAAGAGATTTTTACTTTTGTTGAGTAGTTGAGTTTCCAAACCATAAATCTAATGGCAATCTTGTGATACTTGTCACTGGAGCACTGTGCAATTTATTGAGCTATCTAATCCTTCAGAACATTTTGCTTGATATCTAGTTGGAGGAAGCAGATTTTCCTAAGAATATGGCTTTGCTTGGGTCATTTGGAAATAATCCAACATGCTCTTGCCCACAACCTCAGATATAGGTACTAGTCTTACTGGAATAAAGTTTATTGAGTACCTACTATGTGTCTCATCTGTGACCAAGATGCAGTCTTTTCCTCCACAGAGCTTACATTTTACTAGAGGAAAGAGATATTAAAATAATTATTACAGTACATGTGATTAGCATCATGACATGGCACTACTACAGTAAACAGTAGGGAGGGGGGTCTTAACTTAGTGTCTGGAGCCAGAGAAAGCCTCTTGGAAAAATAATGATGTCAAACTAAGTTTGATAGAACAGTAGAAAGTAGGCGAAGGAAGAAAAGATCAGGAAGGGAGCTGGTAGTGTTATGAGGCTGGATGGCAGATGTCTTCTGATGGGGAAAATGGCATGTTGCAAAGGCAGATGAAGGGCAGATGAAGTTAAAAAAACTACAATTAACTACAGAATATAGAGCGGTATGTGGTGAGCTGGAGAGGAGGAGGAACCATTCTTTTGTCAATCACACTTGACAATTATGTGCTAGGACCTGGTGATAGACTGATAAGATAGACAAGCTTCATGGTGTTTACTTGTTTTTTTTCCTTAAACATTTTTTTTTCCGTCTATGAAATTTACTTCATAGAACATTTTTATAAAATTATTTTACCATTTCCAATTAGGTCAAATGGATTATTGTAATACGGTGCAGTTAGTACAGAGTTCTAAATTTCAGGTTAGGCAATGTAGTGTAAATTGTTCAGTTACTCGGTTACCAGTTTGTAAAATGCATATACATACTTATGTCTGTTAATATACAGGATTTATTTGAAATCTTGAATACCAAGTAAATGGCATAAAAACCAAAAGATTTTAATTTAATAATACACCAACTTTCTGAAAAGTGTATTTGTCAATTTCACATTTCCTTTGTGAACACAGACCATTCACAGATCAATTCCCGGTTCTGAAGTCATTTTTGAAAAAAAAAATATAAAAGTGCTTTAAGTTTTGGATATGTGAAATATATCCCCTATTGATAAAAAATGAAGCTTAAAATCATCCAGCTCAATTATTAAGCATAAAGTGAATACCATTAAACATTTTTTTTAGTTTCTAATGGACCTTTATTTTATTCATTATTTATATGCGGGGCTGAGACTCGAACCCCATGCCTCACACATGTGAGGCAGGCACTTTACCACTAAGTCACAACGTCAGCCCATGGAGTTTACTTTTGAGTGAAAGAGACACTGTATAATTAAGTAGCAAATCAGAGCCATGAGGTGTACATTGAGATCATATAAGGTTCAATTTGGGCTGCTTTAACAAAAAAACATAGACAAAGTGGCTTAAACAACAAACATCTATTTCACATAGCTTTGGAGGCTGGAAGGTTCAGAATCAGAGCTTCCAATCCAGTGGTGTATGGTGTTTCCTCTTCCTGATTGGAAGATGTCCATCTTCTTGCTGTATCCTCATATGCTGCTGGAGTTCGGGAAGGGGGCCAGTGAGGAGAGGGGAAAAGAGAGAGAAAGGGAGAAAGAGAGAGAGAGAGGGAAATATCTGATCTCTTCCTCTTGTATGGGCACTAATCCCATCTATCACAGAGCTCTACCCTCAGGACGTTGTCCAAATTTACTTTCCCAAATGCCCCACCTCCAATATCATCACACTGGGGATTAGGAATTTGAAGTGAGAATTCTGGGGGAACAAAAACATTCATTCAATCCATAGCAACAGACTGATACCCATCTGGGCAAAGGCTGCAGGATTGTTAAGGATGGCCTAGGGGAGGAAGTGGCACTTAAATCATAAAAAACCAGAAAAAGCTAAACATAAGGAAAAAAAGAACATCCCAAACAGAGGAAATAGTCTTTGCCTAAGCTGTAACTCAGGAGAAATTGGGGTTTTTGGCAAAGAGGCCAGTGTGACTAAAGTATAACAGTCTAAGAGTGCAGAATTGTGTGATGGAGTTGGAGGGGTGAGCAGGTAGAACTCTTCCCAGTCTTATAGGTAAAACTCAGAGGCTGATTTCTTGGGTTTTCTCAAATAGTACATTGCAGAGCTAAGAAGCTAGTCTAAGCCTATATGTTGCATGATTATTTGGCCAAGCCTAGTTTTGTTTGTTCCCTTATACAATAACCAGTATTTATGGGCATCTAGGCACCATGCTGTGCTTCAGAGATACAATATTAAGCCATATATTCAAGGTCCTTGCCTTCATGGGGCTCTTCCTTGCTCTTTTCCCTCAGCGTCTTTGGAGGGCAAGGTGAAGAAGAGAAATTCTATTTGCAAGCAACAGAAAAATAAAGCTCAGAATGGCTAATATATTATAGGAGATTATTTGCTCACGTAATGAAATAAGGCTTCTGGGATGATTGAGTAAACCTCCACCTTTATTTTTTCTGTTCTTCTCTTAGTGTTTTTCTTTTCTGTAGTTCACTTTTTCCTTGTTTCAGACTTTGTATCTATATACCATACTGTACAAAAGAAGAGAGGGTTCTGTAATTTCCATCAGAAGCCCTGGGCTTTGTGCTGATTGAATTGTGTCAATTGGGAACGTGTATGCATGGGAATGTATGGAGTGCACATGGAAATTTGTGAGACGTGTTGGGTAATCACAACAGTGTGAGTAGGTAGGTATTAAAATCAACATATCTCTTGAATGTGCTTCTGAACAATATGTAGGTGAACATTTTTATATAATTTGATATGATAATTTGAACCTAGACTTTTGCAAAGTTTGTGTTCTGAGGGACACTATTTTAATATACAGGGAATCTTCCAGAAATGTAACAGTTGGGTGTATTGTGAGAATTTTGGATTTTGTTTCATTCAGAATTTTTCAGACTTTTCACTCATTTGAAAATCACATCTCAGATAGGATGATGCTCTGATATTTGAATGGTCTATGAAACACACCTGCGATTTTAATTGTAGGCATTTGACTGCAATATCATGCCTGAGGATTTGTATGTTAAAGTACATTTAAAAAAATAAATTGCTTTTCTTTTATTTCTACTTTTTTATTTTGAGCAGCATATTGATTTTTTCAAATTATGTGTAGAGCTAATTATATTTATTTATGAATTTTGTTTTAAAATATAGAAAGTAGACTTTACAAGACATTTATTACATAAAGGAACTATCTAATAAGGTTGAAATCTCTGGTTTAAATGCATCAGAGCCTGCCCTTGGAGTTAGGAACAAGGTTAATATCCTCACTGCCTGATTACTACGACCTAGGAGAGAGGTGGAACAAATATTGGGGAGATGGCCACAACGTCTACCAAACACTTAGTCTATTGCTAAATGTGGGCCTTTTTCAATTTGAAAATGATTACAGGTTGGTATTTTTAATGCTCAATGCATTCTCAAGAAAAATCCAGATTAAGATAAATTTCTTCTTGTAAATATGGGCTCAAATTGTTCATTTTAAAAAGCAAATTAATTTGGGATAAAATGTGACACCAATTTTATTTCAGGTTCACTTGAAATAAAATTGATTTTTATTGATTTTTACTTTATCAATGTAGATTTTATTTTATTTATTCTTTTGGCATTAAGGATTGAACCCAGTTTCTTCTTGCACATGCTAAGCACACATTGTACCACTGAACCACATGCCTACCCCTCAATGTAGGTTTCAGTGATATTTTTGGACTTCATTCTGTTGTTGTATAGGCACCTCTCATTTGTTCATGGTTTGAACACAATGTTTTCTATTTTAGTGTTGTGAGCCAAGTGCATGCTTTAAGTATCTCCAAGGTTTCTCCTTGTAAAACCTGATCTGACCCTGAAGTTGTGAACCAGAATGATTGAAACACTGAATTCATCTAAGTCCTAATAAAAGACCTTTACAGACAGTGGAAAAGATAGAAATGGAAGGCAGCAAATAAAAAAATGGAGAATACTGGCTTGGTTTATTTAGTAGGCTGAACAGTGAACTAATGACTGGGACTAGAGTTTTACAAACATCTGATTCCTTCAGAGCAAGGTTTAAAAAATATTACAGTGGAAAATGGCTACTTTAAACAGTGGAAATAGATTTGTATTGGCACAAAATTCATACTCAAGTGAACCCCTTACCTGTTGCCTTGAATTATATTAAAAGCCCAAAACGTATTCCTGTTGCTTTGGTCACAGTGTACTTGATGCACTCTAGATGGCCACTGTTCAAAAGTGGTCCTGGGAATGGCTCAAGAAACCTGTCGGTTTCTTGAAGAACCAACTGGGAGTCATTTGAATTTTACAAAGGGATCTGTGCTGTTCTGGTCAGGTAACACTTCCAAGCTTTTCACTTCTAGGAATTTTTAAATTTTATCAAAATAATTGATTTACATAACAAATTCTTTCTAAATATGGAGGTGCTAACTATTTGCCGTTGGGTAAGCTTAAATGTCTAGAGAAAGGGAAAATGTTACTTCTTTTTCTTTCTCCCTGTGTGTGGATCCACCTGAAGAGTCCTTAAAATTTAAGGGGTCATAGATGATCTATTTATTTAATAATTAGCAGAAAAAATAATTAGCAGAGAGCTGGCTCTGGCATTTTGCTTTTGTGCCCTAAATTTCCAGCTACTCTGATGAACTGCAGTACATGATTTTGCATTACTCTGTATGTGCCATTCTTTCCACAAAAGTCAATGAGCAATACAGCATTGTCCCTTTTCATTAGTGTGGTTTTCAGTTTTAACATGCTATTTCGTGTCAGCTGGCTTTTTCCGTTTTGCATCAACATTGTAATCAGTAGCTAACATTTTGTTAAGCAATTTGTTGATGCTTATCACTTGTCAGGTTTTCAGTTTGCTCACCACTGACGTGAGTTCCACTTTCTTGTTCCAAAAGAGATTTTACAGTTTAATAAAATGTTACCCAACATACCATTTTCTCTCCCTTCCCTTCTCGCTTTCTTGACCTTCACCTGTAAATAGGTATGTCTTTCTCACAGAAAACATACTATATTTTTAAAAGATGGGTATTTAAAATAGATCAAATGTGGGTCAATGAATTTCAAATGACACCTAGAGAAGATCATTTTGTGGAGTACATAATATAAGTCTCTGTGTGAAAATGCTCTTGACCTCTGTAAACATCCCTAGCACAGTGCCTGCCACTTAGCAGCAGCAAGTGTCAAATGGGTCAAGAGAGTCAAATGAACAAAATGAAGAACATACGTAAATTATCACTTTCTAAGTTTGAGTAATCAAGAACTCTAATTTTCACTCATTTCCCTACCATCATAGATCCTGGGAAGTGGGTTAGCCACTAAAAATGTCAAGGATTGGTTTTACTTAATATTTATTTACTTAGTATTTTACTTAATATTTGCAATATTAGTTTATATATTCCCTTATTCCTTATCTCCTTGAATGGTGTATTTTATTTTCGTCACTTTCATTTTGAGCTAAAATGTAATTAATGCTTTTCCTCTTTTGCAAGATTTGCTCCTTCCTGTGGGTCTTAGCAGCAGCAGGAGAAGCTCTGAAGGCTTCCTGGGAGCAGCTGAAAAGATGTGAATTACCTTGTTTACTGAGACTGAAATGCTAAGGGGGACATCACGTACTAGGTCCCTCAGGCCCCCAGTCACATGGGAAGATGGAGGCAATTTACCACAAGAACACCTCCTTGTCTTCTAATTTACTGTTAAATAGCTGCTAAAATGTATGAAAGCTAAGTTCATGAATAGAGTAAGTATTTCATCTGTTAGAACTGGGACATGGGATTTATGACTTAATCTAATATGTTGTTTAATGGAGTGTTACTAAATCATAACTTAGAAACTTTTCATTTATCCAGAATGGTTAGAAAATGGAACATTATAGCATTTTTGGATTTTAAAGAGTTGCTGCACATTGTACCTGCTACAGCTGCCATTCTCAGCTGGAGACAATTTTGCACCCTAGTAGAAATTTGGCAATGTCCAGAGATATTTTTGATTGTTAGGGAGCTGCTACTAGTATTTGATAAATATAGCCCAGGGATCTTGCTAATCATCCTACAACACATAGGAGTGTCCTCACCACAAAGAATTATCTGGTCCAAAATGTTAATAGTTCTGAGTTTGATAAAATATGCTTGCAGGTTAGTACTTAAAAAAAATCAAATGAGAGTGCAGCGAAATTCATTTAAAATACAGGATGACAGTGAACATTTTTGATCAGACTTAGATGTCAACTTTGAATCTTACGTGTTTCAGTTTTTATCAATACCAGTGACCACTGCACTGAAGTGTAGAAGTGTTGGCTCATGAAGACTCCTGTTTGCTAGATGGATAAAGATGTTCTACTCTGCTACAATCATCTGCAGAAGCTCATTATTTCCTATGTCATAACAGTTATTTGCGTCACAATAGCTACTTACATCTTTCTTATGAAGAGGATTATTTACTTTTCAATTGCAACCGAATTGAAATACAGCTTGATCTTTGTTAATGAGTTTTTAATCTACTTTAAAAATAATAAGTGGTATGGTCTTGGAAGAGTACTTCTGTCAGCACAGCTGTTGTTATAATATCCTATGCTTTTATTTTTAGGTTCCTGAGAGAACCTAAGAAAGAAGAAAAATTTTCTTGCTATCATTTGGATAAAGTTTATTTCTGTGCACAACCTGAGAAAATGGAAAAGAAAAATATCTGTTTCTGAGTAGAAAAACTGAAGGAATCTATTTATTGTAAGTGAGTTAAATATTTATTGAGGACTGTCTCATTCACATTCAGGCTAGAGCAGTAAATAAGATAGAATTTTTTATGATGTTGTTTACAGAATTATTTGGAAAATAATAAAAGTTTAAAGCATGAGGTGGAAATTAATTTGTGCCTGTAGTAACCTCTTGCACACATGGTATTTACAACTAGAGAGACTTAATAGAAACAGCCTGTTGTGTGGCCCTGATCTTATCCCCAGATCCACTCTTTTAGTTATGAGGTAATTAGGAGCTTATCATCAGGAAGTGAGTTTATGCAATCAATGATTCCTTTTTTACTAAGTACATATTAAGTATCTAATATATGCCATGCTGTTCTGGGAACAAGGGACATACAGATGAATGAGGACTGATCTCTGCCATTCCATGCAGCTGTAGGAGGAGGTTCTGGGGCCAGTGAAGGGAGAGGTGGAGGTGAGAGTTTTGAGACAGTTAAGTGGAGCAGGAGTGGTAGTGGAAATAAAGCTATGAGAATAGTGAAGAGTTCAGAGTGGATAGAGGATAATCCAAACATAAAAGGAACAAAATCTGTTGCTCGTACCTGTGATGATCTTTTATTCTTGGATGTTTGTTTTTAACCCTTTTAGTTAGATACGTTAGCTTTTCAGCTTTGTTGCATAAGCAGCCTTGGGAAGGGCAGGGTAAGCAATAGCTTAATTTTTGTTTGTTCAACAACCTCTGGGTTTCCAAGGAAATGAATTATCTGCGTGCAAACCAGTGCATTGATTTGTCACAGTTAACAATAGCAAGCCTGTGGCTTCTAGGGCCATTTCTCTGAATAGATTAACATTGAATAAACAATGAAAATTCTTGAATTTATATATTTTTTTCAGTTTTTATTTTAAAGCATGATCTGAATTTAACTTTAAACTTTTTTGGCCCTAGAAGGCAGTGATAAAATTGATCTGAACAAACTGCTGAGATAGAAGAAAAAACAATGTCACTTAGACACCTGAATCTCAATGCGTCCAAAATAGAACACATTATTTTCCATATACTTGCTTCTTTCTCTCTATCCATGTTTCTTGCTTCTTGCCTCTTGTGGATTTCTTTTTTTATCAGTCTTCAGATCCTCAAATCTGTATCTACATGACTGTAAGAGTAAGCTATGGAAACCACAAATATGAAGAGTATAAAAATGGGGCTGGAGTATAAAAGTATAAAGATGGGGATAAAGAAAGAAAGAGTATAAAAGATGGGGCTGGGGTTGTGGCTCAGTGGTAGAGTGCTTGCCTCGCATGTGTGAGGCACTGGGTTCAATCCTCAGCACTGCATATAAATAAATGAATGAATAAAAGTCCATCAACAACTAAAAAAAATTAAAAAAATATTAGAAGATAACACAACTGAGAATTTACTATGTACTGGGTATTCTTCCAAACCTTTAGTGTACAGTAAATCTTTTCAATTTTTACAACAGTATACTATCAGAAATATTATTTCCTTTATTTTATGGAAAAACCAAGGTACAAGGAGAAACTTTTTCTAGATGACAGCTAATATGTGTTAGAGCTGGTTAACCCCAGGCATTTTGACTAGGGAACACTGGTTCATGACTTTCTATGCTCTTAAATTCATAGTACATGTATCCCCTTGAAATGATTTTAATTCATTTCCAAAAAACCTATTAAGTGACAAGCTAAGAGTAAAAGTTAGAATTCCATTAATTTTATTAAGAAAAATTAATGATGATTAATTATGATGATTTCATTATGATGATTTTATTCCCACTTAAGATATTGAAACAATTTCACAGGTATAAAATATAGAAATTCAACAATGAAAATGAGTTTATATAAGTAATTGACAACAATTTAAAAATAAGTAAATTTTGACATGAACTAAGAGTTTATTGTACCTGCCAGCGAAGGAAAAAATGACCTGGGAGTTGATGCTCGGTAACAGAAGTAGGGTGCAATGGAATCATTCTGTGGAAGGTACAGTCTTCTTTCTACCCTATTTTTGTCACCATTCTCCATTCTTTTTGGGCTTATGATTATCTATTACTCAAACTTCACTTTAGAACTAATAGCACACCGCTGGAGCAAAATAAAGGCTAGATCTGAGATATCCCTAACACATGAACCCATTGTGAAAGTAGTACATGAATTCAGACACCAGACTGACCCTTTCTCTTCCACCTACTCAAAAAATGTTTGAGTTCATCCAAATCTAGTGCTTACTCCAAACATATTCTGTAAGATACTTTCTGACTAGAACTCGTCAGTCAAGTAACTGGTATGACTCCCTGAAACAGTACCATCTGTATTGCCATGTCTTACAGTATATTTTTTAGTTGATTTTTTTTTGGGTGGGGGAAATTTTCTCTACTGAAAACAAAACAAAACAAAAGATTCACCCTGAAACTGTCATAACGTTTGAAGAACCATAATGGTGAAAAATTCTTAGCTCAATGCTCATTTTAAAGTAAAGTTTCTACTTGGCATATAAAGTCACCCAAGGCTCTGCCTTGGTGTCGCTCCCCAGCTGCATCTTTCCCCACTTCCTTTGGGTACCTTATATGTCAGCATTACTGTATTGTTTATGTGTTTGCATCCTAGCAGGCTGTTTCACATTTATATTTTCTCTGCTCAGAACATCCACTTTCCCCTGCTGTATGTATGCAGTGGGTTTATGGCCCAAC
Source organism: Xerus rutilus (assembly GCA_028644305.1). NCBI lineage: Eukaryota > Metazoa > Chordata > Mammalia > Rodentia > Sciuridae > Xerus > Xerus rutilus. The sequence goes on from CM053403.1 coordinate 50,015,067, forward strand.
TGAGGAATCTCAAACTTTCTGGAAACCCTGGTTTCTTAAAGGGAATTGAGCGCAAACCTGCTCAAACTTTGCCCTGGAAAGACATTATCTTTATTATCCTGGAGAGAAAACAAATCTTTGCTCTTCAATGGAGAGAAACACCATCTCTACCTTCCAAAGCATTTGGTATACAAATATTCCTAATTAGCTAGTCTGAAACATAATATCTGTTAATGCCTCTGGTTGGAAAGTACAGAAATGGGAAAGACTCATGGAGCATTGTCTTCCAACAGCTCTTGCTCTTGGTATATTGTATTGAAATTATCTATTAAAATATCTGGTTGGTGAGCCTGTTTAGAGCAGATATTTAATCTTTTCCATCATTACATTCTTATTATGCAGCATCATTTTTATCAGAGAGTAAAGAATTAATACATGAGTGTGAATGAATGAACGAAAGAAAGAATGAATAAATAAATAAATACCTTTAAAAATCTGGAGAACTTAGGAGGCTGTACCCTATATTATTTTATATAAAATAATCCATGACTCCATAATAAGCGCAATTGGATTTTACGTGCTAGGCTTCCCACAGACAACCAGCTAGTTTTCCATGATCAGATTCATAATCAGTATTTCCATGATCAGAATACGTTTGAGAAAAACTTATGTAATAATAATGTTGATTATGACACTTATTATGAACCAAACAATGAATTAAATTGTTTATAAATAATGTCTCAATAAACCCCGGAGAAGTACTATTACTACCTGCTATTGTAAACACAGATTCAGAAAGTTTAAAGAGATACTTCAAAAGAAGGCCTAAGTAACTTCTTCAAAATTATGCAGTTTGTCAGTGGTGGCAACAAGATTTAAGCCTGGAGAGTTTGATTCTGGAAGTTGTTTTTAACCACTTATATTGTACAACTCTTCACAGGAAAGAAAATTTAAAAATATACCTGCGTTCTATTAGTTCTCTAAATACATGCTCTTTCCCAAAACCAAACTTGGATAGACAGAGCACAAATATGCTCCATTAACAGGTTCCAGTGTGCATTTGGGGAACTAAACTGAAACCATATTTATTTTAGTAATGATGTTTCTCTTGCAAAAGAAATTCTTGGAGTATGGTAAGAGAAGATCAGGATCTTTCTCTGTGACTGATGGGGATGGAGACCAATGAAGACATTATTGTTCTTACCTCCAAGTAACAGAGGGCTGGAGCAGGGCCAATTTCAAAGCAACATGACCTAAGTGGTTCTGCTGGGCCCTATGCTCAAAAGTGTCATGTTTAGGAGGGTTTAACTAATTTTCTGCTCAACTGTCATGTTCTTAAAAGTTTGAATACTTTTTGAACAAAGGACCCTACATTTTATTTTGCATTTGGCATCTCACATTATACAGTTAGTCATGGGTGGACATCTTGGTTAACTCTGTGGAAACCAATTGTTTGGCAGCTAACAGAGAGAGAAGTGGATTGGCTAAATCAGCAACTCCAGCTTCTCCCTGAGGATTTGATGATTCTACAACATTACCCTGGGACTGATTTAAGTAATATTTATTGCAGAATACTAGTCTACCCTAAGGTAAAACAAATTACAGACATTGTGTATAATTTCTGGGTTTTTAGAGTCTTGGATCTATTTTCAGTCTTTTTTCTAGACTGACAGTTGTTTTAGGTCAATCTAACCATTCCCTTTTATAAGTGCTGAATTGATTGATTGAGAAATAATATTTGCTTTTAACAAGAGTTAATATCTACCATTCTCACTTTGACATATAAGCCACATTTCTGTTACCTTCAGCAAATGTGGAATGTACTTTGTGATTTTATTTTTTCGTATGTGTGAGACTGTAGGCTGAATATATACTGTGAGTGGTGTTATCAACAGCTTTGATTTGTATTCCTTCAGCAACACCAGCTAGCTACTTCTCTTTCTTTATTTAGAATTTTTGCTTCCAGAACTTATATGACCTGTGGTCACACTCATCTGCATTTGCTTCTGGCAAATGCATATGTAAATCAGATCTTATTTATTGTAGTTATTTTCTTCTGAACAGTTTTATATCATTATCTCTGCAATCTTTGCGATACCCTGCTGAATTCTACTTTTCTACTACAAATGGAAATAAGTAGGGGGCAAAAAAAAAAAAAAAAAAAGATTTGTATAGCAGTTTCTTAAAAATCCCTTGTCCTTCCCTTGTCCTTTATTTATTGATACTAATTTTTTTCAAGTCCGGAATCTTTTCTGTTTTCAAATTGTTACATTTTGTTGGCTATTGAGTTTAAATTTTAGTTTAAACCGTAGAAAATTCCATGGGGAATGAGTTCCATTGCCTCCAATTCTATAGAGATGCAGGTTGTACTGCTTCAGACCCAGCAGAGGGAGCCCAAGTTCATGAACAAATCTCAGGAGCTATTTTGATGACAGAACCAGTGATTCGTTGTCAAAAGGTGAATTTGGAAGGATAGGGGAAAGGTCAGGATATGTGGGGAGTATATGTGTTAGAGGGAGAGGGAAAGAAAAAAGTAAAATAGAAGATGCTAGACTTTTGAATTTTAAGATACACTTGAAATGTGGAAGATATATTACATCTCCTGAAGGAAAATGACAGAATTGATGGAGAGAGACATTTGATTCTCAGATTCCGAGAAGGTACTTTAATGCTAAATGCATAAAACTACTTTTTTTCCTTGCTTTTCCAGATAGCTAGTTTTTCCTTTAAAACTTCTCTGCTTGAATCCTTATACATTTCCAATTCTTGTGATTTTTATGTTTAGGGCAATTTCCAAGTGGAAGCTTTTTTTATTTCTGTCTTTAGTCCATTACCTCAGAGGCCTGCCTACACATTGTGTGTGCATCGTGCCTGAGGTAGAAACTCCTGGAGGCCATTTAAGTTAGGCGAATGTTTATTCAATAGATTAATCAATTAGTCCACCAACTGTCTAAACAGTACTTATTGAACTTTTAGTACAGATGATGTTCAGAGAGTATAGGTGTGTATGAAGAAGGAAGGTTCAGAGGGAGGGAGAATTAAATTGTTTTCTCTCTTCCATGAACTTAAGTGTAACTGAGTAAATAAATGTGTTTGACAAAGCACAAAACATCATGTAATCAAGTGCCAAGTGGTAGCTTAAAGTGTGCACAAAGTGAACATTAAATAGTTGTTCAGAAAAGCTATACATAGATCCTTGTAGCTGGAAGAGCTTGGAAGAACTGTAAGGACAATATGGGCTAAATGATGAATGGTTTTAAGTATGTTCAGTGGAGAGGGGAGGAGAAGGCTTTCGATGTGGAGAGGTGACATAAGAGAGGCAGTAAAAATGGCAGTGTGTTTTGCTATGGGAGAGCCCTGTCACCATGAGAGATTATACTGTTTGTGCACTGCATACCTTAGGGGGTGCTGTTTGCATCAGGCCTCCATGAATGGTGCCCCTGGATGAAGCCAGTGCCCTACATGAAATTCTGGGGTGATTAGAATTATGTAGAACAGTGACTCCTCATCCTGTATACATTATAACCATTTGATCACCCTCTAGAGAGGAATCTATGAAGAGTGGGTGAGCACAGTGGGTACAAGGTGCAGAGCAGAATAGGGCAGCCTAGGTTTGAAATATGAACCTCTTTATGCTTTATTTCTTTCTATAAAATGGCATGATAATAATTGTACCTATGACAAGGAGTTGTAATACATGCGAGAAGATGTCATCTGCTTTAAAGAGTATCTAAAGCTTTGTGAGACCTGAATGATAGGTGTTATCAAAGAGCTAGTGTTGTTCTAACACAAAGCAGATACCTACTTTTTCCAGTGTAGAACTATTACTTTAGGTTTCAGTTATGAAAATCCTGGGTCTCATGTAGAGTACCATGTCTCTCATTAGAGAGAGTGCTGGTATGGATCTTACAGTTTAAGATAGTGCTAGTCTCCCAGGCTGATTTATTTGAGTAAATCAGGTAGCATGGACTCCCTTGTTTCAGCAAAAGATAAAGGTAACACTACTTTTTTTTTTTTGTACTGGAGATTGAACTCAGGAGCACTTGACCACTGAACCACATCCCCAGCCCTATTTTGTGTTTTATGTAGAGAAAGGGTCTCACTGAGTTGCTTAGCGCCTCGCTGTTGCTGAGGCTGGCTTTGAACTTGTGTTCTCCTGTCTCAGCCTCCCTAAGTGCTGGGATTACAGGCTTGCGCCACGGTGCCCAGCTTAAAGGTAACACTACTTTTGGTAAGCATAATGCTTGCCTGGAAAGTCCGTGGTCCTTCTTGTGCTTGCAGTGACCCTACACTTTCTACCTGTTTTGAACCAAGGACAGAATATAGGCTCCATGAGAGAGGGAGCCGTGGCTGCCTTGGTCTCTATTCTTTCTGCTGTGCCTGGTATTGACTCTTCTTTCAAATGAATAGGTCACTGACCAAATGAAGGTATGATTTTAAATATCATCCCTGTCTTTTCCTACAAATTTGTTGGCAGTCCTATTCTCTAGCATAGGCAAAGCTAGCATTACTATAGAATATCTTGAGGGATGGATGTCATTACCATAGGATGAAAATCACTTGTATTATAGATCATTTTATAGTTTAAAAATATTTTCTCATACCTTATGTACTTTCCTACAGCATTCATGTGAAATCATTGTTATTTGGCCCAATTCATAGATTCAGTCATTGAATATCGGTAGAGCTAATTAACTGGCTCAGTGTCACACAGGAATTATCGTGAACTTTGGGTTGGATCTGAGATCCTTTGACCATAAGTATAACAGCTTTTCTTCTGATCTTTGTGACGTCATACTTTTTTTTTTAATATCTGACTTGAAAGCTTCATCATTATATTCACTCCCCAAAGAAGGTTGCGACTTCTTTAGGTTTCTTGTATTGGTGTACATTCATTTATGAGATTAGGTAGGGATTACCTTGGAGACAGCTGGAGCCTCACAGGATGTGATGCTGAGCAGAACCTTGAGGTAGGGAGGAGGAGTGGGAGATGTGAGGACGTAGGTTGAGTGGTTCACAGAAATCCTGATGCACCCACTGGAAGTGGAGGGCCTAGATAAGGTGACACTAAGAGTCTGAATAAAATTGGGAACAGACAAGAAGGAAAGACTGGGAAATGGAGGAGCTAGGGTGGTAGAACTTGTCATGTTGTGGGCCCACTGGAAACCCAGGGCCGAGTAACCAAGAAGGTTGAAATTGTGTTTGACTGACAATGCTACAGAAAGAGAAGGTTTGAAAGAACTGTTCTTTGCTTTCTCCTCTTCTTTATTGGTTTTGGAGAAAAGTCTTCATCAAATACGTTGTTAATGTCCATCATCTTTTATGCCAGTGTTCACTGAAGCATGCCGGGAAGTGAATTTTGCCTAAGAACTTTCACCAATGTTGACTATTTTTAGTCTAAATTTTCTACCTCATGAAATTAGTAAATGGAGGCTTTAAAAAGAAATAAATGCCTCTTTAATGAGACCATTGAAATGTACAGTGTCTATCCTCGTAGGTGCTTAGTAATTACAATCATAATTGAACTAAATCAACTATTATATAACTTCCTATAGTTGGTCCCATTTTAGAATAATTTATGGCTCCCTGGTTATACTACAGAGCAGATTCTTGTTCTGTATATATCTAGTGTAGTGGTTTGTCCACAGATCTTCAATAGATGGTTATTAGATATTTATTGAATGATTTGGAATTAAACCTTTTTACTTTTACAGATGTATGAAGTAATGTGACGATGGGAGCCGAAGCAGAGAGACCAGAGCTTCTCTGCGATAGTGGATATTTAACAATTTGAGAACTAAATGAAGAAATTGTATATTTCTTCATTTGTGACCTACTTATCTATAAGATAGAAGTTGATTCAATTTCATTTTAAAGCAACATTTTCAATAAGTAATATAAAAATAATTGTAAGACAAATCATAGTAGAAAAGCAAAAATGGAAATGGAAACTGATATGTGAAATGATGCTTATGCTTGTTGTTTCCAAATTGATGTTGCTTTCTGTGGTGTGTGTGTGTGTGTGTGTGTCCATCCATGTGTGCATGTGAATTGTGTGTTTTTAGTTAGTTAAAACAGATTTCTGAATATACTTTAGCAAGGGGATTAGGGATGCTTAGTTGTCAGGAAAATTGCCTTTATGTTTCCCTACCTTTCTTTTATGGTCATTCCTATTGTACTTGATGTAACTAGAACATTAATTCCTACTGTCCAAGATTTTCTTTCATTTAGGAAAATACTACATATTCTACATAACTAGAAAATACTACAAATTCTACATAACTAGAATTTTATATAAGTATTAAAAATTTTAGGTGGTTTTTAAAAGATCATGTTATAGCAATTTCCTACAGCTCAATGCTTGAAAATTAGTTTGTTAAATGTCTAGAAAAGTATGAAACTAGATCCTTCTCTCATACTATAGAAAAAAATGAGCTGGGCCTAGTGACAGATGCCTATAATTCCAGCTACCAGGAAGGCAGAGGCAGGAGGATTTTAAGATTGAGGCCAACCTGGCAATTTAGCAAGACCCTGTCTCAAAAATAAATAAAAAGAGTCTGGGGAAATAGCTTAGTGGTGAAGTGTCCTGGATTCAATCCCCAGTAACAACAATAATAACTATAAATTTTTTTCTAGATAAGAGCAATTCAAGATGTATTAAGGGTTTACATGTCAAAACCAAATTTTAAACACTTAGTAGACAATATAAAAAATTACTTTAGATGTAGGAGTAAGAAAACATTCTTTATGTAAGGTTTAAAAGATGTTGACTGTAAGACATATATTAAGAATTTTAGTTCATCAAGAGAGCACTTAAAGTGAAAAATCTTGTCACAAACTAGAAGATTTTCAGTCTACAAAACTGACAAAGTGTCAACAGCACAAAAATAATCTCATACAAACCAGTAAGAAAAATGGTCCAAAGTCATTAATAGATATTTCACAGAAGAGGGAGCTGATACGAGCGACAAGCATATGAAGAGATGTTCAGTATGTCACAGCACATTCATTAGTGATCACAGAAATGCAAATAAAGACAATAATACAATGTCATCTTACAGTCTTCATTTGAGAAAAGATTTAAAATCAATCATTTAAAAAATGTCAATCATTTAAAATGAGTCTGGAACATGCTGTTAATCATCAGAGAGGAACGGATCCACTGCATGTTCTTGACTGAAGTGCACAGTGGTATAATCATTTTGAAAAACCTGAAACATTTAGGAAAAAATTGGCCATTCACATGCTCTGTGACCCAGAAAGTCTGTTCTTAAGTATCTAATAAAACTTATTTACATGTATAGCAGAAGCAAGTATAAGTATGTTCATACCAGTGCTATCTGCAGACCACCTGCATGGATGGCCATAGGAAAGTGGATGAATAAACTATGGTGTATTCTCAATAAATTATGACACAGTAGCCAAGTGAATGAAGCGTTTATGAATGTGGATAAACCTTAGCAATATAATGTTGATAAACAAGTCCTAAGAAGTTATATATAGTGCTACATTTCTATAAAGTTGAAAACATCTAAAGTATCCTTTTAAATACACATAGATGTAATAACTCTTTATAACAAGGAAATCAAGGGAATAATAAGCACGGGATAAAGAAGGGTTATTGCCCCAAGTCTGAGGATTAAGAGAGATATTATGTGAGGTAACTAGGTAGTTGAATGTCGATTGTGATCAAATGCCTAGTACTTGTTTTGGGTGGGGAAATTCATGGGTCCTTATTCCATTATTAAAAATGGCTAAGTAAACACATAAAGTTAAGATAAGAATAAGTTATGAGTTTATCATTAGTCCAATCCTGTGTATCTCAGGTACAAAGAAAAATAGAGTTTCCCCCAAAAAGCATACTCAGGAAATTTAGAATTTGACTATATTTTAAGAGTTGACCTGGCAAACTATGCTTCGTTTCTGTTTTCATATTATTTATCAATGGGTTTTGGACTACATGTTACATGAAATACATCTTTTAACTCACTCCTAGATTATATGTCTATCACATACAAAAGAAACATGGGAATCTTAGTGCTCATTTTAATTATATTTCATTTACTACCTTAAGAAAAAAATGAAGGTAGTATCTGAAACCAGTTTTTAATACAGAAGTATTTGAAGCTAATAAGATATTCGAAACACTTGAAGTGTTGGGCATTTAAATAATCAGCCTACACACATCTGTTAGAAACATGTGGGGTTTTGGGCTGAGTACTCTGGCTCAGATTTGTAATTTTGAATCTAAATGTCTGAGATCCTAAAACATATTCCCTAAAATACACAATTTTTTAAATTGATAAAACAAAATTGGAAGCATCCTAGAATAGCAAAATTATATCTATTATGAGTTGTTGTAAATAAAATACAATACAAACATAATACTAAATCTAAACAAACACAAGAAATAATAAAAAGGGTAGGAATTTCAACCTACAAAAAAAACTGGTAGCCTTTAGAGTTTGAAAATACCGTTTTGTAATGAAACATTTATTAGCATCTGTATTAGTTTGTTAGGGCTTTAGTAATAAAATACCACAGACTGGGTGAGATTAAATAAAATACATTTACTTTCTCATAGTTCTGGAGGCTAGAAGTCCAAGGTCAAGTTTAGTTTCTTTTGAGGCCAGTCTCCATGGTTTGCAAAGGGTTGCTTTCTCCTGGGATCCTCACAGTTTTTCTTTTGTGAGCAGCTCTCTTGTTCTTCTAAGGACAGTAGTCTCCGTGGATGAAGACTCCACCCCAACTGGCCTCATTCTAACTTAATTACCACCTTAAAGATCTTATTTCCAAATGCAGTTACATGCTGAGGTCCCGAACATTGAAATTTCAATGTTTGAATTTGGGCTGAGGTGTTGAGAGGAGAGACAATTCAGTCCCTAATAACATCCTTTTCTGTGACTGATTTTCATGACCTGGCTCTCACAATGAGTGCCTGCTGTTTTCCAGGCCCTATTCCGGGTGCTGGGACATGGCAGTAAAGCTTAGGGTCTGCACCTCCTAATGTCCATGAGAAAACTGCAAGGATTTAGGATTAGAGGAAAAATGTTATAGTATTAAACTCGCAAATGCCATTATCCCAAAATCGCTGTCATTTTTACTAAGGACTAAAGGCTCCCCCTTTAATTGTTTGAGAGAATTAAGTACTGTTAAAGAAATTAACAAGTTCCAGCCCCTGCTGCTACTTGCTCCAGGGTTTGGAACATGCTGTATGGAGTTGAGAATGAAAACAGTTTAATTGCAGAACACCTGTAATTAGAAGCAGCTGTCACTGGGACAGTTGGTGGTGGACCTGGAACCACTGTGTTTTCAAAGTTCATAACGTCTTAATGCATAAAGTGTGCCTCCCCCAATTATAGTCACATGGGTTTCAGGTCCCTTGAGGTAAGGTGCTCTAGAAGAGGACTCCTTTTGAAACTTCACAAGTCCCTCGAAGTGAAATTGGGGTAAACTATAAAGTACACATTTGAAGTCAAAGAACCCCAAGTATATCTTTAAAATTTTTTGAAAGAAAATCTAATGAGTCATTTTCATTTTTTAGTAAAAGACCAAATAACTAATTTAATTTTATTTTTTAGGTATCACTTTTCTACATTAGCTAGTAATTCCTTCCTTTCTCCATACTGTTCTCTGTTATATCATTGGCTCTCTTTTATTTAGTCTCCTTTATCTGGGGAGCTAGACCAGAGAAGGATACAGAGCAACAGAGTCAAATGATTTTACTGACAATGAGCCAGCATGAGGACACCATGTAGTCATCTGCTTGGGCCTGTGACCAAGGACAAGAAAGGAAGCTGGACATCTGAATGGATACCAGTGCAGATAAATATAATTAATAGCGAGATTCACACCCTACTCCCTATGCCTTGGTACAGTTAAGCTCTCTCCACATGGTAGAAATTGGACATAATCTTGTGAGACCAGCGGTGGATAGGTGAGGGCAGGTGTGACGGTTGGGAGAGATGCATCTTCAAATGTACTGAGATGTTGTTTCCATCACAGTTAATAGAAACATAAATATGAAAAATGTGGTGTTTCTTGTGCCACCTGGGTTTATGGTCTGTGATTTGAGTTGGCACTATGGATTCTATATATTTCAGTTTAGACAATGGCCTCTGCTAACAAAGACTGAAAAAGATTGAGCTGCAACATGGCCTGATCCAAGTCTAGAGACTCATGAACTGTAAAAACCTTACCACCGTTTTTGTAATATGCTGTCATAAATAGAAAGAAATCAGTACAGTGTGAAATACTGGCCTCCTACAGCAGCACGAAGATGATCTGAGATATAAACTTGGAAAATGAGGGACCAGAAGGGAGGCATACACAATCTTGGTGCAAATGGGAAGGTAACTCACAGTTGTTTTTAGTTTGATAATGTTTTGGTCAGGATGAGCTTATTATTTTCTCTTGTAGGTTTAGAATTAAAATAAAAATAGAAAATAGCCAAATTATAGAGGAGGAAAGACTTAGAAGAGGTCAATATTTTAAGGAAATATTTTAAAAGAAAGGTATTATATTAGTTTTAGAAATTAGCTTTGGCCTAAATGACCAAAATCACACAATATTTCAGCTAATCTATTATTAGATCAACCCATTTTTAATTAAATGAAGCCCTTGAATTGGAATATGACCCATATAGGAACATGACAAAAATTATTAATGAAAGTAAGGTTCTTGGAAGAGTATTTGAGTACATTTGGTGTTATGAATTTTATTAAGAAAAAACACCTGTATAATTACAATAGTGATACTGTATATACATGTGCCTGAGAATAGTAATGGTTAAAAGCTTGGGCTTTGGATCCAGATGGACTCTGATTCAAAGTCTGGATCTATAATGGAGTAGCTGTGAGAGTTTGAGCGGTGTACTTTGCCTTTCTGTGAACTGGGAATAGAAGCACAACTCTGTAGTCTGGTAGTGGATATTAAATCTAATCACACAATGCATCTAGCAATAGTATTAATTTTTATTATCATCAAATGTTTTACTAATTAGAGGTTTTTAGCAATCTGACCTGTGTTCTGAAATGCTTTTCTTGGTTGGTTGAACAAAATATCTTCAATTATTGAGAAATTATGGATTTTGCATTCCTAAACAATTTTGTTACACATTAGAAATCATGGATACCTGATAAAAGATTTCACACGGAAATGAATCACAAAGCATGCCCCCCCAAAAGAAAAAAATTCATGAAAAGACAGCGAATGAAAGAATGAATGAATTCTTCTATGTTTGGTCCTGGAGAATGAATCTTAGGGTCTCATGTGCCTAGCAGCACACCATCACTGAACTACATGCCTAGCCCCTAAGAATGAATTCTTTCCACAGTACTCTTTTATGGCTTCTTAAACAAAGTAGGAAGAAGAGAAGATAATCTTAATGGCCTCTGGCAGATTCTAATGATAATATTAAAGTAATAAATACTATAGTCATTTGTATTCTATTTAGTACTATTCTTGTTTTATTCATCCAGGAGATTTTTAACTAATGTGAAACAGTAAGCGTTTATATACTGAGTGAAGGAGGAAAAAGTTGTTATGAATTTGCATTGAGGAAGATATGAAAACAGAAGAATTCAGAATTCCAGTAATTTCAACCTAAGGCAACAGGTCTTCTTGCAGTCCTTCTTTAGTTGCCTTTCTGATTGCAAGCCTTGTTTATGGAAATAATCTTAGCTCATTTTCCTAAGTCAGAATTTTGAAAAGTGTCTAATGAAAACTTAGACTTGAGGTCCCAAGCCCAAAAGATTAAAATTAATAAAAGATGATTTACAAAATTCCTCAGAATTCAATACTTTTCTCCCTCTTTTTTAGAGGAGTATAGAATTTGGTTTACTTGGGAAAATGAAGTGCAAACCAAACTTTTGATTCTGATAGAATTTATTTGCTCTTTCCCTTGGCAATTTGTTGGTGTATATCTTTTTTTTCTAGTGGTTTTATTAATTTGGATTGGTTGATTGCTTCTTATCCTTAATTTTTTTTTTTCAAGATACCAGTGACCCAGAGATACTTTACGCTTTTGCCCAACCTGGGGAGTGACTTAAATTTTTGTTATGCTTTTAATTTTTTAAGTTACTTTTATTACTGGGGGCAGACAGAGGTGGATTTTAAGAGGATGAGAGTATGAAAGCAGATGTCAGTGTCTGATGAACTTTAAGATAGAAGAAGTTTCTTTATTAGGGATCTTGACCTTTTTCATTAAGGGAGCAGCAGAGAGGCTGACAGAGAGGCAGTGAGGGAAGGATATAATTTCTTTCTTTTTTCCTCTTTCTTTTCCTTTTTTTTGGGGGAGGTACTGGGGATTGAACCCAAGGACCCTTAACCACTGAGTCACATCCCCAGTCCCTTTTATTAATCTTTTATTTTGAGACAGCTTAGGAGGGTATCATTTTTTTTTTTTGGCACTGGGAATTAAACTCAGGAGTACTCTCACCACTGAGCCATATCCCCAGCTCTGTTTTGTGTTTTATTTAGAGACAGGGTCTCACTGAGTTGCTTGGTGTCTCGCTTTTGCTGAGGCTGGCTTTGAACTTGTGATTCTCCAGTCTCAGCCTCCCAAAGTGCTGGGATTACAGGCGTGTGCCACCGCCCCTGGTTGAGGGTGTCATTTCTTGAAGGACTCTGCTGAACTCAAAAGGTAGTGGTGATTCTTGGAAACAGAACACTCTACTGCAGTAAAATGAAGCTCTTTTACACATCTCTCAATTGAGGCTGCTGCTCCTGACAGTAAAGCTACTTTAACTTTTAATTTGCTGAAAGGCAAATAAGGCAGCTGTCTTCACAGTGGGATGTAGGGGGTGAGTGTTGAAGAAACAGCTTCCCTTTTCATGTAAATTAAAGGAGAATATACTAAAGAAAAGTTTACTGTTACTCCATGGATTCTTAGCAAGCAGGCCAGAGTGTCATACTCAGCGCTTCTCTTAGGTTTTCTTTTAATTTGCCAAACACATTAGATGTGAAGGCGGATTTTAGATTTGATGGCACTGAAATTCAAGTCAGGATTCTGTAGCATCACGTCTCTTCTGCCTCTTCCTCTATCTTCCCGGACATCAGAAACCAAAAAACTTTTGGAATAAGGTCTAAATTTGAGATTCAATGTTTTCATTAAAACTTTATTCTTTTCTTTATGATATTCCCTTTTATCATAGCATTTTTCTTGATGAATGAAAACACATTTAGCAAGAACTAAGGTCATACCTATTTTTCATTAAGTAGGAACTGTGTTAGCAACTTTGTAAACATTGCGTGTGATCTACTAATGGCAGCAGCCTCTGGATGATTCCTTTTGATGTTGCCCTCTGAAGGTCTCATCAGAAAGCATCCCTCTCTGCATTATCCTCTTCTGACTTCTGGTGGTTTTGTTTTATTTGGCTATTGATTGGTGTTACACATCTCTCTTAATGCTAACATTAGATGATGCTTTATCAGAGCACTTAGTGGAAAATTACTCTATATAGGTAGAAAGTTCATTAAATAGTTTGAGCTGTGTGTCTGGGATGCATTATCAGCCAAATACATGTTCTAACTGTAGGAGCGATTTGGAATTTTGGTAAGTTGACTCATTTAACATATCTCTGTTATACATTTTGTATTTTGTAGGGTGACATGCATTATTTAGATGAATGAAAAACTACCCTTTGTGCTCAATATAATACATTTTTAATGGCTAATGATTGTATAGATTATCTAATTGGGGGGAGCAAATTGTTTCCCTTTGGTTATCATTACAAATTTACTTCTGAACAAATTAAAAATGAAATCATCATCCCTGTCAGAAATGGGCAGGAAAACAAAGGCTTATTAAGAATTTGCTTTTCCCTTGGTGAACGGTATTATCAATAATCATTGCAGTCTGTAATGTCTGTGGTTTGGCCTGACATATTAATATGTGCTGATTTAATGGTTGAGAAGCCATTTTTGTTTTGCTCTTTGTTGCTCTTGCTTTGCTTTTCCAGGGACTTACAGTAGTCATGTGTCTTCTGTGAATGAGTTTACATTATGTTAATCACACTGAACTTGTAAGATGTGAGGGCAATAAAAATAAAAATTAGAGGCTTACTTCTTGTTGAAAATAAACTGACATCTCCCCCTTCCTTTCCTTAAAGAATTTATCTTAGAAAGCTTGTGATTTTAAGTACTTTTTCCTCCTTTGAAATGTATATAAATCCTTTTGAGAACTAGACAGTACGCAGGAATATCTTCTTTAGAGCCCAACTACCTTTTTGAAATGAAAGTGTCCAGAGAGAGAGCATCTCTGCCTCCCAGTTTCTCAAGAGGGTAGGAGCTTAACTTTAGCCAAGATGCTCAAGTAAGAAGACTGAGCCAAGTTACAAAACTGTCTCCTGCATAGAGATAGGAGAAGTCGATTTCTGCTCTGGATAAAATGAGTTTGGTAACACAGATGGTCACCCCAATTCCTAGGCAAATTAGGATGACCTGTGTGTGACAAATGGTGCAGTCAAGTATTCTTACTTGAGGAGTAGTTATTGTTTATCTTGAAAATGTATGTGTAATGATTTATGCTTGATAGGGTGAAATTTCTTTCAGTCTTTGCAGTCTCTTTGTGGATTGCTTCTGATTCATAATATTCTGGTTTAATGCTTATTCAGTAATACAAATGTTTTCTTTCTTACTACTTTTGTGGAGAATATTTCTAGGTTTGGAGAAGATTTTGTTTCTAATTCTACTTCCTCAACAATGGGTGTGGATTATTATAAAAACTAACCCTTTGGGGCTGGGGTTGTGGCTCAGTGGTAGACTCCTTGCCCAGCGTGGGTGAGGCACTGGGTTTGATCCTCAGCACCACATAAAAATAAAAGTAAAGGTATTATGTCTGCCTACAACTAAAAATATATTTAAAAAAACCCTCCAAACTAACATTTTGACCATCTCGTGCCTTCAGTTGTGCTGTGTCTTCTTTCTTTAATCAGATGTGCAATTCAGAGAGAAGCCTGGTGGCTAAAATCACTGAGGATTAGGCAGTATTATGTAAAAAGAAAACAAGACAATTTCATTAGCATTTTTTTTCCAGAATAGTATTCCAAATTCAACTGTGAAAGCTATTGTGAAGATAGGATTAGCTAAGTGGCACGTTTGTCACTTTTTCTTTTAATTATGACTTAATAAATTCAAACAATCTATTTTTAGGCTCATTTTATTCTGTAAAGTTATCACTATTCATTTTAAATATCACTTGCTTCCAATTATATTGTTGTAGGATCCTGCAAAATGTTGAGCTTGGCATTGCTAACTCAAAGGTGACTTGTGGCACAGGAATGATTTATGCCTGTGGAATTGCAGAGGTCTAAAAATAGGGCTTGATGTTACATTAATATGTACTGCAGTACACAGGCACAATAGGGTTAGAGGAGGATGGGGTTTCATCCTAACTCTCAGTTTTCTTGCTTTTGTCTCTGAGTCTGAGTAATGCCTGAATAATTAGACAGTGCTCATTTGTCATTTGTATCATTTCCTATCCATGCATGCCATCTTGTTCTGCCAGCTCTCAGGTGTTTATGAGGAAGCATGTAGTCTGTAAATAGTGCTTCTGTACAACTCTTTTTGCTGTTTTAATTTGAAGATATTGGACTGGACAATAGCAGATCATTGCTGCTAGATTCTGATGGGGTAAGTGTGTGACTTTGACCTTAGGTTGAGATCAGAAATGAAAGCATCCAGCTAGACATATAGCAAATATTACAGATTATAAGAACGAGTCTCTGTTAGCAAGGTGAATGCCAGCAGTTCTGGGGAAGCAACCTTTCTGAATGAATGGCAAGGAGGATTTTGGTCAATATTTCCTTTGGTATGATGCTTCTGATTTCAGCTGTAATGAGTGTGAGATGGCAGTGTCAAAAGACGCTTTTCTTCAACCTTTCTGAGTGTGAACTCTGATCAGATGAAAGGAAGTCATGTAATTGAGTTCACACATCCGTTGTTGACAGGGAAAGAAGTTGTACTGCCATAGGATGTACTGTAGAAGGAGAAATAGAGGTTTGTACCATCTTGAACTATGCATGGGAAATATGTTTCCCTCCAACAAGGGTGGAGGAGCAACTATGCTCAGGATGGCCCCAGAGTCTTCTGTGACAAAAATCTATGAACATTAAACATCGTAGCTATATGTTTTGCCTAATATCACAGGCTGCTAGATTTTCCCCCCTCCACTATAATATATTTTATTATCTTTATCTTACTTTACACTGATAAGGAAATTGACTTCTGGGCACATCCTTATACTATAATAAAGGAATGGTTCAGATTGTGTAGGTAGCTCTGGAATGCTGTGGTGATTTAGAAGTCTTCTGATACTGTGGTTTAATAGGTAGTTCAGCTCTTGGAGTTTACTGGAAAGATCTCAGGGATCCCCATCTCAGCAATAATTTTGCATTCTGTAATGGCTTCTATGTTGCTGTGGTGTACCAATGTGGAACATGTTAAGCTACTCACCAGCTGCCAATTTAAATACACACTGGGGGAAGTAATATAATTTTCAGGGAGTATTAACTTGATCTTAATAAATGTTGATGTTTAATTTAATTGTGACCTTTAAGTTACACTTCTTGAAGAAAAAAAATCTTGTGTTTTCACATGACCTGTGGGAAAGTCAAGATACCATGGCTGATTTTTTTAATGGACCTAGAAACATATTTAAAAAATAGCAAGTTTCTACCTGAACCCAGCCATTTTACTTTCATGCAAATAACAGACTAGTGAATCTTTCCTGATCACTTACTTTAAAATCAAACAAAATATAGTCAAGAGAGGACAAAGCAGTAGTATAATGAGAGCTGGAAGAAAATTTCCTCTTATGCTTTTGTAGCCAATTATGCAGTAAGAAGCAGCTTGCTCCTACCTACTGTCCACCTTTGCTTCTTAACCTGGCAAACTCCTACTTGGGCTTCAGAACCCAGTAGTACTATTTCTTTTTTTCTGTGAGTTGTTCTTTAGCCTCCTGTCCCACTCACAGGCAGAGCTAATTCCTCTCTCATTCCCTCACTTATATTTTGCTAGCACTACTATCTGTTTTAGAATTTACCTATGTTTGTATTTTCTTCCTTCCTTTGACTCTAAGTTCCTCAAGGATAGGGACTGTTCCTTATTCATTTCAATATATCACTATCTAAAGCTATACTAGTATTAGAGTAGGTGGTTAGTACATATTTAGTGAAAGATGAGAACAAGGAAAGGGCTTTCAGACATACTTCAGAAATGGCCCATCCTCACTGCTAAAGTAAGACTTTTTATGTGAGATGGTGAAGATATTTGATCTCTGGTGGATTGTTCTTACAGAAGCCACACTCAGGGTCCTGCTGCTCATTGGTCACAGAGCTACCTTTGAACCCACTCACATTCTACAGTGCTTTGTTTTTCAAAATAAGAGCTATGTTTAGGAAAGAACTAACTCTCTTTTGAGGGAAATTTGATAATTAAGTATTACACGATGAGTGTACATCTCTAGGTGCTATAGTTTGAATCTTACATGTCCACCAAAAGTCAATGTCCTAAAGGCTTGGTCCTCAACATGGCACCATTGAGATGTGGTGGAATAGGTGGGCCTAGAGGGACATCTTCAGATCATTGGGAGGATGTCCTTGAAGGGAACAGTGAGACCTGATCTCCTTTCTCTGCCTCTACTTTGCTACCAGACCATGAGGTGAGTAGATTTACTCTGCCATCCTCTGCCATGTGCTTCCGCCATGATATACTGCCCTGCCACAGGCTTAAAAGCAATGGAGCCAACAAATCATGGGCAGAACCTTTGCAACTATGAGCCAAAAGAGAACATTTCTCTTGATAAGGTGATTTTTCTCAGGTATTTGTTTTAGTAAAAGAAGGCTGACTAATTCACCAGGTAATGGCTATTTCCAACTAAGGCTCAAATCCATTATAGGTGTGATTATGGATCAGGAATATGTCGGTTCTTTGCACCTTTAGGTTTATTTATGATATAGCTTGACATTTTTGTGTAAGCTGTGGCACTGTCTTAGTCAAATCCATTAGTCAAGTATGGCTCTTGGGGATCTCAGATAGGCATGGGTTATTGGTCAAGAAGTCTAATCTCTGGAATGGTGGATCCCCAAGTAGCTCTGTTGGAAGGATCTTTTGGGATCCTTAGGAATGTCTTTCTTCTGGACATTCTTGAGAAACAGGCTCTGATTTCTGTGTTTGTGTGTATATATCTGTAATGTCTGCTTTTTGAATGTTTTAAGGTATCATAATCCAATAATATATAGGAAAATATAAGATGTAACTTATCATAATGATTAAGCTTCTTTCACTGATGTATCTACTACTTACACAAACTTTTTAAACTCTAGTTACTGTCATGTAGGGATTATATAGTAACTACTGTCATGTAGGGATTATATAGTAACTACTTTCAGGCTCCTGTGGGTTGGGCATTGCCTATCTCCAAAGAGCACCATTCACATTGTAGTCTATGTGACTGGTACCCACATATGTTTGATGAGCACAAAATGCACAGCCATGCTGGCCAGACTTGCTTGATTATGAGAATTAATGAGTTACTCACTGCATGTAGAGTCTTGATACAGTGATTGAGTTTCTGGAAAAACACTATTGATGGTCTTCATTATTATAGGAAGGTTTACACTGTTCTTTTTGGATGACAAGATAAGAGGTATAATGTGGCCCATAACAAGTAATGGTGCTAAAAGGTGGGTGAGCAATTGAAAATACAATCTATTCCATAAATCATTGTGACGGTCTACTTTTAGAAGTCAGCTAGTTTACCAGAAATCTTGGACCAAACCGTGTAAATGTATAATTACAGTCACTTTTCATGTATTTGGAGGTGATTTTCTATCATTAGTCCTCCTTTCTGAAACCTAATCCATTAGAATACTGGAGGTAAGAAAATAAACCAAACAGACCTCTAAATAGTGATTTCAAAGACCTTACTTTTAAGACAAAGAATTGAATTCTTGGGTTTCCTAGAATTTTAATGACTTATTTACATGTTTTTCTTATTTCCCATCCATAGAAGATTTGAAGGTGTGTAGGTGTGTGTGTGTGTGTGTGTGTGTGTGTAGATGCTATTGTGAAGAGGGGATGTTTCTGTCAGACACAGTGATAGCAAGTGGAATAATAAAAAAATTGACTTGAAGGGTTATAAGGAAAAATAAAACCTGCATTTTTAAGTGAATTTATTCAGTATTTTAAAAAGGTATTTGTAGATTAGACAAAGGGGAATGAAGGGAAGGGAGTAGAGAGGAATAGGAAAGACAATAGAATAACTATAACATAATTTTCCTATGAACACATATGAAAATACCTAAGTGAAACCCATCATCATGCTCACCCACAAGAATGGAATCCTAATGAGAATAAAATATATCCTATGCTTGTATAATTTTATCAAAATACATTCTACTGTCGTATATAACAAAAGAAGTACCAATAAAATAAGATTTAAGAAAGATATTTACATCTAAAATTTGTTCCCAATTTTAAAACATTTATTGACTAAAAAAGGACTTAAATGAAAAAATTTCATAGATAAAAAGAGGTAGTACAGGGCTGGGATTGTAGCTCAGTGGTAGAGCGCTTGCCTCGCATGCGTGAGGCCCTGGGTTCGATCCTCAGCACCACATACAAAGCAATAAAATAAAGACATTGTTTCCATCTACAACTAAAAAAAATATTAAAAAAAAAGAGGCAGTACATACAAATAAGAACTTGGAGTCAGCTGGTGTTTGCATTTTAGATTTATCTCTCAGGCTTAAGGGATGTGAGCAGGTTACTGAAGCCTGTGCGCTTAGGTTTTCTGATCTGGAAAGTGGAGGTGATACCACCATATAGGGGTGCTATGGGGCTATGATGACATCATGTATGTTATGTGCAGCCAGTCAGAGCCTGGCCCTTTGTTTTAGTGATTCTCAAGGTACTAAACACTTCTTCTGCTTTGCAAAGTTTATTTATTGAAAACACTCCATTCTCAGTGTGATTGCTCTGTATTGTTATTTCTCTGCCTGGAAAGTAACTTTATAATGCACGTTTCAGGCAATTCTAACCACTGAACTCAGTAATTATAAAAGTTAAATGATCTTGGTATTGCTAAAAGCTTGTAGGTATGTGTCATGAAGTGCTAGGGTGGTCTGAGATTCTTGAAACTATTTTCTTATTTTGTGAAGTTTCTGCAATGTTATGACTTGTTAGTGTTAAGAAGGAAAAAAAAACGTTATTGCCAGTGTTACTGGGGACTGATCACATTCTTGTGTTAAATGCACTTTTAATATATTTCATATAATGATTCTGGGCTATGTTACATTCTACTGTTTTTTTCATTTATTCTTAGGTGCTTCTTGTCATTATTATATATCTTATTGATTTGGAGGATGTTCTAGAGACTTACACTATTGATCAGGTGGAGTGTTTCTATATTTTGTGATTTACCAGTTTTTTCCCCTTATATCATTATTATCACTAGAATAAGATGGAAAGTCCCTTTCTAGCATGGAATTTTTAGTATTTTATGATATGCACTGGATTAAATAATTTTATGAGAACTATCTAATTCTCTTAAATTTATCTAAAATATGCCATCTGCTTTGTAACCTCAAGTGATCTTATGGTTTATTAGATTACATCTAATGTGTAAATATAATTTAATAAGCTTCCCACAGGTGTTTAATTAGACTTTAATTTCTACCGCTAGGACTCAATGTGGCAAAATGTATGTTGTTTCTAAGTCAGTAATATCTTTGAATGTTACTGGTCAAAATATGAATTAATATTTTTGTTTAATTTTAATTTTAGTATCCTTAAAAGTCTTTGATGAATTCTGGCATTAGATCATTACATTGGAGAGGTGATTCTTAAACTATTGAGAGTTATGTCATAAGCCAGGATTAATTCTGTTTCAAGTAGTAGACCACTGCAACTTAAACAGATTAACAAAAAGATAATCAGCTCAAGTAGCTTGGAAGAATGCTGGGGTAGATTCCAGAATTTGAAGAAAAGATATAAGAACTAGAGCCCAAATGAGTGGGATCAGACATTCAGTGATGGTAGAACTCTCTGTTTTTTTTTTTTTTTTAAACTCACATTTCCATTTCTTTACATATTTGCTGTATTTTGGAAGAATTTTTTTATGTTGTAGGGATCATGGCCACTGCTGCTCATGCCTAGCAACTCCAAAAGAATAATGGATAATTTCTCTTCATATCCATTTATTAGTGACATGAAAAACTGATTGGTTAGACTTTATGTGCCCATGAGGATGTTGGGAAAGTTTGCTGGCCATGAATAAGTTAACCCTAGTCCCTTAGTGTGAAATCCTACTGAAAATCAGATGAATGTTTTAGTCTTCTACAGGAAGGTCTCCAAGCACAGATGCATCTCAGTATTTGCATACTCTTTCAGGGGTTCATGGTCTTTTCTTAGTAGTGGCTTATGGACTTAAAGACCCTTAGTGATGTTAAGGCAGCATCTTCAGTACTAAAATGAAGTAATTAGGTTTTAGCAGATGTGCTTTCACTTCCAAAATAGTAAATGCTTGTCTACAGAATTCAAGGAAATATCTTCTTGTAAGACTGTGAAGACTTTAGTTATCTGGAGGGCGGGAGCCGGGGGGGTGGGGGGGGGTGGGGTGGGGGGTGGGGAGAGTCAACTTTACAAGCCTAAATACCTTCAAATTTTCACAACAAAGTGGCTTTTAAGAACAATGGACATAGCTGCGAAGAGTCAGAACTTTTTACGTGTTGATTATTTGCTTTTCTACATGAAAGAGAAGAGGGAACTCTTGAGGGATCCTGGAGTCTCTTAAGTCAAGCCCCTCTATGAGAAATCAGAGTGTGGTCTAAGTGACTGGAGGAGAGAAGAAACACACTGAGAGCCAGGCACAGTGGCGCACCCCTGTAATTCCAGCATTTAGGGAGGCTGGGTCAGGAGAATTGTGAGTTCAAAGCCAGCCTCAGCAATGGTGAGGTGCTAAGCAACTCAGTGAGACCTTGTCTCTACATTAAACATAAAATAGGGCTGGGGATGTGGCTCAGTGGTCGAGTACCCCTGAGTTCAATCTCCAGTACGAGAAAAAAAAAAAAAAAAGAAGCAACACACTGAGGAGAGATGGAGTCCACAGGACTAATGCATTGTCCCTGTAGTTGGCCTCTTATCTTTCATTCTTGCTGTCTTCTTAGTTCTTTTCCACAGAACAGACAGAGAAATCACTTAAAATAGAACCAAACACATTATGTCAACACTGTGCATTGGCCAACCCTGGTGTGAAAAGTGTTTAACAGGAGAAACCATCATCTGGCACTTCTTTGCCCATGTGGTAGCATGTCACTTTCACCTTCACACTGACTGGTCACCTTTCCCCTCTCCACATGTGCCAAGCTCTCCTTATTCTCAGACCTTTGCCCAGTTCACATTATGACTTGAAAATCTCTCCACATTACCCCTAGCTCTCTCCTATTTATCCTCTAGGCCTTAGTTTACTTATTACTTTGTGAGAGAGGCCTTCTGAAATCAGAGTCCAAATGAGCTTCTTTTGGTTCTATAATGCCTGCAAGTTGTTATGACAAGTTTGTTTGTTTAACGTCTTTCTCTTCTTTTTATTGTGAGTACCATGTGGTTGGTTTTGTTTGCCTGGTGCCTAACACAGTGCTTGGGACATAATTCTTATTCAAATGCTTTTTGAATAATTGTTGGAGAAATGGGTAGAGAATTGTCATAATAGAAACAGCTGCAACAGCTGACTACAAAGATTAGAAATAGCCAGGGAGTGATAAGCAGGAGACATTCTGACTGATGATGGACTCAAAAAGAGAAATACATGCAAAAAGCCTACACAACATGGTTACAACCTGGGGCATGGAGCTGTGTGATCTCAGGCACTTGCCCCATGAGGCCATGCACAGGCACAGGCATCTGCTGCTCAACAGCCCCTGAGTGAATCGGCATGAGGTTTGGGGGGCCTGGCAAGCAGCACAGTTTAGCAGCTGGGCAAAGGCTTTCACATTGCATAGAATGACAAGCTAAGCCATTTTTGCCGATCTTTCAATACCAGCTCCGCTGGCAGATTTGGCTTCATTTGTAACACTAAGTTATCATTATTAAAGCAATCGAAACTGCATTGCCTACTTCAAAAATTCTTTTCATTAGAATAATTTAAAGGCAAACTTTGATCATTTAACATTTTTTTTTGGAATATTTACAAAACTGAAATTGTAATTGGGATTTATGATCTTGGACACTCAATTGAGAAAATTAAAAAAAATAAACCAGACCATAGTTTTATTAAAATTTACAGGTCTGGATCCTTTATTCCTCTGCCTTTTCAGCTGATATTCTGAATTTCTTTATTTATGAATAGGATCACATTGTGATATCTTGCATCTTTTAGCTTAAAAAAATGGTTTTACTTTGGACTCCATAGGTACAGGACAATTTCTTCATTTTTCTCCAGTTTTCTCTATAGTGTTTTTACTTCAATGTGTGGATGTTTGAATTTTGAAACAGTGCCTCTCAATCTGAGCAACATTTTTTTTGTACCAGGACAGGAATTCCAGATGCATATGGGGAGTTGGGCTGTAGTTAAAGATTAAGAGCCCATGAATTGATAAGATTCCCTAATAAGAGAACCAACAGTCACCTCTATATATCTTTTGAGAATGGCTTCCACATTTTATCAAGGGAAGCTGGTTTTATGGTAATGAGAAATAGGAATGTAGAAAGGCATTAGGAAAGATAGAGCCATATAGAAAGGCATTTTGCTTATATCAGTCTTTGTAAAAGTTTACTCTTTGAACCAGGCCTCTAATGCTCCTTTTCTTGGGGCTTTGCATAACTGACTCCTTTTTGTCCTTAAGATTCAGTTTAAATATCACATCCCCAGAGGTGGGCTAGTTCACAAAAACTGGCTCAAACTTGAGAACTGGAAAAAAGGATTTTTTTTTTATCTTTGAGCAGTGTCATTTTTCCTTTGTATTATTGGTGACCCAGAAAATAAGCAATGCAAGAATACGTGAGATTATAATATAACGGCAGGGATGGAGACAGATTCTTGGAACTTCCTGTGTTTTTCAGAGGCTCCTTGAAGTTTAGTGGAGTCAGGTCAGGGACCCATCAGGGAAATGTTTGCTTTTTAACCCTTTTTAGGGTAGTGTGGGGACTGGCATATCAACTTGTAAGGTCTGCCTTATTAAAAGAAATTTGTAGTCAGGCATGGTTGTGCATGACTATAATCCCAGCTACTCAAGAGGCTAAGGCAGGAGAATGGCAACTTCATGGCCAGCTTCAGCAATTTAGTAAGACCCTGTCCCCACATTAAAAAAATGAAATACAAAAATAAAAAAGGCTGTGTCTATAGTACCCCTAGATTCAATCCCCAGCACCTTAAAAAAAAGAATTTCACTTGAACAGTGCAATTCAGATACAGAGGTTCATAGCATAATATCTTGTTGTGTTGTTTCTACATTTTATGGATTGCTGTACCCTCTGGCCTTAAAGAGCTTCAGTGAAGTGGACCTTGCTGTTCTTGTATATTTTTTTGGTGCCTGGTGTTTTAGTCAGCTTTTTTGCCACCGTGACTAAAAGATCCAACCAGCAAAATTTATTTGAGGGCTGCGACTAAAAGATCCAACCAGGAAAATTTATTTGAGGGCTGATGGTTTCAAGTCTCAGTCCATAGACAGTCAGATCCATTCCTTGGGGCTCAAGGTAAGGCTGAATATCATGGTGGAGTGTGTGGAAGAGGGAAGCAGCTCACGTGGTGATCTGGAAGCAGAGATAGACTCTACTCTCCAGATATAAAATATATACCTCATAGCCATGCCCCCAATGAACCACTCCTCCAGCCACACCCCACCTGCCTCCAGTTACCACTCAGTTAATCCATCAGGGATTAAAAATTCACTGATTAGGTTAAGGCTATAACTCAGTCATTTCTCCTTCGAACTTTCTTGTATTGTCTCACATGTGAGCTTTTGGGGGACACTTCACATCACAGTTAGAATAATATTCACAATTATTTAGTTTCAGTGTTCAATCACTGTCTGCCTTTTGAGAAGATATTTCCAGCAGGGAGACAGTTATATTACTTCTCTCAGGTATATTGCCTAGCACAGTGCCAGACGCTTCAAGGCCTTGCATTTCCTGCTTCACAGTATCTTACTTGTGATGTTTTTGCGACTGAGGTATCATTAGGGAGGACAGTGGTCTAAGATTATGGAAGTCAGAAACTTAATAGCCCTCATATTCCTTTGCAAGGCCTTGTTTAAGAAGCCTAGGGCTTGGGATCTGGGGAAATTAATCAGATATAAGAATACAGTTACAAACATCCTTAACTCTTGGAAAACTGGGTAATTAGGAAGAATTTTTCAATGACTGGTATCTTTCTATTTTCTTCTCTCATTCCTGCATATCTCATTGGCTTTGAAACATTCTAATTTTTCCTGGTAATTTAGTCAACATTATTAGCAATGTAGCATTGTAGTTCAGATAATAAGCTGTGGATTGAATTGCCTGTGGTCTTGTCCTGGCTCTGCACCTTTCAAGCTGTGTGATTTTTTTTTTTTTTTTTGGTACTGGGGATTGAATTCAGGGGCATTCAACCACTGAGTCACATCCCCACCTGTATTTTGTATTTTATTTAGAGACAAGGTCTCACTGAGTTGCTTAGAGCCTCGCCATTGCTGAGGCGGGCTTTGAACTCACTATCCTCCTGTCTCAGCCTCCCAAAGTGCTGGGATTACAGGCATGCGCCACCGTGTCCAGCTTTCAAGCTATGTGATTTTTGGTGGTCACTTAATTTTTCTGATTTTACTTTCTTCAGTTACAAAATGAAGCTAATAATAGACTATCATAAAGTTCTGATAAAGATGAAATGAATTAATATGCTAAATGTGTTTAGAACAGTGTCTGGAAGACAGTGTGCATTCACTAGGAGCCCAAATAAATAAATTTCATAATTCTGGGATTAAATTAAGGTTATATTTGTTCTATTTTTTTATGTTGTATATATATTTGTGAATTTTAAAAGTGATTAAGGTCTAAAATTCTCTCTTTCTAAAAAGCCAAGAACTACCTTAATAATTCAGATAGTTTAAAAAATTGGGCAGTATAAACCTGAGAAGGATGGAGAAAGTTGACTCCTAGTGTCTTAGGAACTTAAGGTCAAAAATATCCATGGCAAGGAATTTTTAAAACACAAAGTTTTCTGATTTATAATCAAAGTGATTGAAAACTTCACAATCGTTACCCCTGGAGGCTGCATACATTTCAACTTTGCTACAATTGCTCAATAACATGTTAAACCTTTTGGACTTGCCTTCTGGACAACTTCACCATCTTTACAAGGACATCTGCCTTTTTATCTTGTAGTTAAACCTCATTTTAGATTCAAGATGGCATTTCTCAATTTTATCATTTACCTGATTTATTGGACATGACAATGAATAATTTTTTAAAAAAATCCACTGATAAAATGTGAACATGTGGCTGGGCTCTCTGAGGACAATAAAGAGTCTCTGGTGATATTCTTAAAGGTAGGTTTCCAAAACTGTTCTGAACATATGACACCAACATTGGGAAAAGTTGCAGCCTTGCAAGATTATCACTTTAAGGGGGAACAATACCTATTTGGATTTATAAATTCTAATGCTTATTATCTTTTAGCTAAATTTACAGGCTCCTCAGGGGATCTTGTCAATTATTTGCTTTTAAGATTCCTAACTCATTTGAAGCCAAAGTTCATTTGAAAGTGTGAATTCTATTAGCTAAAACAACAACAACAATAAAAAAACCCCCATACTGTGGGGGTTGCAGTCCGCCCCGAGCCAGCGGGTCGAAGGGGCACCCCCACATTCACCTAGCCGTGGAAGTTGGGAAGAGCTGGAGCCCACTAGCCTTCCGTTCCCAGCCCTTCGCCGCCGCAGGACAATCAGACACGCTAGGGAGTCCAGTCAGAGCAGGAACCCATTTATTTGCAGAACAAGCATTCAACTTATAGGGCCTTTCGGCCAATCAGAGATAATGCACGTAGGTAACAGCTGTCCATGTGGCAAGGCATGTAAGCCCCCTGAATTCTGTCCACGAGCTGCACGTTAGTGGAACCAACAGTAAATGTAAACCAATCACATAGTTCCTCCTTCCTCTGTGCCTTTCCCATTTATACACAATGGTTAGTCATAAGGGTGTAGCATAGAGCTAGCTCCCCACACCATACCAAAAACAGAATAAGAAACAAACAAAAAACCTTCCAGCAATACCAATATGCAATCTATTTTTGTCCTTGCTGCAGTTTGCCATTAGGCATTTATCATTCTAATTCTACCTATTCAAAGCCATCATTTCCATCATTAATACTACCTGGATAAACTCTCAGAATGCACATAAGATTGGCTTATGTTAAAAGCATGTTAATGTGGTCATTCATTGTCTTCCATTACAGTGCATTTTTGAAGATGATTCTACAAAGGAGTTGATATTTTCCCAAAGGACTAATAGTGTTGGAAGTTGCACTCCTACCCAATGACTCAAAGGCAAATAAATCAGAGATAGAGTAATACTTCATTATAAAGGGAAATTGTAACAGCCATGTTCTCTACTTTTGTTTAAAACAATACAATTGTATACCAGGTCCTAAAATATCCATAAATATACTGAACTATTGATTATAAAGAGGGTGTCAATGAACAATAAAGTCTTTGTATAGCAAATAAAATTTCTAGTGGTGTGTAAGTTTGGAAACTAATGTCCTACAAATAATAAATAGTGATTATTCGTTTAATTATAATGGTTTTAAAAATCATATGGGATTTGGGTGGAGAGGGATCACAGTGTTCATGTCTCTCAAACTATCTTTAGAAGTTATGCCCTTTTTTTTCCTATTTGCAGATGGATATGTTAAAAAAAGAAATCATACTATTGGCCTTGGACTCACTGGTGTTCAGTACATGTTAATTATGTTGATTCAATCATTCAATAAATATATATTGGACATATGCCATGTTTCAGGTTCTGTTCTAGACATCTGTGCTACTGGAAGTTGAGTAGAAAAGCAGGAATCAGCAAAGGAGGCTGAAAAGGAGTAGAAAGGAAACCAGGTAGGTGTGATATCCTGGAAATCGAAGGGGGAAGATATTTTATGGAATTTGGATAATTTGCACTAGGTAATATGAAGACTAAGAACTGACCATGGTTTATCAAAATGGAGCATCATTTGTATCATCAATAGGAGTGGTTCTGGTGGGAGTGAAGGCTTGACCCAGAGAAGATGGGAGGCTAGAAATTGGAGATAGGAGTTTATACAACTCCTTTAAGGAGGTTTGCTGCAAAGTGCTGAAGAGAAATTAGGTGATAAAGGATCAAGTTTCCAGTGGGAATGGGATGCAGAAAGTTAGTTTTAGAAAAGTGAAATCAGCATATTTGTGTGTTTATAGTGATTTGTGGAAGGATACTTTGCTAATAGAAGAGAAAATAGAGAAGCGAAAGGAGGAGGATCAATGTTCCAGAGTAGGTGTTATGGTTTGAATGTGAGGTGTCCCTCAAAAGCTAACGTGTGAGACAATGGAAGAAGGCTCAGAGAAGAAATGGTTGGAGTTACAAGAGCCTTAACCCAATTGGTGAATTAATCTCCGGATGGGATTAGTCCAGCGGTAACTGAAGGCAGGTAGGGTGTGGCTGGAGGAGGTGGGGCATTGGGGGCACGGCTTTGAGGTATATATATTTGTATTTGGCAAGTGGAGATCTCTCTCTGCTCTCTGATCATCATGTGAGCTGCTTCCCTTTCCCACACACTCTGCCATGATGTTCAGCCTTACCTCGAGCCCCAAGAAATGGAACTTTGGCACAAAACCAAGTGTTTGTTTGGCTATCCATGGACTGAAACCTCTGAAACTGTGAGACCCTCAAATAAACTTTTCTTCCTTTGCAGGTCGGGACTTTAAAGCTGACTAAAACAGTAGGCATGAGGAGATGGGATTTAGTGCACAATTTAGGGTTGGTCTTAGCTAAGAGCACAGAAAATTTATCCATGTTATGAAGGAAGGAGGTAGAGTATGTGGGCACAGATCCCTGAGTAGATTTAGCAGTGGATATTATTTATCCTTTAAAATTTTTTAGAAAATATTCAAAATGTTCTGTATTGTTGTTCAGTATCACACCGAGAAACGATTAGCTGAAAACAATATGTCGCTCAACTTGATACTCTGTCGACAGTTATTAGAATGCTTTACTCTTCTTTGGAAGCTCACTAAAGCACTTAATAGAAAATCTTCGAAAGGTGCTTTGAAATTTCTTTCCTAGATTGAGTATGAAGCAGTTAGGGAATAGTGCTATGACTGAGCTTACACATTAGTTTGACACATCATTGAAAGAACTGGATTCACCTAGGTGTAGTTGTTAATTTAGGACCTTCAAATGATTGCATATATGACTAATGATAAAAATGGAAAATATTAAGAGGTTTGAAATACTGGGTCAGGCTACCAACTGACCTATCAGTGGTGATGTTCTTTCAGCCTCAACCTTAGCTTCAAGGGTAGCTTGATGAGACTTTTTGTTTTTTGTGGTACCAAGAATTGAACCCAAGATCTCGCACATACTAGACAAATGCTATACTACTGAGCTACATCGCCATGCCAACCCTTCTCTTCTTTATCTTAGTGATGGAAAGATTATAAAGTGCATGGCATTAAAATGTAAGGATGTATTTGGAGAAACATTACATAAATTTTCATGCACTTATACTAGTTTATACATTGTGTTAAAGGGGGGAAATATTAATATTCATTTAGTATTTAATAAGTAGATGTATACCTATGGTATATAAAATTCGTGCCAAGTTCTGTAGTGATATTATTTAATATCAAGTGGAATTCACTGCCTTGAATTAAAATGAGAAATATAGACATAAATTCTATAGTTACTTAAAGAAAAAAGTCACCATAGGCTAGAATATTTATGGAAAACTTCTTGGATGCAAAAAGGTGGAACTTGGGTTGGAACTTCAAACCAAGTGTTTGTTTTGGCACCTGAGATAAGAAAAGGACATATCTGAACTGAACAAAATGCTTGGCACATATTAAACACTTAACAAACACCTGTTTGATCAATTTGGCTTTATAATATATGAAAATATTCAAATCTTTGTTCCAGTTCTTCGAAACTGGCAAAAAGTGGCAAGCCAGTGGAGAATGAACATGAATATCTGTATCTATATCTATATATGAGTTAAAAATTCAGCTTTGCTAGCATTATCCAGTGTTAATGATTAGAAACCTAACATTGGCCCAAATTGAAGGGATTATGAATCCTCTGAAGGTTTCATGAAATGTTCTAATGAAAGTGGCAGATTTCTGGAAAAGACTGAACAACCAAAGTAGAAATACTTTTCTTATCCATCTTGATCTAACTGGGAATATTTTCCTTGGAAAATGAATGGTACAATTGAGAGTATATATTCTTTTAAAAAATTGACATGTTCAATAAGAATGAGCATGGAATAATTAAATGATTATAGGAAAGAGACAAAGAATAGTTCTTCAGTTGACCTTGAGGCTCTGTTACTAGCACTGGTAGCTATACTATTTCAATCTCCAGCTATTTCTCCATTGCCGAAGGAAAATATCTTATTCTCAGTCCTGAAGCAAGCACCGTCTATTTCCAAATCAGCAGACTGCTCAAAGTGATGCCAACTGTTTTGTTTATAAACCTTACTGTTTGTCAAATTGTAGAAGTATGCTTATATTTTTCCAAAGAAGAAAGATATTTTCTTTGATTTTGCAATATAATTCTGATGTGTGGTAGAGTTAAAATTTTTCTGTTAGATTATGGATGTGTAAATGACTGCCAGGAGATTTTGTTCAGAGTCCGATTTCCTATATAGCTCATCATTTATTTGTAGGAAAAGCTTTCCAATTCAATCCGTTAATTGAAATTCTTGAAGAAAGTCCCTAAGAGTTTAACTCAAGTGGACTAGAAGTTAGAGACTACTTAAAAATCATGCTGAATTTTATCCACTGAAAAAGCCCAGATCTGAATGTGAATTGAAAACAAGGGAGACCAATGTTTAATAAAATGAGCAATCTGCAATGGCCTGAAGGTAGCTGTGTGTGGAGCACAATATTCAGGCAGCCTTGTGAGAATGGGTAATATTTAGATAGCTCATAATTCATAAAAGATAGCATCGAAATGTTATCCAGCTTGATTTAGAATAGAGGATACAATGATGAGTGAGGTTTGATAGATCCGTGGAAATATCTGTGATTAAAGAACTCTGTCAAGGGAATAAAGCAGATGATGGTGGCAAGGGGGATGATATTTGCATAGCAAAAGCTGAATACGTTACCAGCAGCTGTTGGTCTTCTTGAAAACCTGAAAAAATAATGGGCTTCACCTAGCTCTCTAATCCAATGACACTAGCAATTAGCTGTTTCAGCTCTGTGGTTTTTAAAAGATCATTCAGATGCTTCTGTGAAATAGGTATTTAAAAGATTGGACCAGGTTAACAGAAATACAGATTTGGTTAGCCTGAAGGGACACTCTGTCTCTCTCTCTCCATCTCTTATAATGTTATAGCTGAATTTAGAATGCAGTTAAGTCCTGCCCTTCATATCCTGTTTGGCTCATCCTAAGGCTATCAACTGACAAAACCAATTGCTGAAATTAAAAAAAAAAAATCAGCCTTGAGTCCTTGGGCACTGCTAGGGTTCTTCTATTTAGGGTAATATTGGAAATCATAGTATGTAGATGGTTCACAAAACCAAGGCTTAAAATAGCTTGTAAATTATGGGTAGCGGGTGAATACAGTAATTCCCATTGAAACACATCTAAGCTTTCTATTTGCTTCTCTACTCAGATCACATCCAGATAGTCCCCAGTTGATTATCAATCACTTTTTTAAAAAGAATATATTGGTGTAGTAAGAGGGTTTGATTGTAGCTGGCTTTCAAATACCAATAAAGAAGGAATATTTTATTACTAATTTTCATGTTAATTTGGCTTGAGAGTAATTTTAGGGTTGGTCTAAAATAGTATTTTGGTCTTGTGAATATCTGTTGAACTTCAGAATTGTGAAAACAATTTCAGAATTTTAGAGGATTTTTTCATTGCTGTTACTTCTTTGGATAGAAGGAAAGAGAAAGAAATAATGTACTATAAGAAACTGTGTGTGTGTGTATGTGTGTGTGTGTGTGAGTGAGAGAGAGAGAGAGAGAGAGAGAGAGAGAGAGAGAGAGAGAAAATATAACAGATATTTCTTCAGACTTCATTAGCCTGTTTTATTCCTAGAATGCAAGAATATTAAGAAATGATAATTTCCCGGTATATGAATATATTTCCAGACCATTCAGTCCCTTTTAATTTTACTTAGATGCTAGATATTTCTCTGTCAGAATCCTCTAAGAAAGAAATCTCATGTAGCCTTAGTTTTTCACTTTGTATGTTTTTCTAATCCATTCATTGCCAGTGGTGCTTTCCATGGTCTAACATTCTTTTCTACAGGGCTACCTTTCCTGAGAATATTTCCTTGTCGATTGGTGGTATAAACTAATCCCAGGCTCTAGGCTCCAGGCTCCAGGCTGCAAGCTAGATAGAGCCCAGCCTACCTCTGCCTCGCTGGACCAAAGATTTAGTTTTATGTTCTTGTCTCTGCCTGAGCTGAAGGACTGGAAGTTCCCTAAATGTCAATCCTGCACATGTGCTTTTCCTGGGAATTCTTTTTTTTCTCTTTAGTTTCAGATAAGTTACCTGAATTATTTTGTCACTGGCCCAATTCAATTTGACTTATATTTTTTCTACTGAAGTTTTGGTGTACATAAAGTAGCGACTGAATTGGGATGTAAAGAGAAATGTGAAATATGAATATGAATAACCATTGACACAAAGGACTTATCAGTAAAGCAATGGAATGCAGAGTTCTATTGATCATCTTTCCTTCATCAACAATACTGTTAAATAGTGCATCTAGAAATATAGATACTGCAGACTTGCTGTTGTTCAAGCTGTGGAGTCATCCTTGATTCTTCTTTTCCCTTTACTTCTCATAGCTGCAGCAGACATGATTTATTGTCCAAACTAGAACACTGTTGAGAATAAAAGAGATTTTAACTGTAAAAGGAATTGGGACAAAGAAAGAAATCAGTTCTGTCCCAGGAAAACATGAAATGTATGATTATCGTATCCATAACTAAATCAGCAAGATTTGTTGGCTTTACCTACAAAAGCATATGTTGAACATACCCATTTGTCTTTGTCTCCACTGTTACAATCCAAATCACCACCATCTCTATTATGTACTGCTATAGCAACTCCAAATGGATGTTTCAATTCTTGCCCTCCTATGATTTATTTTCTACACAGAAGCCAAAATAATGTTTTACAAATTAGATCATTCATTCCCCTTGCTCAAAACTTCTCCAAGGTGTTGCTTTATCCTTAGGAGAAAATTCATACTACTTCTCTGGCCTACAATATTTTACCTACTTTTTGTAGGTCATCCCAAATCAGTATTCTGGAGATTCATTCCAGTGGGTCTTCTTTCTGTTCCTTCAACATGCAAAGCTCAGGCCTGCTTCAGGCACTTTGCATTTGTTCTTCTTCTTGCCTGAAATGCATGCCCCAGGTTTTACCTCTCTGATCTTTCTTATTCAGTTTCAAATAGCACCTCTGCTGAGCACTTAAACTCAATCCAATGTTGTTTTCACCTTTCCTTCAGTCACTCCCAGTCATATTCCTTAACAGCACTTCTTGTTCTCTGAAATTATGCTGTTCTACTTTTTTTTGTTATAAATATACACAACATAAAATTTATCATTTTAACCATTTTCAGCGTCACGTTCACAGACACTAAGTTCATCCGCATTGTGCAACTGTCACTGCTTCTCCATCTCTCCAAACTGCAGCTTCCAACATTAACTCCCCATTCTTCCCTCCTCCCAGCCCCTGACAATCATTTTTGTACTTTTTCTGCAAATGACTCTGATTACTTTAAGTACCTCATATGAATAAAATCATAAAGTATTTGTCTTTTTGTGACTGGCTTATTTTACTTAGCATAATGTTGTCAAGGTTAATCCATGTTAGCATGTGTTGAGTTTTCATCATTATTAAAGCTGAATAATATTCCATCAGATGTGTGCACCACAGAATGTGGCATAATACAGAATGTGGTGTAATAACATTCCACCTTCTCTTTATCTGTCAATGATCACTTGGGTGACTTTTACCTTTTGGCTATTTTGACTTTCAGTGCTCTGAAAATAGGTGTAGAGATAATGGTTCACATCTTTGTTGTTATGGTTTGGGAGTGAGGTGTCTACCAAAAGCTCATGTGTGAGACAATGCAAGAAGGTTCAGAGAAGAAATGATTGGGTTATGAGAGTCTTCACTCAGTCTGTGAATTAATCCTCATGATGGGATTAAAATGAGTGGTAACTGTAAGCAGGTGGGGTGTAGCTGATGGAGGGGTTCATTGTGGGCATGCCTTTGGGGTATATATTTTGTATCTGGTGAATGGAGTCTTTCTCTCTGTGCTGTCTGATTCTCATATGAGCTGCATCCCTCTGCTATGTTTTTTTGCCCTGATGTCCTGCATCACCTTGAGCTCTGAGGAATAGCGCCTGCTGGATTGAGACCTCTGAAACAGTGAGCCCCCAGTTCTTTTAGTCACAGCAGCAAAAAAACTGACTAAAACACTTGTTCTTGACACTTTTGGGTATATACTCTGAAATGGAATTGCAGATTTATGGGAGTTCTATTTTTTGCTTTTTGGGGAGTTGCCATACAGTTTTCTATAGCAGATCTACCATTTTATATTCCCACCAATAGTGAGCAGAGTTTCAATTTCTCTGCATCTTTACCAACACCTGCTATTTTCTTTTTTCGTGATAGTCATCCCAAATGAGTGTAAAGAGGTATCTCATTATGGTTTTGATTTGCATTTCCTTTGTGATAATGATGTTGAGTATCTTTTCATGTACTCATTGGCCATTTGTTCATCTTTGGAGAAATGTCTATTCATGCCTTTTCTCATTTAAAATATTTTTTTTAATTATTGTCGAATTGTACAAGTTCTTTATAAATTCTGGATATTTATATCTTAAATATATGATTTTCAAACATTTATCTCCCATTCTGTGGGTTGCCTTTTCACTTGTGGATCGTGTCCTTTGATGCAGAAAAAAATTTAACTTTGAGGAAATCCAGATTATCGATTCTTTCTTTTGTTTTCATTACTTTTGATGTCATACTCAAGCAATCATTGCCAAATCTAATGTCATGGAGTTTTTCCCTATTTTCTTCTAAGAACTTTATATTCTAGCTTTTATATTTAGGTCTCTGATCCATGTTGAGTTGCTTTCTTGAATAGGTGCATGATATCTGTTTTATTTTTTGATTTTTGTCACTCCAACAAAATTCAAGTTCAATGAGATTGTGGACCAGGCCTGTCTTACTTTGCACTGTATCTCCAGTCCTTCAGTGGAGATTGGCACATAGCAAAACATGAGATGCATAGACATAACAAAACATTCAAGTGAAGTATCTACAACAGTAATGTTTATTTCTCAGAATCATAGAGTCTTGTGCCAGCTTGAGAATTAATTAATAAATTCTATTTACCTTCTAGGATTGCTTTCTTCTGCTGCTTTTGCTTCTTTATCCCCACTCAAATTAGAATAAACACAACAAACATAACATCAAAAACTGTTCTGTCATAGAAATGAGGCAATGAGCTTCAGAATAGATTTCTTATCTTTATATTTCATGTCAGATATCTCTTCACTGCAAACTTAGTTTCTCTATATAACCTGGGGAAATCAGTCCTATTTATGATTCTTAGAATATAAATGTAAATAATACATTTAGAATACCATATTTAGAATACTATGTAAATAATTTGACTAAAAATGAGGAAATGGACCTAAAAATCTCAGTGTTGCCTTTTTAAATAATTGATTGATATTTAGAAAAATACTTTCTTTCCACCACCTACTCCTCACCCCCAGGAAAATTATTTCATATTATTTGTTAAATACCTACTGATGGAGGCAGGGAGATGTGATTTAAAAAACAAACCAACCAACCACAGCTTCCTTAAAGAGAGGCTGGGGGTACTAAAGGGAGGATCCAGGGCTCTGTGCCCTAGAACAGTGGAAAACAACCTTGTTCAGCTCAGGCTGGGGTAGTTGCTCTGGATGGCTGTGGAGTAGGTCCATGGGGAGCTGATCAGTCACAAAAGAAGCATTTATTTTGGAGAGGGGTCTGAAGACCAACAACACTAAACTTTTCAGTTCTTAGTGGGAGTGACAACTAAGCAATTCCTCATGAATTCTGAAACTTGAGGTCATGTGTGATGAAGGCATTAGTTTCTGAGGCATCTCAAACAGGTTTAATTTTTCTAGAAAAAGAGAGACTTTAATATTTACAAAACATAAAAAGGAAAGAAAGAAACTTTAATATTCCTTTAGTTCAGTTTACCAGAAGAACTTTATTTTGAGTATACCCTCAGCTTCCTGTGGCATGGGGGAACCACTGGTATATCAGAAAAGACTCAGGACATATTTGAATTGATGTCAACATGTCTGGACTCAAGTTTATCCTCCACTGATGTTTTTTTTTAAATATTTTTTTTAGATACTGATGGATCTTTATTTTATTCATTTATTATTTATACGTGGTGCTGAGGATCGAACCCAGTGCCTCACTCATGCTAGGCAAGCACTCTACCACTGCGCTACAGCCCCAGCCCCAGCCGCCCACTGATGTTTTAAAAATATGACATTTATTTTGAAATTTATCAATGGGTTATCTGGGTGGATTTTAGAGTGTTTCTTAAAGCTTCTGTGGTTCAGATATGTCTGAGAACTACCACTTCTTAGTGTAGTCTTTACCTCTCTGTTTTGTGATCATCTAAACACCAGGCCTGCTAATGAGGAAGGAAAAATTCAACAGATCTAAATCAGCCACAGGAGGGAGAACTTGCCTTTGTCTATTTTCTTTTTCTCTTTTGGGGGGAACAAAATTTTTCTTCTTATAAAAATTATAGTAAACTTATGTCCAAAATGACTCTCACGTTTTGGCAAACATTTTTAGCTCTGCATTTGTGAAAGGCCTTTCCTACTTCTCAAATATGACTCTGCACAGCCTTGTTCAGCATTGTTCATATTCCTTCTCCACCTTTGTACTGTACTCATAATTAGAGAAGAGCAAATGGAAAAATGCTAATGATTTTCATAATTGGGCTCATTATTTAAACAAGTATTAGATAAGCTGTTAGGTATTTAAGTATTAAGCATATAATTGGGAAGTGGTTTTGTGGTCTCAAAAAGCTTTCCTGTAAACAGATTTGAAAATTGTCGGAGGAAAAGGAATGTAATAAGGTGAGAGAAAATATTAGAAAAATGTAGTGCAGTTGCCAGATGATTTTGTCTGTCTTTGCATACCTACTACAGAATTTGATGAAAGGTTGGTTTTTTAAAAAATGTACTGTATACTCATACTTAAACCATAAATCTCTTGAATTTGAAGTTCAGTTTAGAAATGCCCTGGGAATATTGATGCATTTCATCTTGTATGTGTCTTTTGAAACACACACGTTCAAGCACACACACAATGAGAACAAAACATTACCCAAGTAACGGTCACAGTGTGAGAAGAATTCAAATTGGTAGATAGAAAGTAAAAAAAATTATACCAATGTTAAGGCTGCTAATACAATGTAAATGTTCTAAGTATCCTAATGATAATCTGTCAGGTCTCCAATGCACTGGTAACTCTTACACTAATTTCTCAACTATTTATGAAGGCATTGCCATAGAAAAAGTATGTTTTAAAAATATATGACACTTTTCTTTGTCTTATGCTAGAACTTTGGGACACAACCTGAAATTCTTAATGGCAGAACAAAATTTTATTTGTAAATCATGTTCTTGTATTTGTGATAAAATGTGGTTTATGTTTGCAACTTTAAAAGCACTGTTCAGACTGAAATTGACAAAAACTCACCCCCCCAATTTTTTTTTTGGATGGGGGACAGGACTGAGATGTTACTGAAGGACAGGAACATTTCAAAAGATAAAACTTGATGTATGTAGCACACATCCCAGAGAAATGTTTAGTTGGACTTTGCCTGAAGGTTGTGCAGCAAGTATTTTTTTTACTTTTGGGAGACTCCTTTCTTCTCTTCTGATAGCAGGAAGGGTAAAGGACATATAGCCATCACCATTCTGAAAGTTGAAAGAAATTTGGCAGTGCATTTTCTGCCAAAGAAATGACTCAGATCATAGTTATATCAGATCATACCAGATTTAGGTCAGAGGAGATTGCTACTTTAGCTTACAATTCCATTCATGAATCAAAACATGTAATTCAAAAGTTTCCTGGTGCCTGTAATTTAGAGGATATTCAACAAATGTTGAGGCGACAGTCTACTGGTTAAGAACCTGTATTCTGGAACAATATCGTGAGGATTTAAATCTCCTTTCTACTATTTACTGACTGTGTAATCTTGGGTCAATTTTGTATTTTTTCCCCTTAGTTTCCTCATTTATGAAAGGCACTTGATGATAACGCCTACTCTCAAAGGGTTGTTTGTTGCGAGGAGTAAATAGGAAAAAATCCAGTATAGATCATGGTAGACCTGTAGTTATTGTTATGTCAGTGTTAACTGTTCCTTTTAATGAATGGATAGGGGCTGTGTTTTAAATTTATGTTGAATATTCTACAGAATTCAATTGCAATGTTCTACTCTGAAGAGTGGTGACTGCTATTTACTTCTACACATGGTATAATTACTATCTCCTTTCCTTGACCTCATATCCCACATGAAAAGACTCTGCAGATGCTGAGGTTCTCCCTAGAGCCTTTCTCCTTGGAAGTAATGTCTAGATTTGACCAGCTTCATGAGGGCAGGCCTGTGTCTTGCCATTGGAACAGCCTCAGCCCCTGAGTGCCTGGAGCTGTCTAGCACTTAGCAGTGCTCAAAATCAGTTGCATCATCAAGCGCTGTGGGCTATGCTCTATGGAAATCAAGATACACAAGGTGATTTGTACACTTAAAAAATAGCTCCTGACTACTAAAGATGACAGGAGCAATAGTGGTACAGGAAGCACCTCAGGCTGCATGAGAAGGAAATTGGAATCTGTTTTTGGTTCTGTTCCTAACTGGCTGTGGAAAAATCATTTAACCTTTCTCAGACTCTTGTTTTTTGCTACCTGTGAAATGAAAACACTAATTGATGCTTTACTCATTTTACATGGATTTTTGATGATGAAATTAATGTGGTGATAATTGTAAAGATAACTAGAAAAGTTAGGGATGATTAGGTAATTGCAAAGGTACTATTTTAATTCTAGAAGTAGAAGTAATATTTAGGAGGATGTTTTAGGAAAGAGCAAATAGGTTGTTAAAGGTTTAGGGGGCTGTTTTTTCATGAACTGGATGTAGACCCTTTGGGGGATTAATGGAAAGTAGTTTAGAGCTGTTTTTTTTTTTATGTATATTGCCTTGTAAATTTTATAATATAAATATGTTACATATGTTCATAACATATTGAAATCATGGTTTTATAAATTATGAAGATGAAGGCTCCCAAATTACTGATATAATAGATGGACACTGAATAATGTATAGATTTTAGAATTTTGTAAAGTTAATACATGAGGCAATGAAAGAAGCCATGATAGTATCCTCATGTCTGTGATTTCCTTTCCCATTTTCCCCTCATTTTCCTGCCCAGAGGCTAAATCAGTTTAGCACATGGTTGTGATTTAAAAAAAATCTATTATTAGTAGGAAAAGTAGTATAGACAGAATGTTTAGGTGGCCCTCAATATTCCTTGTGTATATCCTTATATAATTCCCTGCCTTCTAGTGTGGGCCTGAATTGTGAATATAATGGGACTTTAAGATGGCTGTATTACCCTTGGTGAGCTTGACCCAATCAGGTGAATACTTACCCTTAAAAGGGATTGGAATTCTTGGAGGAAGATGTTCAAAATGAGCGAGATTTTTTTTCTTTTTGTTTTTGGCACAGAGAGAATCTCTGTTGCTTGTTTTGAAGATGGAGGAAGCCACATGGCAAGAAATGTGGCTGTCCTTTGGAGGCTGAGAGCTTCCTCTGCTGACTGCCAGCTATGAATTGGGGAGCACAGTTTTACAAGTGAAGGAACTGAATTTTGCCATGACTCCATGGCCTTGAAAAACAACTTTGCCTGAAGATGTGAAAACAGCTTGGTAGACAGACACCTTGATTCTAGCCTGTGAGACCTGGGCAAAGAAGCCAGTCTCTTTGTCCCTGGATTTTTGACCCATAGAACTGACCTAATAAATTGATATTACTATAAATTGCCAAGTTCATGGCAACTTGTGATGCAACAGTAGGAAATAAAGAAAAGGGAAGAAATTGGCTTCGCCATGAGCATACTACTGATTTCCTTTTTGTGAGAAATGCCATTTGATAAAAGTTCATAGGTTGGACCACATGAATCTAAATATCCCAGAAGTAGTTTGAGACAGGAATGCTGACTTTGGATCATGGATTTAGTAAATATAGTTCATCAAGCCATGGTATTGCCTATAGCCTCTCAGGCCTATCAAGAATATTAAATATCAAGAATATTAATTGATAAAATATGTATTTATAAACAATTTTAATTCATGCTCTATTTATGTCCATTTATTACTCTACCCCTGTGATTTGGGCAAAGGTGAGTGATAGCTGATTGAAAGATTTTCTGTGAGTCAGATTTGGGGAGGTGAGCGTGTGTGTAGTGGGACTGGATAGAGAAAAGAAAGATTTGAGGCTAAACAGAAATTCAAAGTCTCTGTGTGTGTGACATCAAGGATTTCCCTAGGCTCCTGCCTGCATGGATGACTTTGGAGGAAAGAGGCTTGTAAGGGCGATGTTAGTGTATGAGGTCCTGAAGACCTGAGATTGGAGAGAGGAGCACCTGCAGATAACCACATGGCTTTGTGAACAAAGTTTGACTGTGGGCAACATTTGAGTCCTATATATATATAGAGAGAGGTTATAGTTAGAAAATAAAGATTATTTTTGAGAAAAAAACATGACATTCCCATAAGCTGGTTGCATGGATCTTAGGGGCGATATGAACTGGGGTAGAAGATTTTAGCATGCCTCCCTCTTCCTCTTGAAGCTCATGGCATTGTCTTTGTGATAATGAAGGCCACAAGTCATAATGGAATTGTCCAGAGAAACACTGATAGAGCACTGGTGAAGATGGGAACTCCTCACCTAGGGGAGAACACAAGAGGACTATCAGATTATTTGGATGTAGGTTAGGGAGTAGATATAAGATATAGCAAATTAGGATGTTCATTTTTGAGGTCCCTGTGATATGGAAGTATTAAAATACAAATTGAGGACTTAAATGAGATTTGTGTGGAAGATGTGGATTTTGACAATTGGTATATCAGTGCCAACTGAATTCATGCATGTGGATGAGGTCATCTTAGGGAAATATATGGGATAATAAGAAAAGAACTCCAGAGAAAAACAGCAGTGCTAGAAAGTACTGTGAAGTTGTCAGAGAAGTTTGGGGGAGAACTGGGACAAAGTGGTATACTAAAAGTCAAAGGGCAAAAGAGGTCTGAGATCTTTATAAAATTTCTTACATGCTTTATAATACCTGTTGCCTAACTTTGGAGGGATCTAATGATCCAGTCATTCAAAGAAATTACTTCTTAGAAATCAACCACTTTTGATGCTCATCCACACTTGTCACCAACCATATCATTTTCCTTTTAACAGTCTAGAAGGAAGTAACCAACCATTTCCTCTTTTATAATTAAATAATCATCACTTGCTAATTGAAAAAGGAACTTTAATTTTTAATTTACTCTTATGTGAAAGATAGCTTACGCAATGACTTTGAGTCAAAATATCAGTGACTATTTCTTTATCAATTAATAGGAACAACACAGAATAAAAGCATCCTCATTATACCATGTTCATATGTGTTTTGGCTTCTGAGATTACTGGTATCAGATTAATTGAAAGAAGTGTCTTTCTTTATACAGTCGGTTTTAAGAAGAGATCTACTTAAGTCAGCCAACAATCGTTCTCTAAGTCGGTAATTAATGAACTTAATAACTTATATAATGTTCAGTTATTCCTTTTGCAGTTAACAGATCCATAAATGATTACCTGGGATTAGAGGAATATGCAATATTTTCATTTATATTAAGTATCCCAGAAAGCTAATCACCTTAACCTACGCTTATATATTGAGGAACTTAAAACTCATTGATGTTTCAGTTTTTAAAAAAATTTGACTCATGAGCTTTTTTCTTCTTTTCAGAAGTTCCAGTTTCATAGTATTTTTTCCCCAGAGACTTTGATGCTGCTCAGAGCAGCAATTTCCATCTTCAGTGCTTTTTAAAAAAGCTATCTTATCTGGATACTGATCTAAAAAGATACTTACAGGGATAAGAATTAAACTATAGCTTCATTTCTCTTGCTTTGTGTGCATAATAATAGAACTATTGGCTAATTGTGTGGAAGGCATTAGTAGAAACTGTTTCCTGTTCCCTTCCTTTGGGGTGTAGGGCATATAATGTAGGTACAGCATGAGACTGCTCAAAGAATGCTGAAGGCTCTCTTCAGTACACGTGGACTTACATGTGGTGTTAACTTTTGCAAAAGAATTTGGAAGCATAATGAGGAAAACATTAGACGTGTTAGTGAAGATACCTTGAAAACCCGTAGGAAAACACGAGGAAGCAGAAACAAATATATATCTGAACTGTCAAGTCAAGAATAACACTTTGGGGAAATGCAGGCAGGACAGAAAAAAGATTTTCAGACAAGTTCTGCAGCTTTTGCACTGGAAATATTTTAATTTGAATTGATAATAATTGTGCATGTTTATGGCATATGATATGATGTTTTGACCTATGTATACATTGTAGAAAGATTTAATCAAAATGATTAACATTAAATCAATTTCTATTTTGAATGCCTTAAATCTCACTCAGTTATCCTGCTAATAAAACCTGAAGATAATTTGGAAGTTTTTTCCTAAGAGACTTTAAACTTACACTTTTTAATTTTTCTTCTCATATTTCTATATATGTCTGTGGATCTTTCATGATACTACAGATTTCACCACAAACACTTAAATATGTAGAAGCATGAAAGTTCGATCCTAGCTAATTTTTAATATAACCAAACCAAGCAAAATTCACTTCTTGTTTCAAATGTGAAGAAAGGCAGACGTCTAGTGTGGGTCAAATCAGCTTAATTTTACATGTGAAACATTAAAGATATGTTGTCATAGGCAAGAGTATGATGTAGTCTAAAGAATATAGCAAAGCCAGTTAATAACTGTGTGTTATTTGGCAAGTCACTTAACTACTTTGAATTTTTATTTAGGGTTTACAAAATAAAAGGAACATAACAAGAATCAAGTGAGAATTTTTTTTGAAATGCTTTGTAAGTCATAAAATTCAAGTGTTAAAACCATATAATTGAAATGTCATTTATCATTAGTAAGATAATAATCACAACACAATGGTTTCATTTATAGCTCATGTGGGTGTTCTTATATTTTGGTTTGTACTTACTCTTTGCTTTTTGGTACTGAAGTTTGAACTCAGGGATACTCGACCACTAAGCCACATCCTCAGCCCAATTTTTTTTTGTTTTATTTTGAGACAGGGTCTCACTGAGTTGCTTAGTGCCTCATCATTGCTGAGGCTGGCTTTGAACTCACGATTCTCCTATCTTAGCCTCCCAAAGTGCTGGGATTACAGGTGTGTACTTACTTACTTACTGGGCCTAGCTTGTACTTACTCTTAAGAGATTAATGGATTAATGAGTAAAAACAAAGGCCCATGTTGTTAACAGACTATAAAACACATGCATGTGTGTATGTGTATGTGTGTGTGTATGATGTATTAGAGTTGGTAATTTACTATGACAGATAGACAGCAAATGGTGAAATAATAGTCACAAACTAAATGTGTTCATTTGGCGTACAACTCTGCTCCTTATAGTTATCTAGGAACAGAGACAAAGTGGCCATTTTAGTTATGAGAAAGGCGAGGAAGTCCAATCTGG
The DNA here is from genome assembly GCA_028644305.1 of Xerus rutilus. Classification (NCBI taxonomy): domain Eukaryota; kingdom Metazoa; phylum Chordata; class Mammalia; order Rodentia; family Sciuridae; genus Xerus; species Xerus rutilus. Next base: position 50,059,102 of record CM053403.1, read on the forward strand.
GTCCATGGTTTGCACTCAAGAAAGCAAGGTGAAATTTTCCCATACTGATCCTACCCAAATTCATTGTCAAGAGCTGGAACATTTGGCTACACTTGGCTAAAAGGGAGGCTGGGGACATATAGACTCTAACTTGGTATCTATATCCCACCTACAAATTTGTTATCAAAAGAACAACTGATTTTAATGGATAGCTAGTATGTTCACCATGATGAATACTGCTTTTTCCTTATTTCCCTATTCATGGAATTCATAGTACATCGATGATTTACCTATTAAATAAAGTGTCTTGTAGGTAGTGTATTTGAGTATGGCATATGTAAAGTACCCATATAGTAGCTGTTATTAACACATAAACATTTCATTTGATAACAATGAACAAGAGTGTTGAACTCTTGGTACAAAGCTTGGTATATGAAAATGTAATAACATATTACATCCCTCTTTCATGTGTAAAACGTTTCCTGTAGTCATTGAATATTTAAAAATTGTGGAGACAAAAAGCTGTCAGTACTGCCATGTATAAGCTTGCTTTATGTTGTCTGTTGTAAGATAAACTGATGATTGAAGGGTGTGACTTTAGAGACAAGAGGAAAAAGAATTTTGTATTTTCAGAGTATTCTGTATCTATGGATTAGTTAGGTTTAAAAAATACTTTGGAATATATAATGTCTTACTGAAAATTCTTCATAATTAACAAATTTATCATCACTTTATAATTTTTGTGAGTTATGAATTAGCTTATGAGACATATCACTTCCCAAACAACTAAATTACATTAGAGTCTAAAATTTGAGGAGTTTAAAATAGTCTTTCCTTTTAAATGAGCCCTTCAATTTCAAAATGAAACAGTATTAAATATTGGAATTTTAGTAATGCAAAATTAAACCACTTAATGACATATGCTGATAAAACTCTGTGTTGTCCTGCTGGCTGGAATGCTGTGGTGCCTGGTGTTCTATGTACTGCCTGGGCATAGAAACCGAAAGTCAATATTAGCTTTGCCACCATTGTGTGTGTGTGTGCCGGGGGTGAGATTTAACTCTGGAAAGGAAAGGAATAATAATATGTATAACACTTATCACTATGTTGCATCAGTTAGTTATTATGTATTTAATGAAAAATAGTTACACCACTATTTTAATGCTCTGCTAAGCAAATTTGTATCTATGAACCTCAAATTCAGCAGGCACACTTTAAAAACACTTTTATTCTATACTATAACATAGTCAAGACAGACAGAAATCTAATTTTTTTCAGCAGTGAGCATGTGTGAGGGCTTTTCTTCTTATTAGGCACAGTTCCAGCTCTCTTGCCATTCTATAGGAGAATGTATTTCCATCCGTATAGTGATAGCATAGGAAGAGATCTCAGTGCCCTGTGGTTCATGGCCAGTCATTTTATCATGGCAGACAACAAACTGTTTGGGGTACCTATTGTTTGATCAGAAATGTATCCAGCAAATTATAAAAAATAGGGAGGCAGTAATATGAGTTTTGAAGTTAAGTAGACCTAAAGTCAAATCCTGGCTCTGTCACTGTGCAATGCTATCTGTACAAGTTCCCTTTTCTGAACATGAGTACTCTCATCAACCTTCCAGATAGGCCTGGTAGCAAGACTAAATTGAAGAAGGATACACACAGAGTAATCATGACATCTTTAGACAGCGTGTTTAGGGTAAGATCTCTGTGGTATTTTCTCAGATTCCAGTCTTTATTCTTGGCCTCTGACGCTGATCTGTACTTCCTATTTTTGTTTTCCATAACCTGTAAACTAGATGAGGGCCCTTCCTGGTATCAGAAGCACTATCTTGGATTAGTTGCTTTTGTTTTTCCTCTGTCCTCTGAGTGGTTCTGATGGCAAGGATTGTAAAGGTCTCAGTGGCTTCAGATGGGAACATTTTTCAGGTTGATGGACTTCCTCTTATCAACTAAGAACTGTGTTCTCACACTGATTTCTTTTTCTAACCAAACAGTCTTCATTGCACAAGAATAACCTGTCCTTGGGGCTGGGGTTGTAGCTCAGCGTTAGAGCGCTTGCCTCGCATGCGTGGGGCCCTGGGTTCGATCCTCAGCACCACATACAAAGCAATAAAATAAAGACATTGTGTCCATCTACAACTAAAAAAATATTTAAAAAAAAAAAAAAAAAGAATAACCTGTCCTAGCATGAAAGCCCCTTTGCCAGTTGACCAGAGAATGTATTAGCTTTTTCACTTTGCTTCATTTATTTTGATCATGCAGTGTTTTCCCCTTTGGAATAGGTCATTTTAATGTTGAAACTACAAGATGTTGTTGCCCAATGATGTTGATCTTGATGTGCATCTTCAAAGGTGCAACTTGGTCTAAGTCCGTATACTGGAGAACAATAGATGTGACAAAATAGTGCCTGAAGCATAATATTGGAAGTTTAGTCTCATTGCCTATCATGATGCTATCAATTTTTATGAATATCAGAGTGGTAAAGTATGCTACTTGATAAAACATAAGAACTAGTATGCCTCGGTACCTCAAATGGAATACTGTATTCCCCCTCCCCCAAGTTTACTTTTTCTAGCTCTCCTCATCTTAGTTCCAGCACCATCGTGCACTCAGTTGTCCAAGACAAATATCTAGAAGTTAGTTTTGTTCCTCACATTTATTATACCATTCAGGTATGATTAACGATTAATATGACTCAAAATATGTTTCAAATGTGCTCCTCTTTCTCCTAACATTCCAGTCTCAAGTTAGCATCATCTCTCTTTAGAATCCTTCCTCGGATTGTTGTTTTCCAACAATTGTTTCTTTAAAAATTTTTTATTGGTGCATTATCATTATATATAGCAGTGGGATTCATTATGTCCTATTCCACATGCATATAACATAATTTGATCAATTTCGTTCCCCAGTACCTTCCCTTTCCTTCCTCTCCTCCCTTTCCCTGGTCAGCTTACTTTACTCTACTGGGTCTCCTTTCTATTGTTGTTATTGGCTGTTGTGAATTGTGTGGCTATAAACACGGGTATGCATGTGTTGCTATAGCATGCTGATTTTAGTTCTTTTGATTAAATACTAAGGATTGGATAGCTGGGTTGTATGATGGTTTCATTCCTTGTCTTTTGAGGAACCTCCATGCTGCTTTCCAAAACACTTATACTAATTTTGCAACACCACTAATAATGTGTAAGTGTTCTTTTTGCCCACATCCTCTTCAGCATTTATCAACAATTCATTCTTTATAGAGTAGCTGGGGCAATGTTTTAAATATATCAATGGGATCATGGCTTTCTCCTGCATAAACTCTCTCAAAGTTTTCTACCTTAACTTGAAGAAAAATCTGCTCTCCTTACTCAGGCTTATGAAGTCCTACATAGTCTACAGCTGCCTGCTTGTGAGCTTGCTTATTTTGTGATCCTCCTCTTATCCGCACTATGTTCTAGAGACCTGCCAACCTCCCTCTACCTGGAAAGCTCTTCTTTGTAATCATGAGATTGTTTCTTCTTTACATTCCAATTTCAGCCTAAATGCCACCTTTGGGGTTGGGGAGGGGGCCCATCCTCCTGATTTATATCTCATTATTAGTTTTGGTTTTTCTTTAGCACTGGTTACCCTCTGACCCTTAGGCTCTAAGTTTTGTGAGAGGAACTCTTCAGATTCTCTTAATCCCTGTATTCACAGTACTTAGACTGATGCCTGTCTGCAGTAGGTTTAATATTTACTGAAAGACTTTTTTTGCCTTATATTTGAGTAACATTTTTTGCAGTTTCCATCTCATATAAGACTTAACATCACATGAATTATGTGAGGGCATTAAGTGATGGAGAATTGTGTCAGTTTACTTCATGTGTTCAAATTTGATGATTCTACTTCAAATTTGGTGTAACTAAAGCATTCTTGTTTTAGATCAAAAGCTAGACAATGAAACTATAATAAACTATACACTGACTCCTGCAAACAGGAACATGAAAAACAAAAATGAGAAAAAATAAATAATAAAGACAGTGACGATTCATGATGTACAAAAATGACATTCATGGTTGTTTATCTAGTAGGTGAATTATTTAGGTCCAAAGTGATCAGGAGTTTTTCACTCAGTAACTGGGGTATTACTTCTTTTGAGTTGGAAATAATTCCTGAATTTCTTATCAGATTACTCTAGTTCATTGGATAATTGAAGTTTTATTTTTTCAGTATGTGATTGATGAGTTTTGTGACATATTTCTCTCTGTCTCTCATACACATACACACATACACAAACACACACTCTTCTTGTCTGTACACAAAGAATCATATCATTTGAAATTTGTTTAAAAACAATTGCCAGTTCTATCAATGTTAGAGATTAAGAAATCTCTGCAGTCCAAAGCTATTATACTGCATTCAGTAATTTTTTAAACTCCAATTTCCCAGTAATGTTCTGAAAATAAAGCAGCATAAACAATAAATATCTTAGAAAAGAAAATGACTTTTACATATTTAGAATTTTTTCTAATTTCTTGCTGTGAGCTGATTTCTCTCTCTCTCTCTCTCTCTCTCTCACACACACACACACACACACACACACACACACACACACAAAGAATAGATGGATGAATTAATATTTCTTCCACGACTAGCAAGTGTATAAATGTCTTCAGGAAATGAAGCTACCTTGAAACATTTTAAATATTATAAAGAACTCAAATACTGGTGATAACAATTACTATTCTTAATTCAAATAAAGGCATTTTTATTGGAAAATGTGTTAGCAAATCTTTGCGGTGTTAATGATGAATGCAATGGACAAACACATGGAACCCAAAACAATATGGTCACTATTGTTATGTGGAAAAACTGAAATTCAAACCACCAAGGGGAGCAAATGAGTCCTGAGTAGAGATATATAATTTGTTTTATTTTCTTCAAGAAAAAAAAATGAGCCCTTGGAATCAATATATATATGTGAGGAACTTATTTGCAAGTTTCTGGCACTTGGGAACTGCTCAACACCTGTTAGTTAGTGTCATTATGGGTTTACAATAATCCTTGTCTATTGTTCATGTACTCCTGGAAGTTGTACATGCTGTTAAAATACAATGTGAGTGTACTCCTAGGGTGTGAAGCATCTGATGGTGGCTGTCTTTTTAGGAAGTAGCTCAAGACCTACCTAGAAGGATATAATTCAATATGCTCCTACTTTGGGTCATGTGGAGGATAAAGGATTAGATGCCATCCTGTCTCCTTAGAGTCTTAATAGCAGATTAGTGATTTCCAGAAAATAAACAAAACAAACCTTCAAAGAAAACCTTCAAAGAAATTTGATTTTTTCCTGCCTCTATGCCATTAGGGATTTGCTGTTATAGTCACAGACATAATAAAAAGGGTTACAGGCTGTCATGGAGCTCTAAGACAGCAGTCAGCCTGGAGAACAAGAGGCTACTTTGGAGCCCATAAGCATCAGTGACTCTGAAGATAGCATGAGATAATTCCCTCTGTGGAAAGTGGGTTACGAAATCACTGTTTCTTTTGTCATTAAGATTTTTCAAGCTGGCTTTGTTTATTTCTACAGAGTGCATGCTTCATAATATTTCCACATAAGAAACTTTTAAAACATGGAGAAAAATTTGTGACATTCAGATTTCAGTTTTGGAGTGGCATCCATCTGTTTGTGCAGGCACTGATGTTGGCAATACTGATGGATTCAGCGAGTAGGAATTCATCATTTCTACATTTAAATGATTACCTGGGATCAGAAATGTTTCTGATGGATGCCATCATGCAGACTGCTCATTCATATTTCCCAGTGATGTCCAAGTATCACAAAATATCTAAAATCCTAATGAACTTAAAGATAGTATTTGACTTGGTGAAGGAAAAATTCTCTTAACTGATTATTTTTGGGGGGATTAATATTTTGAGTTTGAGTTTTCCCATTTCCATATTCTAACAGAATGTGAGCGCATTTGATGATTTGACTGGCATGATATATGAACCCTTTGCTTAGCTATTGTAAGAACTATTCCAAGGAGGTAGGTGGAAGACAAGATAGTTGTTCTTTGGGTATTAGCCAGAAAAATAGCTTAGCTTTGATATTTTTTCAGTTCTTCAAAGACAGCAGAGGTGTTCTGTCTAAAAAGAGAATCCTATCTCATCTCTTTTTCTCACATCCTTTCTACAATTTTGTTAGTGCCAAAATTTGCTTAGATGGGAGGTTAGGTTGATTTGCCTAGGTAATGAAGATGTGCCATTGTAGCTGAAGAGAGGCCACAGAAACAAAAGTTAGCCTGTGTGAGATACTTGTAATTTACAATTTCTTGAAGATTCACTTTGTAGATCTCATTTGTTTTTCATTTGTTTCTGTGAGAACAATCATCACAATGTTTCTTGTATTAAAAATTAAAAATGTAGAAATCTGAGTTGTGCTGGAGTTTGTGTTCTCAAGGTGAGAGAGGTGGATGACACTTTCTATTCTTTTAAGAATTGTAGGCTAGTGGCTATGGAATTTTGTTATTACAAAACTGTGGAATGGAGTTTGTAGATTTTGTCAAATCTGAGACTAATAATTTTCCTTTTCAGAAGAATCTGAGGGAAGCAAAAGGTAGAACCCAAAGCTATTAGAAAGAAAGGGAAAGCATTAAAGAAACACATAGTAAAGTTTAAATAAATCATTTCATAATATAAAAATGAAAATTTAATTGTGAAGTCTGATGTTTTATTAGGTTTTTCAATGATACCTGAATATTTCTTAGAAGTTCCTTTTAATATTGTAAAGAGAGTAAAATTATGTCTGATATTTTTATCACTTAAACCAGGCTATTTCAAGAAAAGGAGGGTTATCTTGCCTTTTATTTGAGTGAGGAATCCTGTGTTTACTTTTCAGTTACTAATTCTCAGTAATGCTTTCCTTCTGAAAAAATTGCTCCTCTAGTTACACAGAAACGACAGGGTTTATCTGCAGATTTTTCTACAAGCACTGGTGCTCTCCAGATTACACTGGCAGTAGTAACTGTAACTGGCAGTTTCTAAGGTGTTGTGCTTCTGGAGGTTGTTGGTGGGCTTTGTAATTGACCCGCAGGATAAAACCTGATTTTTCCTTTTATCATTTTGTCAATAAGACTGAACACAGGTGTAAATGTCATTACTGAAGCAAAATATCCTATGTGTAGAATTCAGAGTTCTAATTCTACCCCCATTATTTCATATCACAAACATATGCCATCGTAATTTTTATCTGTATACATTATGCCTCTTGGCTAATTGAACTATATGATTTAAAAAATTGGTTATGCCTGATCATGCTTTGTGTGATATAGAAACACACTAAGAATAAATAAAAAGATGTTTATAATATAATAGGCTCTGGGCCTGTACCACAGATTCTGTCACATATCTATCAACCTCAACACTGATTTTGCCAGTCAAGTCTGTATGAGAGTTAGAGTTTTCATGTGCACATTTTTTCAACATTGTTATAGCACTTTCATTGGTAAGACTAGGCAGGGAAATGAGAGCAAAGAGGCTGTCCACTGTGATCAAGATTGTGGATTCACAGCACTTCAGCCTGCAATAGGTTGCTGAATATTTAATTTTTGCAATTTGGAAATTCCTGTTCCCATTTACTCCACATACAAATATTGTTGACATTTGGACCACTGTTAGGTGCTTGAGTTCTTCTGAAAACGAGGTATATTATCTTAATGAGCTCATTTTTAGTAAAATACATGAGTTGTATATTACATTCTGATTTCATGCAAAGCTTGTACTCATTATGAAAACAACTTGCAGAAAATGCTTGCACCATGGCTGGGTTTTGGAACTGAACTCCTTGGAGGAAAAACGAAGCTGTATGATTTCAATCTTGAGGGAGCACAGTGTTAAAATATAGCAAAAGCAGCTCTCTAAAGTAATATTACACATAGCATTCAATTATGTATGCGAAACTTCATATTGTTAGTCTAAATAGTAAAATTAATATTTATGACTCAGGGAAATATAGACAATAGAAACTAGACTTTTAGTTTATAAAATGGTACAGATTGAATAGCCGGTGTACCATGAGGATTCTCAGTGGTATTCCCATAATGATAGTTGTCGGAGCTTTTGTGGATTTATATGAAAACCATGCTCATTTGAAAGCTAATCTTGACCACTATTTCCTTAAGATGGATTAGTATATAGTGAACCCATGTGCAGCTTAATATCATTTATTAGGGAGTCCAGCTCAGTCAAAAGTTACTTTTATTTAAACATTATTTGTATGTTAAAGAAATGGAATACTTAATGATTATTGGGCAAAAATGCTTTTTTTAAATAATTATTTTAGGATCAGGTATACTCTCTGTTTATTCCTCTGAAGCCAAATTTGAAAAATTAAAATCAAACATATTTGAGTGATGTATATATTTTTTTATTTATTCTCCTTCTATTGTTTTTGGCCCCCAAGCTAGCTTTGTGTTCCCTCTTAATCTTGTACAGGCAGTATGTGGATAAGAAAGCATAGGTAAATTGTTTATTGTCTGACAACTATAGTTTTTTTGAGTTGACACAAACTTTTTGTCTATATGTATATTGATATGATTTGGCAAAAGTCTCTATGTTCCCAAAGCCCACAGAATCATCTCTTCCCAAGAACTGAAGAGAGATCTTTTTCAAAACTTTTAGGTGAAGTTTTTAGTAAATTTTTTAAAAATGTTTTTTGTTTGTTTTAGTTGTTGATAGGCTTTTATTTTTATTTATTTATATGAGGTGCTGCTAAGGATTGAACCCAGTGCCTCACACATGCTAGGCAAGCGCTCTACCACTGAGCCACAACCCCAGCCCCAAGTTTTTAGTAAATTTTAAAGAGCATGAACTTTGAACTCAGACTTGGAACTTTGAACTTAGAATCCCAACTCTGTCACTTATTAGCTATTTAACTTTAAATAAAATAAGCTTTAAAAATTGCCTCTGGACCTTAGTTTCCCCATCTCTAAAATAGTCATGTCACAAAAAATTACACAGGTGTTGTAAGAAATGTATTAGTATATATTAAGCACCTAGTACTGTCTCAGGAACAGAGTAAGTGAATAATAGATCACAGTTGTCATTATTGTTTTTCTACAGTTCTTTTTGTAAAAAAAACCCATAAAAATTAGTATTACCTAGTCTATGCTATCTATGTGTCTAACCACCTTTCCTAGGTGTAACAAACAAAAACTATTAGCTTTCTGTGTATTTAGACTCATTTTCAGGAATATCTAATATATAAACAATGATTCAGTTTTGCTCTTAACGGTTTTTAATTATAGGAAGCCTATATGCTGGAAATCTCTTTGACCACAACATTCAATGTATAAAAACACCTGATATCCTTTTGTATAACAAAGAATTTATTGTATAAATAGCATTCACTGGTGGTAGAACACTTGCCTCACATGTGTGAGCTACTGGTTCGATCCTTAGCACCACATAAAAAAATAAAATAAAGGTATTGTGTCCATCTACAACTATAAATACTTAAAAAAATAGCATTCACTGGATAAATGGAGAGAAACGAAATATAATTAGATTAATCATTAAGATTAATGCTTTGTTGTCTCTATATCTGCCTTTCTATCAAAGGTGCCTTTTCTAGGGTTGCATACTGAGTGGATTCCGTTGCTATAGAAAGTTCCCAGAGGCGTTGGCTGAAGGTTGACTCAAACTGTAAATGGAATACAGATTTGTTTCCTCCAATAAATGTTAGCAGATAAGTGAATAAGAATTTTATAATCACATATGGCTCCTGGATTTATTCATAACACAATGTAGATATGTAAAAGGCAAAATGATAGGTATTGGTTTAGATTAGCACTACGGGTTGCAGGATTATTTCATGTTAAGATTTAGGGAAAATTTTAATAGGAAGAGGAGATAATTGCTTTTACCTTCTACAAAGCAGCTATCATGTATAAAAGTGCTATAATGACTAAGTAATGCACAGAAGGAAACTAATCTTCTAAAGGGAATAGGTAAATGTACTCAGAAATCACAAAGAGCAGGTTTAAATTTGCCATTTCAGACTGAATGAATGGAAAAAAGTTGGACTACAAAAAAGACAATTATCCTGAAGTGATAGAGTTCTACAAGTCTTAACTTAGGGAAAGAAAGAAATGAATGCATTATTAATACATTTTAATGCAAAAATTTAATTTGTCATTATTAAAGTTTGTATGGAAACAACATTTCTCTATTGTGTAATAGGAATTTAATATTATGTAGTCTGCAAAGTTAGTGTTTAGTTCTGTATCACAAAATACATGGACTCCAATAAAAGTTCTATTCTAATTACTATATTTAGGAAGTTTATTGACTGGCTTGAAACTCTTCAAATCACTCTTATATAATAGTAATTTAACTATAGGGTTATTTGAAGTTTCCCATTTTATTTTGTGCATGACCAAAAGATGCCACTAATAAAATCTTTTCCTTCATCTTCCCAACCCAGCCTCTGTTTATAGTCAGAGCAACTTTCATGTTTAAGCATCGCCATGGAGCCACACCACTAGGGTTGTGTGGCAGGCAGTATGTCTCCCCAAAGATATCCATGTCCTAATCTTCAGAACCTGTGAATATGTGTCTTACATGACAAGGATATGATCAAGGGTAAGTGCATGGAAGATTTCGCTGGACAGGACTCCTTAGCAGTAAAACACTTTTTCTTGCTGGGTCAAAGAGAGAAGACAGAAGAAGGAAGAAAATGTGACATGTGAGAAGGACTCCATCTGCTGTTGTCTACTATTGGGAGCTTTGAAAGACAGAAGAAGGGGACCACAAACCATAGAATGTGATGGCCCTTAAAAGCTGAGAAAGGCCTTTAGCTTATAGCCAGCAGAAAAATGGAGACGTCTGGTGTCCATCTGTAAGGACCTATATTTTTGTCAACCACACAATGAACAAGACATGGATATTTCCCTAGAGTCCCCAGAAAGGAATGCATCATGCCAGGATATCTAGTCTGGTGAGGTCTTTATTGTGTGTCTGACCTACAGAACTGTAAGATAATAATACATTTATGTTGTTTTAATCCAGTAAATTTGTTATGCCAACAATGGAAAACCATTCAAGGTAGATTTACCCTCCTACTGCAGGGTCATGAGGAAAACTTGCAGATGATATACTTTGATGTAAAACTCCATTTGCCACTAGGTTTTGGCTCTAAAACCCTGGCCCTCATAAACTACATTGGACTGTGCATGAATTTCCAGCATCTATTGTCTTTCTGGTATAAGAACTATGACTGAAAACAGTCTGAGTTGTGCTCCTCTGTTCTCCTTGCGAGGCCCACACTTTGAACTTGACCATTGAGGTCTTACTCCTAAGATGACAAGATGATTGAGACCACAGGAAAAATGTCTCATATTTCTTCCTGAGATTTAGAGTGGAGCTAGCTTCACAGCTACTCAAATGTTCTCAGATTGGAGTAGGGAGAGATCCTAGTTAGGCACTCTGAGGACTGTCTTTCCATGCCAACTTGTGATAGCTAACACTTCGAAATGAAACTGGGAATCAAGAGAACAATAGAAATAGTCTTAAAAAAAAGGGAATTCAAAGTATTAAAAGTATACTGCATGCACCAAGAGAAGAAGGCCTTTAGCCTCTTGTCAAGGTCACACCGAAAGCCCATATATACTAATATTATTTTTAATCCTATTTCCCATCAGTGTCCCCAACTCAGATGCCAGAAATTTGTGTTCCCCCTACAGGACAGACTGCATCTTTAACAGACTTAGTTAGCATTTTAAGACTGCAAATATCTTTAGAATGAAGATTTGCATCTGATTATAAGTAAAGTGGCCAAGGGGAGTCTTATGCTTTGCATCTCTTTTTTACCCCAAGCTTCCTATGGAACTCTTGTTGCCATGTCTTCCCCGTTCTTACAATACAGCAAGTGTTAACTGGAATACCCTCGTGTTCACTGGAATACTTGCTAGAATGTAAATTACTTGTAGGCAAGGGGTTTTTTTTGGTCACTTTTATCCACTAATATGTCTTCAAAAGTTATGAAATTGTCAGATCTGATATCTTTCAGGTGCTCAACAGACATTGAATAAATGAATGAATATGATGGCTTTTTCCTTTGCCATTGCTATCTTTAGCTTTTCCTGTTCCTGTAGTGCCTCTACTTCCCAAGATTAATCTCATTCCTCATAAAATGAATAATTTCCTAGTGGCAATTTGATTAAAATTATATTAAAAATGTATAGCAAAAAATGTGTGCTTTTCTCTCTCATGACTTGTGACTTTTCCTTACCACTCCACTGTAGGATATATTTATCACCAATAGCATCCCTCGAGGCTGCTCAAGGCAGAAGTCAGGAATTAAAAAGTTCAAGTCCTACCCAAAATGGGTGGTTTTAGAAAACAAAGGGTTATATCTTTAGGAAAAGAGAAAAACAGTAAAAACTGTGTGAAAAGGCAAGTCAAGAAGATCTGCTGGTCTTGACATTGTTTTGAGGTTATAGGGAAAACAAATTCCCCTGAGAATCTAAAAGAACGAGATGCCCTTCTCACGAGTGTGAACTTTGAATTCTTGCCACTCAGGCAATCCATATAAAACCTGAAGGAGAAACTGATTTTGATGTGTTCTAGATTTCATTTTTTCCCCCTAAGGCTACTGGTAGAAACAAAGCTATCTCTTCTAGACGAAGATTTCTTCTATCTAGGCCATCAAGAATTTCTTCCTTAAATAAGTTAATGAGTGATTTCAAAGTTGAAACATGGCCCCAGAAGAAATCCGAGACATTAGAAAATAGAATCAGGTCCTGTAGCAGAAGTTGAAAGGTGGTGTCCATGATTCCTGTCTCCCGGTTCATTCCCATGTATGGTTTTTTCTCCTTGAGCGTTGGTGGCACCTGCGTCTGTTGCTCAGTAGAATATGGCAAAGGTGGTAGAATGTCATCTCTGTGATCATGGTAGTGCTGCGCTGAACATCTTGCAAGGAAACTTTCCCGGTGGCTTTGCAAGCTGTTTGGTTGTGAGATACACTAGAGAGAAGGCCACATGGCAAGAATCTCAGGGCCACCTCCCATGTTCTTGACCCAGTTATCCCACTCCTCAGTATATACCCAAAGGATTTAAAATCAACATACTACAGTGATGCAGCCACATCAATGTTTGTAGCAGCTCAATTCACAATAGACAAGCTATGGAACCAACTTTGGTGCCTGTCCACAGATGAATGCATAAAGAAAATGTAATGGAATACTACTTGGCCAAAAAGAAGAATGAAATTATGGCATTTTCCCATAAATGGATGGAGCTGGAGTATCATGCTAAGTGAAATAAGCCAGTCCCTCAAAACCAATGGATGAATGTTCTCTGTGATATTGGGATGCTAACCAATAACAAGGGAGGGTAAGGAGGGGAAGTATAGAAGTTCAATGGGTTAGACAAAGTGGAACAAAGGGAAGGGACGAAGGATAGGAATAGGAAAGACAGTAGACTGAATCAGACATAACTTTGCTTTGCTCATATATTAATACACAATCAGTATAACTCCACATTATGTACAACCACAGGAATGGGATCAAAATTGGAATGGGTTGTACTCCATCTATTTATAATATGTCAAAATACACCCTACTGTCATGTATATCTAAAAACAAGAAAAGAATGCATAGTGAAAATTCAAGGGTAATACTCAAAGGGACAAGGTATATAATTTCCAAATTGAGTAAAGTGAAAAATAGAACAAGAAAGAAACTTTTAATAATTTATAATAAGGCAAGAAAGGAAGAAATAAAGGAATCATAGAAACTGAGAGAAAAATAGCACAATATAATAGGAATAAACCCAAATCTAATGATGGTTTAGAAAGAAAATAGTTTATGAGATAATGATGGATAGAAGAGGAAAAGCAAGAAAGGAAAGTCATTGAGAATTTAAAAAGGGGACACAATTAGAGTAGAAAGTTACTGTGAATAAGAGTTTACGAGGAGGACACAATAAGAGTAGAATAGGATAAGAATAATTTAATGTGAATGATTTAATGATAATAAATTTGAAAACTCAAAGGTAGAACAAAATTAGAAAATTACTTCCTTACCAGAACTCAGGAAGAAATAGAAAACTTGAAAAATTTTAAAAGCATTAGAAATTAATTAAATCAGTAAAAATCTTCCCCAAATTAAACTCCAGGATCACATAGTCAATCTTACATGGAAATTCATCTCAACATTCAAAGAACAAACTTTTTAGTATTCCATCACAAACTTTTCCAGAAAATAGCAAAGAGAAGTACAGTGTAGTCTTGACACCAAAGCAGAAAAGAACAGTGTGAGAGAAAAAGATTAGAGGTCTTTCTTAAGAAAGTGGACAGAACAACTCTGAACAGAATACCAGCTAATTTTGTCTTGATTAAGATTAGTATCTCTCACCCCACTTCTAAGAAGAATTTTTTGGTTATACCTGAGGCAGGTAGTAGCTCTTTAGCCATCGAGGGAATGTAGTCAGTGGGCAGTATGAGTTAGTTCTCAATTTTAATTTTCCATGGTAGGACAAACAATTGTGAACTCAGTGTTTTTTGATGTAGGGTTTGCTCATTCCCAGTTGTTAAGATCTATTTCAGAGCAGACAAAGGTTTCCAGTGACTGACTTAAATCAGCCTTGGAGAGTTACAGAATGCAGATAGGGAATTCCAGCAGGGTGGTATTGTATGGGAATTTGGATCAGTCAGAGAAGCCTGTGAACCACAAACTCCCATGTCCCTGAATGTTCTAGAACCTTCTTCTGCAAAGGCACTATTACAAACTAGTTAAATTATATATAAGTAATAAAAGTAATTTAAATTTAATTATATTGCCACTCTGATGGTGTTATATATCACAATAACTTAGTTCTAGGTTATGTCCAGATATTCTGGTTAGTTGCTTTAGTAGCATGATATTCTATTCACACTCTCCCAAATTAGAGGGAATATTGGTTACTATGATAGCATATTGCTGAAGTGATGAAGAGAAGGTTTTTAGCTCTAGCGAGCTAATGTGTGGACTGCTTTGTGCTACTCAACTTCAAATATGCCCCCCTCCAAAAAAGAAAAAAAGAAAACAAAAAAGAAAAAAAGAAGTTTGAGGAAGTGGTTATAGCAATAAGAAGATATGAAGAGAATTATATTTTCAGTTTTCAAAAATATAAGTCATAGTATCAGGAATGAATTTGGACTTTAATACAAAGAATAAGTTTTCTATATTTCTTAGAACTTTACATATTTTGGGGATGTATTAAAATCTTGGGTTTGAGTGGGAAGAAAATGATAAGCAAGAGTCAGGAGTTTTGCATATTACTTTTATACTTATTATGCATAATAATTCTATATTGACTTCCAAGGTTTTTTGATGGTAACTTATAATAATAAATACATTTTGATTACAATCCAATATTTTTACACATACATTAACTGAAAAATGTGTTTTATGAAAAGGTATTTTATTATAAATGTCATGTACTCTAATATTTCTATTCCTTTCTATTTCATTCTAATTTGTCATTTTACTATAAAATGCAGGCTATGAAACACAAAATTAATTTTTGGGTCTCACTACTAATTTTCAACCTGCAGTTTGAAAAATACTATCTCAAATATAATTAGATTGCTATTATCTCTTTAGATAAATGTTGATCTCCATTATAAAACATTATTTAAACACAATCACTTGAAATCATTTATTTTTCAGTCTTTTTAGTTTGTCACTGAAATATTGACACATTGGTAATTGTGACCTGCATAACACATAATCATCTTTGATAAGTTAATTCTGCTACTAAAGGTAAAAATTAAACCCAGTAGAAACTGAATGTAGAAATAACTATATCATTGTAGTAAATTGACTAAATGGTATGTGGAAATATCAGCTGGAGGGTCTTTTCTATTTTACGCATTTTAAAAATCATTCTGAAATATGTAGGTTAAGTACTGGCTGCTGTGGTTGTCTTAATCTATTGGCACTGCTTTAAAAAATTCCATATCTGGGTGGCATGTAAAGAAGAGAAAGTTATTTCTCACAGTTGTGAAGGTCGAAGTCCAGGATCAAGACAGTGGCAAAGTTAGCATCTGAGAAGATCTTCTTCCTGGTTCATAGGTAGTCATCTTTGTGCTGAGTCCCCACAAGGTAGGAGGGGGAGGAAGGTCTCCCAGAAGAGTCCCAGAGCCTCTTCTGTAAGGGCACCTATCTCATTCATGAGGGCTTGACCCTCATGACCTAATCCTCTTCCAAAGACCTTGCCTTCTAATAGCAACACATTGGCCATTAAAATTTAACATGAATTTTGGAGGAACACATTCAGTCTATAGCAACAGATCTATAAAATAGTGCTTTAAAGATGTATATGAATAATTTTTGGTTCTTAATCTTATTTAGAGTACAAATATACTATCTTAAAAATAAGATTCTGTGATGAAATCATATTTCTATACCTTAAATTGTGATACTGCTGTATAATTCTTTACCCCTGACATCACCAGTAAATGCAGGTCCAGGAAATGGAGCATTTAAAAATACCAAGTGTTATATATTTAGAATACAGCTTTATAGAATAGAATGTTGTTTTACTTAAAGTAGCAACTTTCACATTTCAAGTATCTGGAAGAGCTTTATAAAAAAAGGGCATTAAGTATGAACTGCTACATTTTTATTCAAAGTTTGTGAGATTCCAGAAGTAACCATTATATTGCCTTTGCTTTAGAATGCAATTCATAATAAAATATGCCTTATCTTTCTTTAAAAAAATAGGTTTTGGTTGACTAATGCTTTAAGTATCTTGTAGCTTGAATCCATTTCCTTCAGGCTGAAGACATTGAAGTGAACTCCCAGATCTTGCTTGATCTGAGATTTAAGATTTTAGCTTCCTGGACCTTTACTTTTGAAATGTTGCTTTGTTGGGAGTACAACGAACAAGGCTTTACATTCAATCCGTGGCACTAGTGGTGAAAGGGCTGAAAAAACAAAATACAAATCTTTCAGTTTCATTTCCATGTTTGAATAGTTGCTCATGCAGAATAGATTCAGAGCTCAAACCGTGGAATCTGTTACACTTTTGGAATGGAATCTCATACACTTTTGCTTTGTACATGTCTGGTCTGCTTAATGTTACGATCCAAAAATGCTGCTTTGGAATACTGTCTGCAGCAGGGATTCTTCTCATTTACTGGAGGCACACAGCTAAACTCAATGTGTTTCTTCCCTATCAAACCACTTGACTCAAGTTCTCTTTTCTTTGCAGTGTAATCTCTCATTTGTCATTTGTAAGATCAAATTGTATTAAATCAAATCTTACCAAGGAAAATAAGTGTATTACTAATGGCTAATATTTATTCAACATTTTCTATGGATTAAGCTGTTTTTAGTAAATTATAGATGTTATCTCATGTAGATCTCACATCAATTGATAGGTTCTAATATTATCCCAGTTTTGTAGCTGAGCAAATTGAAACCCCGAAAGAAGTTAATTTTCCCTAAGTCACTCATCTGTTAAATGATACAACCAGGATTTGAATTAGGGAATTTCATTTTACTGTGTGGTACAACTTCTCCACTTGCAAAGAAGTGAAAAAGGGTAAGGATTCTCCCTTAATCATTTTTTAGAAGTGGAATTACTGAAACCCACTTCGTTGGAATTATAGATGCTTTGCTTTATTTTATGCTAAAGTAGATTTTAAATAAACAACAAATATTTTAGATCAGTTCACATTCAATAGTTTGTTACAAAATTTTTAGTTTTTTAATCGATTTGTTTCATTTCAAAGTCAGTGGAACATCTATTCATGTAACACTGTTATGTACTCTGCATTTTAGTTTTCTATTCGGGGTCTTTTCTGTTTTTCAGTGTATAAAGGACATTTTTCAAGGGATAACTAAGACTATTCTGAAAAACAAACCAAAAGATTAAGTATATGTTTTTAAGCAGCATCTTATACTTATCAAGCAAGTAAAAATCTGCTACTGAGAAAATATTCATTTGTTTTGTATAATATTCAACCCATTAAACTTGGAGGACAAACATTAGTTGGGAAAAATGGGAAAATGTACTGATTACTCTTTTATATATTTCCATGATTTTGATTGGGATGACAGTGAATTACAAATTAACTTTGGTTTTGGAAGCCTTTTTGATATCCTGAATAATTGATTTACTGGTCTGAGGATTTAATATTGAGTCTTTATAATATTTTGGCTTATTGCTCAATTCGGAAATTCCTGAGCAATAAAAGAAAACACTAACTTTTCAACTTTTTCTTCCTATCACCTTTTATTTCTTAAATGAGCTAATGCCAGATTAACTTAATTTTTTAAAAAAGAATGAGCTGATTTCCCTTCTCAGTAAGTTTCAAGTAATAGTTATTCAAAGAACTTATTTGAAAGAAGTTATGTTATCAATTTTAAATCTGCTCTCCTCATTGAGCAAACAATATTGGTTTCTGGATGCAGCCTTCATTTGTGACTATAAATGAACTTCTCTATAGAATCTGCAGGTTCTTTTTTAAATCGTACTTTCATATTTATGTCCTGGATCAGACCTCCAAGTTCTAGAACAATTGGAATTTAGGAAGAGCAGCTTTCATCATTTTTTTTTAAAAACATTTTTTAGTTGTAGTTGTTGATGGACCTTTATTTTGTTTATTTATTTATTTTTTTAATGTGGTGCTGAGGATTGAACCCGGTGCCTTACATATGCTAGGCAAGCACTCTACCACTGAGCTACATCCCCAGCCCCAGCTTTCATCATTTTAATGGAATCAGTACAGCCAGTTGCCTACACCGAGGGCCTACTAAGTGCTTACTCACTGCCAGTGCTGGGATGGCAGAGTCAAGGTGAGCAAGCAGAGGACTTTAAAATGAAATATTAATGAATCAAACTGTCCAGCCATCAGTTGCTTAGATCACACATGATGAGACAGTCTACCCAGAATGAAAAGGCAAAGAAAGAAGAGATATTGGTAAATGTGAGAGGCATCCAGGAAGATGTTTGAGTTTGCTGTTTTTATAATTAAAATCAGAGTTGGCAAACTATGGCTCGTGGGCTACTTGTGGCTTCTAGTGGTGCCAATTTTTATAAATAAAATTTTCCTGGAACATAGCATGCTCATTTGTTTATGTATTGTTTCTTACTGCTTTTGTACCACAAGGGTAGACTTAGTAGTTGAAACAGAGACCATATGTACTGCACAGCCTGAAATATTTAACATCTGGCCCTTTTTAGCAAATATGTGCTGACTTCTGGTCTAAGTTATATATAAAAATTATCTGCAAAGTCTCTTCAAGTTAGTGTATGTATATGTATAAATTGATTGTGGTTTGGAATAAAATATTTTAAAAATGCCACAATGAATAATTAAATTATTTAATAATATGAAAGGATATATTTAGGAGCTGTCTTTGGTAAAATGCATTTTTATTGCTATAATTTAGTTTTAAGAAGAGATTACTGTGCATTCTTTTGTATGAAATTAACTTTTATTTTGTATGGAGATCTAATTCTTACCAATTGGATATTTTGGTTATATCTTAATGAAAATTAGAGTATAAACATGGTATCTTTAGAATTTTTTCCTGCATTTGATATTAAATTGCTAATAAGGAATAGTAGATATTAATTTTCTCATTTGCAGAAGGTTTCAGTTGGAACTAAATTACAAGGTATTGATTGTATATTGTTTTGAGTTGGTAGTTATCTGTGATATTAATGTGTGATACTTAAGTTTCATGTTATGACAAACATTAGCATTATAAAATGTGTCCAAAGTTTGATAGGGAAGTATTCCCTTAGCATAATCAGTTCACTTTTTTTTAAAATATTTTTTTTAGCTGTAGATGGATACAATGTCTTTATTTTTTATTGCTTTGTATGTGGTTCTGAGGATTGAACCACATGCGAGGCAAGTGCTCTACCACTGAGCTACAACCCCAGCCCATCAGTTCACTTTTTAAGGGGTAGATAGAACATCATTTTGGGGGTGGGTGGGTACTGTGGATTGAACTCAGGGGCACTCAACCAGCAGGCCACATCCTCAGCCCTATTTTGAATTTTTTTAGAGAAAGCGTCTGAGTTGTTTAGTGCCTTGCTGTTGCTGAAGCTGTCTTTGAACACATGGTCCTCCTGCCTAAGCCTCCTAAGCTGCTGGGATAAAACATCATATTTGAAAGAATAATAGCTTATGTATGTTTTGGTTTCATGTAACTCATTTAAATAGTTCTTATGGCTACATGTCATGTAGTTCTAAGGACTAAAGTGTCTTACTGCTGAGTGACATTTTACACATTGTTCATGAGATGGTATAAACTCACTGATTGCATATTGGCTTCTGTCCTTACGTTTCTATGTCTTCGTGGACAGTGACAGGGATGCATGATGCTTGGCTCACTGTGGGCTCTAAGTAACTGAAATGAAGTTTCCATGTAATGAGAAAGTGTACATTTTTTAATTTCTCCTGGAATTCCAAAGTATTCTTGCAGTTTTTCCTTCTACTGGAAAGTTATTTAAAATACAGCAGGAAAACTGTTATACAAATGTCTGCTTCCCACACCAAACCTTTCAACCCATACCATAGAGCCTGACTATACAGTTAAGAAGCAGAGCTATTGGTTATAATATGATTGGCATTCTTTACTACAAAAATGGGCATTTGTTTCTATATCAGGATGAAGTCTTTTTATATTGTGTAAGAGGAGGGGGAGGAAGGACTGATGTATATGCCTCACTGAGTTGACGACCTGAAACGTCAAGGATTGCTGAATGGATGAATGGGAGAGTGGTAATTAGACTCCTAGACTCCTAGCTGTCAGGAAGCACAGAACTGAAATATTAGAGCAATACCAATAGCTGATTTAGCAAAAAAGTATTTTTCTCCCCTCTGGTATAATTTAGCAACAATGAGGATGCTGTTAAGGTGTATTTCCTCAGAGAGAGTGAACTTTCAGACTTGAAAATGTTGGCAATTTGGAAATCCTGGAGAATTCTTCCAGACTGAGATGGGAAGGGATCTACATCTGCCTTTTATAGTTTGAATGCTTAGAAAAGTGGTGTGCTGGTAACAGTTTAAAAAACCAGCTCTCTAAAAGTGGACAAAAAGTCTAATTTGTAGTGTTTGTCTATGATGGAAATACTACTACTATGGCTGATATAAGCTGTTGACTTGACTCACTGTGCCGAGTTTGGAAGAAATGCACTAAATCAATTCTTAGGAGCCAGCAGGAGCCAGCCTTAGCACATGGCTAGTGTAAAGTAATTTTATTTCTTGGTTGTAGAGTTTTACTGCCAGATAAGTAAATATGTGGTCTTTCATGTTATTATCCAATAAGTATAGGTGTGACCATTTGTTTTTCATATACAGGAGGAAGTGGAATTATGTAAAGTTTGTAATGAGGTTTTAATTTTTTTTATATTTTAACATCTTGGCAAGAGAGCCAATTATAATTTTCAAAATCTATACCCCCTGGAAGGCCAGAGGGCATCGTCTCAGGTCTTTGTTTTGTCTTCAGTGGTAGAAACAGTAACATTTCAAAAATTTTCTTTCCAAAAGAATTAGCTATCTTGAAAGTATAGGGAATAGACAGCTTTGGGAATTTTTACCCCAATGAACCAGCACACTGCAATTGCTCTAGCTATTATTCTGGTTTTCCACTCGTGACTCTACATATTTTTTGAGAGTAAGTTGTGTTTAAGTAAATTATTCCCATTTTGAATATTCAGTTGACAGCATAGTGTGTAAGTTTTTCTAAGCCACTTTCTGTTGCAGCTAACTGGTAGCATGCTTCCCTGCCTCACGATGCCAGTCGTCTTGCTGTGGGTTTGTCTTCATAATGCAATTTTTATTGATATTTCTTTTTAGTCTTTCTTTGTGTTGCTAATGTCATTCAATAAATTTCACAATATATGTAAATAATATAATTATATTTATAGATAAGTTGACTTTCTACTGAAAACCTGGTTTTTATATCCTTCTATTTAACCTTTATTTATTGAATTTCTTCTAAGATCATTTATGACATAAAACATCCCTTAAGATGATTTACACATCTCCTCATAAGATGAGAAAAGGCTTTACATTCTCCTTATTCTCTACTTCTTCCTAACTCAGTGTACTTGGCTTTTTTTTTTTTTTTTTGGTCCTGGGGATTGAACTCAGGGATACTCAACCACTGAGCCACATCCCCAGGCCTATTTTGTGTTTTATATAGAGACAGGTTCTCACTGAGTTGCTTAGTGCCTTGCCATTGCTGAGGCTGGTTTTGAACTCACGATTCTCCTGTCTCAGCCTCCCTAAGTGCTGGGATTATATTTGGCATCTTTTATTGTTGTTCAGCTGAAACTATTTTGGCTGAGGATCTTGCCTTCTCTCCTCACTGCTTGTTCCCTCTAAGATCTCATCTAAACTCAAGGCTTCAGGTGCTTCCTTTCCCTTCCCACTACCACTGCGTTTAGATGATGGGTGCTTCTGGCCTGAGGGATAGTAACTGTCTTCACATCTCTGTGACCTTGAGTCTCTGTTCCAATCTATAGTGCTGCCAGAGCCCACCATCTCAGATGAAAATATGACCATGTTAGGTGTATATGGCTGCCCTTGGAGTGTAATAGTTTTGTGCCCCTTTAAGCAAATTATCTTTATTCTTTATTCAGCATTTGGAGGAATGCTATGTAGGATGGAGAGAGTGGAGGAGGGGTGATAACAGTTTGTATGTTCATTCAGTGGATCCATATTCCTCCCTAGAAGGCAGATTACCATAGCTACTTGGACTTATCCACTGAAGATAGCACTCGGCATTCTGAATCAAAGTGTTCTTTCGTGTAGCCGGAGCACTTCATGTTAATATAATTTGCTTCCTCTTGTTATGTTTCAGTTGGTAGTTTCTTGATAGCATGAGCAACTGCATGGCTAGTCTGACTCAATGTGGCTCTGCCTATGAATCTTTTTCCCACCTATATTTTCAGTCTTGGGGCTGATATATTCCTCTTCTTGGTCTGGGTGTGGCCAATGTATATGTAATACACAGCAGAAATAGTCACACCTTGCTGGCGGGTGCTTTCATTTATTATGTAATAACTCAATTATGATAGCAAGGTTTGGTTCATGGGTCATACAAAATCATTTAGTTCTCCATTTTATTAATTCTATTATTTAGATAATTTGCATATTGTGTTTATTTTGACTAAGGCTTATTTTATAGTAATAAAATGAAACTAATGGGGGCAAAAGTAATAATGATTTGCTATAACAGCATTATGATCAAAGTTTGAGTGGTAAACACAGGGATAAAAGGCAACAAGGGAAGATTTTGAAATTTGGGAAATACAGTCAGGAGAAATTGAGCTGCTGGGCGAAAATTTTAATTTCTAGCATCCCATGGATATTGTTGCTGTTTTGTATTTGCTTTTACCAAAACTATTCAAATTAGATATTTGAGAGAGGGTTTTCCTTATTGGGAGCAATCTCTTTCTAAAGTGATCACCAGAAAATTAATTATTGAAAGATTAGCTTCAGAGATCATTTTTCATAACATCTGTCTTTGTCTTTAAAGCAAGAATCCATGTGTCTGTGTTTCTTGTTTTTCCTGTGATATTTTGAAGACCTACATGTGGAATACTTGTGAAGAGGTTCTATTTAGGAACTTCCAGACTGGGAAAGAGGTTGAATGTTCTCCACTTTTACCTCCACTTAGATACATTTCGGCATTCCAGGAAATATGAACGATATTGTTATTATTTTTGCAGTACCAAGGATTAAACCCAAGGCCTTGCATATGCTAGGCAAGCAATTTGCTAGTGAGCTGCATCCTCAGCCCTGAACTATATTATTCTTGAAGGCCTGCAGGTTGAAATAGTGACAATAGGTTATAATTATTATTTGAAAAATCTCTCATAGGTAGTAAAAAGATCATTGCCTTACATTTGTGGTTATGTATGCTCCAAAGAAAGAAAAAAAATTATTAATCATCTGGTTAAATGACGTTTTTCTGTTTAACAAGTATTTATGAGAAAATACCAACTAATACTTTAGATAAGTAAGTTTAAATGTGTACATTCATGATTAAATTAATGAAACTTAATAGGATTCTGTGATCAAATAAACCTTACATCTAATCAAATTTATTCTTCATTATTTCTGAGGTTGTTTCCTCTGTTGAGGTGTATATTGGCAGTACTGATAAATTTATATTATGTAGTGCTTTGTCATATAAAATAATGTTGCTTACATCATCTAATTTAATCATCAGCTATCCTGGACATAAGATGAGCTGCTATATTGAGAGAAAATTGAAGTTTATAGAGGTTATGACTTGCCAAATATACAGCTTATCAGTGCAGGAGTTAAACTCCATGCTTTCTGACACCTGGCTTGCCTTTGTTGATTCCTTCCTTCCTGTCTTATAGATCATGCTACCACTGTGGTAATGAGTGGGCAGTAGAATTGATCAAACTATCTTGATAAGAGTAATTTCATTACCTATTAATAAATCAGTGTATTTGTTGATACTTCAGTTCCTGACATAATTGTTATCATTACTCTTACTTTCCTACATTTAAGATGACCTTAGTTTTTCTGCACACATTTTATACATGTGTTAGCTTCAGGATTAAAAAATGAAAATGCAATGTAACATTTTTGAGCTTTCTATCTAATATGTTGAAATATTAACATCTTATAATGAATAGAGCAGTAATCTGTTAAGTAACCTTCAGACCAAGACAAATCCCTGAGCTTCTTGTGTTAGTTATTCATGTATTGATCCCTACTAGTGTCTTCTGGTTTAATAAAGCCTAGGCAATTAGAATGAAGTATCCAAAATAACAATCACACAGCGATAGTTATTGAAATCTGTATGGAATTCTGTGTTGGGAAAAAAACCAGTTTTTACTTATATAAGTATTTTACATTGGATAGGTTTGTTCTCTGTAGATAGTCAAACTAAGAGTACTTTTAGCTTAATTTAAAAATGTTTTTATCAGTGGGATAACAATATACCAAAATCCAGAAAAAACATGCTTAAATGTTAACATCTGCTTTTCCCCCCTCCTTTAGTGCTTGTAGTGATTTATAGCCCATACTAAATTAGGTTCTGCATATCTTTTTGTGTAGCCAGTTGGGAGAGAAGATTGTAGAAGGTTTAGCCTTTATAGTGTCTTTTTTCCCCCTTTAATCTTTGTTTCTGATCAGTGAGCCAAGAGCTTCCTAATTGGATAGCAATAAATCAGTGCAGAACTGACTTATCTTCACTCGTTGTTCTAGCTCTGATGTATGACAAACATGGGAGTAGGGTGAATTTTGGGGTCAAATACTATTAGAAACACACTTTAATCTTTTGGGATCTTGTCTTAGTTTTTAAAGAGCAAATTATAGAACTATTGCTTTCTGAATTCATTGTTGAGGCCGTGGGCTACTTTGACCCTTGATTCTCTGTCTATCTGGGGCCACTTATTTCTCCAGATAGTTTTGTTCCTTTCTGATTTCACCATTCATCTTGTTTTTTCTCAGTTTCTTTGGAGCATCGTTCTTGTTCTTGAGTTCTCTGTTAGCCCTCTGATCTCTTGCTCTGGTCTTTCTTACAGTTAGTATTCTTTCCCATCTTTGGTTGACTCTCTGTGTGCAATCCTGGTTTGGGAGGCCTCCTTGGTGTTAGTTGTATTTGTGTTGTGAATGGTAAGGTTTCCCTCAGACTGTTCTGATGGCCATTGTAATTTGATTGATTTTGGTAAGGGGAGAAGAAAAAGGAAAAAATGTCATTTAGATTCTTCTCATGTAGTATTTCTCAATTTTTAAAACAGGATCATTTAAAATAGCCCCAGGTTAGTATCTGGCACCTAAGCATTGGGTTGCTATTTTCTATCAGAAGACATGGCAGAAGTTTGTGTGTAGAGCGTAACTTTTGAAAGCATAACATCTTTACTCATAAATATTTTTATTGTGTTATTTTTGACTTAAAATTTCAAAATCTGCATTACTTTGCTTTGAAAGAAAAGGATAAGCAGCTTTGTTTTAATAGGGCCATTTTCTCTGGGGAGTACGTTATGTGCACCGCATGATGAAATCTAGATTTGCTTCTTGTAAGTTATTCCTAGGAGAGTATGAAACTTTAAAAAAAAAAATTCTTGGTCACATTCCAACCAACAGTATATAATATTTGATGAATAACTAATACAGATAATTAACAGATTAAGAGAATGTGTGAGCCCAAGCATGAATAGTGGAGTTGGGAGGGAGGTTATCAACATAAAAAAATGTCAGAAATGAACAGGGCAACTGGAGCATGAATGAGATCAATTTAATTTGTAGGAACTTATATTTTTTTGCAATTATATAGTTGTTTCTAAGCTTGTATGACTTCAGCCATGTCGACACCATGTAGAGAATATCTGTGCCTCAGGTGTCTGCTCAATGGGTTAGTTAGGCTTTTCTATAAGGAAACCCATTTTAACATCCAGTGCATGGTTCAGGCTGTTATTCCCTCCAAAAAGGAGTGTTGTCTCCAGTATCCAGGGCCTTTAAATGTCAGGCACAGTGATTTTCAAAGGACCCAAGGAACCCAGATGGAGATGCATTTCTGCCAGATTTGAGAAGCAGAAATCAACCTGACCATCCCAGATCTTATTCTGTTCTCTCAAGGCCTGGAAGTTTGAAGGAGATTTCTTGCCTGCCTTTTCTTTCCATTGTACCTGGGAGTGATTTTAAGCCCAATTGTTTACCAGCATTTGGCTAGCAATATGTAAGAAGGAGGAAAGATAAAGATGAAAGACTTCAGTTCTCACGGATTTTTCCAAAATCAATTGGCCCTGAATTGTTTGGCACATAGAATAATGTCTGATAAAGATGGTTGATTTACTTGCAGTTCTGAAGCAGAGAGTGGAGCCAGACAGATAAAAGGAGTAGGAATCTGAGCTGAAAATCACTTGCTGTCTGCAAGTTGATCAACAGTTGGTTCTGTTGGCTCGTGCCATAATGACACCTGTCTGGTGTAAACAGGACCCAGGGTATTCAGGTTTTCTCTGCTTGTGGGAAATGCACATACTTGGTCGAGTTTTATCCCCATAATCTGTTGCCACTACTCCCCTTTGATGGCCTCTTTCCCAAACTCAGATTCCTGTGGTCCTTATGATCTATTTCCTCTCACCACTTCATCTGCAACTAGAACTACTGGTACTCTAAGTTGTATAAAAATGTGGTAACAGTGGCTCAGTGGTAGAGCACTTGCCTAGCATGTGTGAGGCACTGGGTTCGATTCTCAGCACCACATATAAATAAATAAATTAATTAAATAAAGGTCCACCGACAACTAAAACAATATTTTAAAAAAAGTGAGAGCAGCTTTAAAATATTAAAATTCTCAAATTATTGCCAGTTTTGCTAGTATTCAGAACTTAAACTACAAAGTGTTGGGCAATTCAAACAATAGGAAATATATGAGGACTACAGGAATTTTTGGAATCTGAGTTTTCCTAGTATCTCAAAAGAAAAAAAATCATAGTTCTCTAATACCTATTTCCTCTCAACTCAGAAGGAAGATACAGAACCTTAGGATGGCTCTGTTAGTGGACTCTCAAGTGTTTCTGAATCTGCGAGTATGCATTTGGAAGATAAAAAAAGGCCTACAAATTGTGTAGAATAGTTACAAGACTCAGGAGTAATTAAGAGGGGATTTTTGAATTGAAGAGGAATTGTGCTGCCTTGGAGTGTTAAGACAAATGCTACTTGTAACTTTTCTGTGCTTTCCTTTGCTTATTTTATTTTCCGAAGTAGTTATCATAATTGTGAATACAGCTTTCGATCTAATGCTAGCAAAACTTTTACAAATCTGAATAAAATGCCTTTGTGTAGGGATTTATGGAGTTAATACAGAAAGATTATCACATGTATACAAGATATAGCCTTTTCCTCTGAAGAACTTGGACTTCTTGAGAGGTACTTAACTACAAGATGTAGTTTCAAAGTAATTTGAAGCAAAACAAAGCACCAATAGATTAAAGATACATGTAATTAATTCTTGAGATTCAATTATAATAATGATTTTAATTCAGTGCAAATATTAATCTTGAAAGAAAGCAGGATTTAAGATACATATTAAATATTGTTAATTAAAAATTACATATTTTAAATGTCTATTTTAGAAACAAAAAGCAATTATGTATGCATAGATGTTACTTCTGCTTTTTTCTTCTATGGCTGGCATCTCTCTCTCTTCTTTTCTAATTTTTATTTTATAAAAGCATTTGGATCTGTAGAAATTATGAAGTTTGGATGATGAAGTTTCCAAAGAAGGGGAGGAAATATGAAGTGCTGATACTTATCTACTGGGGTGAACCCAAGAAGTGGTCCCCACCACAGGGTGTGCTTCAGATTGGGCTAGAGGCAGCACAAAGAACACTGAGAGCCTTAGCTGCTCTGGGACAGGCATGGAGATGAAATATGTGTTTCAATACAGTTGAGGACATGCAGGGCACATTATGAAAAGTGATAGTATGACAAAATATAGGCTCATCATTGAGATGTAAGCATTTTGATAGCTACTGAGGAACCCAGGCGGACAGGTAGGCTGGGAGGGCTAGAGAAACGATGAGCCATATTCAAGGTTTCATCTACTAGAAAAGGACTCAGAGTAAGACTGTGAGATAGCAGGGAGATTGGCTAAAGACAAAAATCTCAATTTTAGAATAATACATGCATTATGCATGTTACCAACAAACAAACAAACTCCTACAAAACTTGACTGAAGAAACTAGGGTGAATTTAGGTGATCAGAACTGAAGTGCAAGCCCTTGAACTGGATTAGTAGCCAAGAAGTTCTATACTGATTCTGTTTGACCCTAAGTTCTGGGCTAGAATTGTTGATGACATTCCTCCACAAATGAGGATTGGCTTGGATAAAAGACAGAGTTGGCCTTCCAGTGCTTTTGGTTGTTGTGGGGAGAGAGCTTTGGAACGGTAGGACTCCCTGCGAAGGACAGCCCTGTGTCTTGAGAATTCCCTTCAAATATGAAGCAGATGCCACCGTAGAGGCAGCCCTCGTGGACTTTCCATTGTGGTTACTATTTAAAATACATTTATATATGGTATTAACTACACGGACAAATTAAATGCCTCTTAGAGATCAGAATAGTTCTGTGATTTTGCAAATAAATGTTTAATAAAAGGATACCTCTGTTCTTATATTTTAAGCAATATTGAAATCTTTTTTCAGAATTTAAAGTTGAATGAACAATTGCCTTAAAATGAAGCAAGATAGTTTTTAAAAAAAAATCTTCTAGCTCCACTGAAAAATTTTTATTAAGATCTTTAATCTTAATAAAGCTTTTATTTACTCTTCACTATGGCAGGAAAACATGAAGTTAATAAAAAAAATACCTACATCTTATACTGTACCATATGGTTTGTATTGAGTTGATTTTCTACTATTCTTTATCAAGGAGAGGAATTGAATGTACACAGTTCAGATAGTGACCTCCAAATTCTGCCTTGAGATTTCTGAACCACATAGCCAGTTACAGTTACTCACCTGACCAGAACAACCATTTTATTAATACATTTATGAGAAAAATATTTTTAGCACCAATAAACTGTTTACCTTTATGCAAATGGCGCCACTTTATGTACAGGTTTTCTCAGATAAATGTCTTTTGACCATTTCTCTGAAACTATAAAGCTGTAATTTCATAAATCTATTTTTAGTACTTATCTCATTTTGATAATTATTTCATAGATTTCAGCAGTATATATGGGGGCCAGGTAGGGTGTCATGCAAGGAACATGAGTTTCAGGGCAATAGACAAGTTTGATTATATAAATATATACATATACACATATGTATATAATATGTAAGATTTTATTATATAACATCTTTAATATATGTTATATATATTCAACATATCTGATATTTCCCTTCTAGTGTTTTAGATATTATATAAAGAACCAATTAAATTAATAATGATAGCACATTTATGATTTCATGTAAATATTAGTTCTTTCTTAGTTTCAGTTTTGGGTTCAAACAATGGAGACACTGCTTACCTCAGTGCATTCTTTTGAGAATAAATGATAAAATCTTTCTGAATAATAAGGTCTTTTTAGACAGTTAAGGGTTCATTATTATTCTTTCTTGATAAAAATTTAAAATGTTCAACTCAAATGCTCAAAAATGTTTTGCGATTCCCTGATCATATATGGCCAGTTGAAGTTTATCTGATCAGAAAAGTCATTTTATAGGGAAAATAATTGTGGAGGAAATTTCTGTGAAATTCTTGTATGTCCTTCTTTAATCTAAATTCAGTTTGACCCTTCCCCCTTTGGTCCTGTGATACAGCACTTCTCTCTCTTTAAACAGGGCCTCTTAACCTCCTTTGCTGGTACTTCCTTTTGTTCCTATACATAATGGTATATTAGTCTCCTAGAGCTGCTGTAATGAAGTACCAAAACTGGGTGGCTTTACATAACAGAAATGTGCTGTCACACCATTGTGGAGGCTGGAAGTTGAGATCAAGGTGTTCCTGAAGCCATGCTCTCCCCCAAAGGCTCTAGAGGAGAGTCCTTTTTGGCTTCTTCTTGTTGGCTTCTAGTCATGGGCTGTCTTCTCTTTGTGTGTCTTTACCTTGTCTTGCCATTGTGTTTGTATTTCTGGGACCAAATTACCTCTTTTTATAAGAAACCATTCCTACTGGATTCAGATATATCCAAATGATCTCATCCTACTTCGATCACCTCTACAAATGCTCTATTTTCAGATGAGGTAACATTC
Source organism: Xerus rutilus (assembly GCA_028644305.1). Classification (NCBI taxonomy): domain Eukaryota; kingdom Metazoa; phylum Chordata; class Mammalia; order Rodentia; family Sciuridae; genus Xerus; species Xerus rutilus. The sequence continues at coordinate 50,089,793 of CM053403.1, forward strand.
TGAGGTATTGGGGGTCAGGAAAAAACATACAAAATTCAACTCATTACAGTGCTATTCCTGAAGGTTCTGACTTCAGCCTCTTGAGTTTTCTCTTTCTTCCTAAGTGATCTTATCCACTAAGTGACTTTAATAACAACTGTGGTGTCATGGAAAGAACATAGTCTTCGGAGTCAGTTTGTCTTACATAGGAGCCTGGCTAGTTTACTTTGTGTGTGTTGTGTGTTAGGGGGTCACCTGCAATGGTCATACATGAGGGTCAAGCCAAGTCCCTTAGTGTATTTCTCTTTTGCATTGTTTACCAGGTTAAGTTGAACATCTAGATGCAACCTTGAAGTTTAAAATGAATCAAAAATAATCATCAGGATGAATATTTCTCAAAATGAGGTCTATAGACCAGCAGTCTCTGCATCATCTGGGAGATTTCAAGAAATGTAGGTGCTTGGGCCCCACCTCAACCTAGTAACTTAGTGCATCAGAATGTCTAGGGGTGGAGCTCAGGTATCTGTTTCAGATTCTCCAGATGATTCTTATGCATCTTGAAGATTAAGACTTGAAAATACACACACACACACACACACACACACACACACTTATTTTTTTTTATTGGGACTATTTAAGCACTAGGTAGCAGGCCACTTTGCCTTTTAAACTTCTCCCTTGAGTTCCTAGCAGCATTCTTAGGCATACTTATGGCCAAGGCAGCATTGATATTGAGGCAATGTAACGTTAATTTCATCTCAGTTACCTTTAAAAGTCCTATTTTAAGCTCCATTTGGCAACTGATCTCTTTCAACATTGCTTAATGCTCTGCTCTCAACCATCACATTTTTGCTTTATAACTGCTTATCCAGAGTGAGGAAGAAACCCGGTGAAAGGTGATTTTTGTTTGTTTGTTTGAGGAAATGCTATGCACATTAGTCTCTTATTATCCTTTCCAGGCTGACACCTGCAACATAAATTATGGTGATTTATTAGGAATGAAGAATCTATTCTAATACCCTTACTCAGCAGTTTTCATGGAGTGCTCTGTAAATAGGAAAGCATTTGTCATTTTTGGACAGATCCAGAATAAATAAAATAGAGAACCAGTAAAAGGTGCAAAGAGTTTAAGTTATGAAATATTGTATTCATGAAACTTAAATATTATTACAAACTTGTGGATGCTCTTAAATTTAAACATTGTTATTTCTAGTTCTGCATTTCCTGTTCTGCTTTTCCCTGCATTTGAGCTACACATGTCTCAGATATGGCGTGTGATCTAGTATTTTCTGAATGCTGTGTGTGGGGAGTCACTTGTGGCAAAGACAAACTGTTCTTCTGTTTTGAAAAGATGAGGATATCTTCAGAGGCAGATGCTGTAAAAAAGTAATCCAGTGATGAGCAGCCAGATCAGGCAATGGGATGTATGTGGGAGAAGGCTGGGGTTTGAAATAATCTCATTTCTGCTGGAGAATTTTATGAATATCTTGTGTAATATGGTTTATTTTCATTTTTTTAAAAATTGGGATTTCAAATGCACTCATCATACAAAAGGTAAGAGGAACTTTTCCTTTCTGGGAACCTGATAAGTGTACATTACCAAGTGATCCCATGAAGTGAAGGTCTTGGCATTTCATTTTTCTCTTTCTTTGTTGTGTGTCTAGAAATTTCAATTTAAAATTTTTATCATAAATATTGAAGGTATGCATGATGTTTTGATATACATATTGATAAATGTTACTATAGACAAATAAATTAACATCCATCACTCCGCAGAGTTACTCATTGTTTTTGGGAAAAAAGCACCTAAAGTCTACATTTTAGTAAGAATCCTGTATACAATGCAATATTATTAATTATGGCTCTCATGTTGTACGTTAGATTTCAAGACTTGTTCATCTTATATATCTACTACTTTGTATCCTTTGACCTGTCTCCCCATTTTCTTCTACCTCCCAATCCCTGTACCCCATTACTACTGTTTTAGTCTCTATTTCTGTGAATTCAATTTTTAAAAATTTTAGATTGCACATTTAAGAGAGGTCATGCAGTATAGAAAATTTTCATATACAAATGAGTGAGAAATCTTTTGATTAAAGTAAGATATTCGGGGCTGGGATTGTAGCTCAGTGGTAGAGCGCTTGCCTCGCATGCGTGAGGCCCTGGGTTTGATCCTCTGCACCACATACAAAGCAATAAAATAAAGACATTGTGTCCATCTACAACTAAAGAAAAAAAATTCATCTAGACTTAAAATATAAAAAAAGTTAGATATTCATTTATGTAGATATGTATTTGTTCATTCAACTTTATTGAATACTTGAAATGTAACAGGTAAAAAAATTCATGTTATCATATGTGTGTATCTATTCCTGAGAAATTAGTAATTAATATATGACCCCTACTAATTATTGCTCTTGTGTATAAAGTATTATTAAATTTTAGTGCACACCAGAATGTGGTGTGCAGGTTCTCTTGGGGATTTTGTTAAAAGTATAGATGGCTTTCTCCCATCCTGGTGAGTCTTATTCCATAAGTCTACTGTGGGCTTTAGACGTATATATTTGTAAAGGGCAGTGCAGGTAGTTCTGATGCCTATCAAAATTCATGAGCCTCTGCAGCAAATGCTTGGAAGCAGCATGATGTATGGTATTTATTTGTGGCACAAATGGATTAAGAATCATATGCTTTTTTGAAGTCAGGAGTTCACCTAGGACTTTGAGCCAGAACTCAAGTGATGAGTTTATTTAATGGCTGTTGAAGACTTAATGTGGCACATTGGTCAGAGGAATTCTGTTGGTGGTGTTTTTCCATTCAGCTTGCTTAAGGACATTGGCTCTTGCTTCTTGGTTATTGGTTTGAATGAAACTCATCCTGCACAGATGGGCAATAGTTTGTGAGCACAGATGGAGTAGGAACAGCAAGTTCACTGGCAAGGCCCACACATGGGAATGAGCAAGAGAGGAAAAGACTAACGCTGAGGTAAAGGCATGGAGAAAAATAAACATTCACCTGGTCATTACAAGAAATGCTCCCTTCTCTAATGTTTCTAAATAAGACTGTACAAAACAAATCTTTCATGAGTTCATCCAGAATTATCTTATTTATTGTCAATAAATACCTCCCAAGTTCTCATTAAATAAAAATAACTAGCAATGTGGCAGACTTGGAATAGAAAGAATCCTTAGTGAGAAGTTCCATATTTTTCCTAAAGAGCAGAAGGAAATGAGTTAATTGGTTGACTTCTGTTCTCACCAGTAAAAGTCTCAAGTTAGTACAGCTTGAGACTTTTACTAAAAAACAGTTACAGCTTCTGGTGGACTAACTTCTTTATTTTCAGTATTTGATAATTGCTTTGGTTTTGATATTTGATTTTCTGGTTTTGAACTATTCCACAAAGGAGATAAAATAAATCCTTGCTACACATTCTGTTTTAATCTCCATTCAATTTTATTCCCACCTCTTTTCCAGTAGACATTTTGAAATTCCAGCAGTTTGTTAAGAAATGTTTTATTTAGCAACCACTATATGGAACACTACTGTCAGGCTGTATGGTGAACACAGATGCAAAAGGCCCCTGAAGTTTAATTTTGGATAAATGAATGGACAATGAGGAGACACTTAGCTTGTGGCCCTGTGTCACTTCCACCGGGGCAGCTTACCTAATTCAGAACATCTTACTGCCTTTAAGTTAATGGTTCAATTTATTAACATCACCTAAAAAGTCCTATCATAGTGGTTCTTAATCAGGAGTGATTTTGTCCCAAGGGGACAGTTGACAAAACTTAGAAGCATGTTTTACTTTTACACCAGGGGATGAGAAAGAGGTGCTATTGGCATTTAATAGATAGAGACCAAGGATGTTGTTAGGCATCCTACAGTATGCAGGACAGGTCCCTACAAAAAAGAATTATTGACCTCAAATTATTATTATTATTATTATTTTTTATACTTTATTTTTTTTTCCTCAAAAGTTGCATTTTAATACATGTTATCAAACATAACAGAAAAAAACAAATTTTCAGAAGCTGTACACACTATTCACTGAAAACATTTGTTGAGGCAAATAGAAAAAAAATTGTTACAATCATAATTTTTCTAACTTTGCACAAAATTATAAGTAGATTACATTCTTCATATTAAATATCTTTATATGCACTTTCAATGAACAGTATATATATATATATATATATATATATATATATATTTATATATATGACCTCAAATTATTGTTAACAGCACTACATTTAGAAACTACCCCAGGGATTTGGCTTCTGCCTGCTTCACCAGCCTCATCTTCAGCCACCCTCCTCTCGCTCTCTCCACTCCAGGCACACTGACTTTTTTATGGTTCTTTGAATAACCTATGTTCTTTTCATTTTAGGGCTTTTGAATTTGAGTCTTTTAGAGCTCAGGTAATGGCACTCCTCAAAGAATCCTTCTATACTCTCTCACTGGGTTGGATTCCCTTTCTTCTCAAAGTACCATATATTCCTGTGCTTAGGACCTTATTAACATTTCTAGTTAAATAATTTATTGTATAATTGGTTGTTCGCATCTTACCTCCCCATTAGAATTTAATTTTCAGAAGGGCAGGACCCATGTATTCACATGATGCTTTGCACATGATCGTCACTCAATAAATCTCTCTACCACAAGTGAGTCATCAAGTAAGATAATACTTGACTTGATAATACATGATAATACATCTGAAAGTCATTTATAAAGAATCAGGCCCATTGCCACTTTTGACACACAGCAAGGTTACCTTTTCCCTCTAAATCTATAAGGCATTTCTATTTAAAAAAATCTTTTATTAATCATAAATGATTTTATATAGTAGTTGTAGGCAAAATAGGATAATCTTGGTTCTTTGGATGTGATTGTTTTGATAGAACAGATGTCACTCTTTGCTTTTTGCTATTGTCCCTGTTCTCCTTATTCTGCCCCTCTTACTTAGTTAAGCTAACTTCAATTTCTACTTTATTTTGGCACTGCTTGTTAAGAAATTAATGAGCATTGTTTTTAATATTAAGAAAGATGATTAAAATTTTGAAAGTCTATCAAAGCTGTACTGGATTCTAAGATTATATTATCTAATTCTCCAAACTATAATTTTCTGAATTTAATAATATTAATATAACACATACCAACTACTGACTGTGGAGAAATCTGTGAGAAATTAAATTGAAGATTAATGATGCAATTTAGAATTGAGAATATGGGATCATATTGTGAGCCAAACATCCAGCCTGGCTCCCTGTCAAATATATACTTAGTCAAATGTAGTTAGCATAATTAGGCAACCTACACAAAGCAGAAGTGTTCATCCGTTAGATTTTTCAAATGGCAAACAGACTGAATATCCTTATTAAATTGATCAATCTATTTATTACCTGAAACAAATTAGCATGAACATTATAGCAAAAGGGAGTAATAGGAAATTTGAATTACAGGCCATATATATAGTACATTTGGAGAGAGCAAGCTGACTCTTTGGCCTTTCCTGCAGTAGGCAGTTTAATAAACATTGGCCTCCTGTTAATAGGGTTTATTTGCCAGGTGATGTCCAGCTTTCATCCTGTTATTGTTTCATCCTGTTACTCTTTGGGCTTGACAAAGAGTGTTGGGTTCAAGGTGAAGATGTTTGCTGCTGGAACCTACATGGTAATTAGAAACATGTGGTCTGTTTTTAGTTGTCCTTGAGTCACAATGCATCAAATGGCTGTTCATAAAGTCATGTAACCGTTATACACATTTATGTGTTAACTAGTTGTGATGACCTGTAAATTTAAGGACTTTGTCTAACACATCCTCTCCCTAACTGCTTTCTGTCTTGTGCATATTAAGTTAATGCTTCTTGAATGTATGAATCAGATCAAACCATATGAAATTACTGATACTCAGCTCTTTTTGACCTAAAAAAAAATGTTCTCATATAGCTCAGCCTAATCTAAAACTTTCCTTAACTTTTCCATAGAAACAATGTTCTAGTTAATAGTGAAACAAACTTATAATAGTACTATTTGTACTTATTTTAGGTACTTAATGATTCAAATATATTTTTATAGGCTTACCAGAGAAACTGGCCATAATTTAGACCAGTGATTCTATACGAAAGTACATCTCAAGCCATAAACATTGAATGTAAGAACATTCAGTGTACAACCATTAATTTCTTAACAATGTTGGTGTACAACCTAATCATAGGCTGGTGACATATATCACACAACCTGTAAGAATTTTCTGCAAATGTGACAGATCATTAATAGAGGTCTCTTTGCTAGTTGTTTGGTTTAGGATTAGCAACTAGGGCTGGCTAAATAAATCAGTGATATCAGTGTTGTTGGAAACGCACATCTCTTTTCAAGGCACTGATGCTCTTGACATAAAAACTTTTCACTAGTGTCTTTGGATTCAAATGTAGGAACCATGTGCAGAATCATATAAAGCAAACCTCTTTCTTAGGGGCTGTTATATTCTGTCAGTGATCTGCAATAAATGAAGTCTATTTTTAGTTGTTATCTATTTCTTGATCTTAGGGTTTGGGAAATTCCTTAGCTCATGGACATTATCCCTCCAGTCACACAGGAATATGTGTGTTCATGAAAAATCTCATAGTGTGAAGGGGCGTATGGCAATGTTTCAAAAGGAGATTTGGGAAGGTGGTGTTTCTGCCAAAGGGTGATATAATCCACAATAATTTCAGCCTTTAAAAAGTAAAGGTAACACCTTGAACTCAGTCCTTCTCCGTGGACAGGATGGAGTCTAGGTACCAGTCTGATATGGATATGCAAGTGGGCTGGCAGTTTGTGTGTGCGCTTCTTTGCAGGGCAGATCCTTAGCTGGGAGAGAAGAGACTGAGATTTGGATCATAAATTTTTATTTACTTCCCAAATCTCCTGAGGATAAAATAATAATAAATAATAATAAAATAAAAATAATAAAATACATGAAGAAATAGCAATCATTGTTGAGAGGAAGGATATTCTGTGAGAATGTTGCTTTTCTGATCTTGTTTTTAGATAAGTAGATGAATACAAGAACCTCCATATACTCTTTTTTTTTTTTTTCTGGTATGAGGGATTGAACTCAGGCACTAAATCATAACCCCAGCCCTATTTTTATTTTATTTTATTTTATTTAGAGACAGGGTCTTACCGAGTTGCTCAGTGCCTCACTTTTGGTGAGGCTGGCTTTTGAACTCTCAATCCTCCTGCCTCAGCCTCCTGAGCCACTGGGATTACAGGCTGCACCACCACACCTGCCTCCATATACTAAGTCTCTGTCTGGTTAATACAGAACAAGAGAAGCTACCAATACTATGTATGTATGTATGTATGTATGTATGTATGTATGTATTCTAATAGATTTACATGACAGCAGAATGTATTTTGATTCATTTTACACAAATGGAGCACAACTTTTCACTTCTCCGGTTGTACACAATACAGAGTTCCACCATATGTGCAGTCACACATGAACCTAGGGCATTGTTGTCCATTGCATTCCACCATCTTTCCTGCCCCCATGTCCCATCCCCTTCCTTCCCTCTTCTTTGCCAATACTCTTGACTCTCATAACTGTAAGTAGCTTAAAGCCAATGAGTTTGCTATTTTTGCCTTGTTAAAAAAGTAACCACAAATTTCTTAATGCACTAAGAAGTCTTATTTAAGAGGTTTTTGTTTTTTTTTGAACAAAGCTCATTGTTACTATGGAATTTAAATAATTTTAAATACTCAAACATATAATGATATGATTACCAATGCTATCATGCCAGGAGGCCCTGAGGCTGTAAATACTTCATGTTAATCTGACTAGGAATAATACTAAAATTACTATTATTACAGATACATTTATTAATACAAGCATAATGCTTTTTATTCTTTATCATGTTTTCACATACATTTGATGATTAAGACGGATCTCAGAATTGTTGCCAGAGATACTGGCAAGTGTGATTAAATCCTAATGTGTGTGTCAATCAATGTCAATATGTATTACTGAATTATAGCAGAGAAATTTTAGGTTGAATGCAATTGAGAAGAGACATAGTACTTAATGAAGTCTGTCCTGTACTTTTTCTTAGGTGTGTTTTCCTTCTCTATAGTTATCCTCTCCTGCATCATATTTCAAACATTATTTTATTGCTAAACTTACCATAAGAGATGTTTGTAATTCATCATTTACCACTGATCTCTTGGACTTGGGCTCCCTATAAATTTCCAAGTTGGTCTTGTGCCATCAAATAATTGCTTCTTAAGTGCACATCCTGGCCAAATTTTCAGTGTTATTAATGTTATGGATCATATTATTCCATATTTCCTGATGACAGAAGGCAAGCAGGGTATAATTAAAATGTTTGCTAATGTTGAAAATAATTCACTTCTTATTTCCATGTAATATTCCTTATAATATGTATCTAAAGGGCAAGATCAGAAAAAAAATCAACATTCTCACCTGAGAATATCCTGTTCCTCGGCAGTCATTTCCATTTCCTCACGGATTTCATTATTACTATTACACTATACTCATGGAATTTAGGAAGTAAATACAAAGTTATGATTTAAACCTCAATCTCTTTTTCTCTTCCTGCCCTTCAAGGAAACATATAGCTGTATTTTTCCTACTAGACCAGAAAGTAAATTGGCTTGGAAAAAAATCATACCAAAATAGTAATTTTAGCATGCACAAAATATCTAAATAAGACTAACAGTAAATTAGACTATCATAAATATTCAAGTTATACTTCAAATTCTACAAAATATATGTAAGCAGAGGTGTCATCATTTTGAAACATTTTTTTGGTTGAAAGAGAGAAATTTTTACTACAGTTGAGTACTAAATGTATAATCGCCAAGTTCTCAAGGTGCATGCGTGCAGACCAAAGGGCAGTTCTTTATAATTTTCTGTGGATTTACCTGGCCTCCTGGACTTTCTAGGTAGTCAAGAAGGTCTTGGCTCCTGTACATGGCCCTGGATCTTCACCCTCTGCACCTTGTCTGTCTTCACGTATAGAGCCCTTCCCCCCTAAAGCAGAGAGCAATCAGCTTTTATGGTCTATATTTCCTTTGGTCTTGAGTTTTAAGTGCAATGTAGAGTTAGCTGTCATTCTATTTCTATAACAATGGGAATAACAAAAGCACCTACTACAGAAGGTTCCAGTGAGGACTGGATGTGCAGGGAGACTAATTCCATAGCTTCCTTGAACCTTTTGTTTGCATCATTGAGGGTGAAGAGGCAGTCCTGGGAACCCATCCTGTTACCTCCTAAACTCATAGCCTCACCTTCACTAATTCTTTGGGATAAACTCCTTGTGTTTTAAATCATGTTTAAGTCAGTCACAATAAGAACTCTTGGTCTCTCAGATCACATACTATCTTGTCTGTACACTCTCTATCTTACCCCTTTATCCTCCTACCCCCTGATGCCCAAAATCCTTTCCTTATGCTTTCTGGCACTCATGGACCATTACCAGGAAAATCTGATCTATTTTCAGACTTCTCTTAACATTTCTTTCACTTTCTTGCCCTGACAATTGGCTTTCCCTGAGGTGGCTGTTTTCACTGTAGGCCTGGCAGAGGAGGCTGTTTTATCTCCTGTAACTATACTCTATACCACTAGGCTTGGGGACAGGTCAGCCGTCATCCTTGTTCTTCATTGCCATTTTCAGATGATGCTCTTAAACTCCGTTAAACTAGTCTTGTTACTCTTGCCCACTAACTCTTAGTCCTCTCTCCTCATTTTTCAGCAGTTTTCTCTGGTGGCTGAGTTTCACTTTCTCCCATATCACCCTTATCTTAATTCCTGGCCATTTAAATGTGTGTATAGTTAGATGATCCTTCCAATATACCCTCTCAGTTCCTTCTGCTTCTCCATGATCTTGCCTTCCAACTTCATTGAAGACCACGTTTTCCCTCACATCCAGAACTTGTTGCTCAGTTGTCTCAGGTTTAGGCATCCTGTTCAGCCCCATCTTTGGGTCTCTGAGGAGTTCAGTGTGTCTTTAATGTTGAGCTTTTTCTCCTTAGCTGTGCATGGTGAAAGAAAAGAGTGGTAGGAACGAGCATTTTGAATTCTTCCTCTAGGTTAAATTGTAAGCCTTTATGTTGCTAAAATACACTTGGTGGCTTCATGGAGGATATAATTGTGATTACTTTTTAATTATATGTGGTTGCCAGAGAAACCTCAGTAGGAGGTAAATGTAGCTCTGAAAACAGTGCCCTGTGTTCATTCTGAGATTGTTTTTCTTTTAAGGTTTTTTTTCTTTTTTTTGTGTGGTGCTGGGGATTGAACCCAGGGCCTGGTGCATGCGAGGCAAACACTCTACCAACCGAGTTATATCCCCAGCCTTCATTTTTCTTTTAGATACTACTGTGGTGATGCTGGGCTCTGCTCATCCTGACTCTCCAGAAAGTTTCTCTAGAGTCCTGCATTGTGTGTGAATGAGGGAGAGAGAGAGAGGAAAAGAGAGGAGAGAGGATGGGAGGGGAAAGGAGGGGGAAAGAGGAGGATGAGGAAACATTCCAGTGGGTTCCTCCATGTATCCATGGTGGGGCACTGGGGTCAACTCTCCTTGCCTGGGCTCATTGTTATTCTAGAGAGACCTTGACCTATGCTTAACTAATGAGGTGATGTAGAAGTAAAGGGTGCTTGCATTTCCCCTTACTCTTACAGTCCATGTGTTTTGGCATGTGTTTTTTTGAAAAGAACTGTTTGTTCTGTCAACACAGGATGTTCTGTCACACTGATAATTAGCCACCTTCTCATGTAAATTTAAATTCTTTAGTCATGGGACATGGAAGCTATAGAGTGTGAAACTCACTAGGATTGGCAGCTTTTAAGTAGAAGACCTGCTAATTTTACCTGTATGACCTTAGATGAGTTTGCTAATGTCTCCAAATTATAATTTTCTTATTTATAAAATGGTTATGATAACACATCCCTAACAAATGTAATATTAGTGTTAAAAAGATACCATGTGGGTGAACCTGTCCAGCACAGATACATAACTAGGTCTTCCATAATTGATGTTTTTTTATTTTTTTATTTTTTCCTCTTTCTGGCAATTCAGCTAACCTAAGCCCTGCTGCTACTGTGTGTCTCCCTTCAGGTTTTAAATTCTAACTGAATATTTGAGATAGCATATCTGAAATGGATCAAAACATAAAAAGATTATTTAAAACCAGTTAGTGGAGGTTAAAATGTTACCAAATTTTAATTAAAATGAAATATGCTGAGAATATTTTTTTAATTTTCAGTCTTTTAAAGCATTCATCTTTATACATTTTCTAATATATATTAATTATACATTAAAGGCACATGTTTTAGCTTATGCTTTAAAGGCAAAAATAATTATGACTTGGTATCATGTTATCATACTACAGGTAATAGCAGAAACTGCATAGCTATCATGAAGGAGGGGTAAGAGGAAGCAAACAGGAACTGGGACGTAGTTGGAACTATAGTTTTTCCTTTGGGGTGGTTGTACTGGCTGTTGTGGCAGATGTCCCTTTTCCTGATTAATAAACAAAGTTGATTTTACTCACATTTGTTCTTGGCTCTTACTTCACAACAGGTGGCTGGTCAGGCTGTGGTCGAGTCTGCAACTGCTGGCTGTCATGAGCTTTGAGAGCCTTCTGTTATGATTAAAGCATTAGTTTAGAGGAAATTTAGGGCAGTTAACTAAGTTTATACCATATGTGTAAACATAATTGTAAGCTAAGATGGATTCTGGTGACTCCCAAGATGCTTTTCTTTTTCTCTGTGTTTTCATTCTATGTTAACATGCTTGGTCATAGAGGACTTCAGAATTAGCCATGTAGTTAGCATTCACTAGCTGGTTACTGAGAATTATTTACAAATGTCTCTACTTTGAGCCTTTGGGAGAGTATTATTTTCCTAAGACTTGCTGGCTTTCTCTTCCTTCAGACAGCGATATAAGGTGCAGAGGGTAAAGAAGTGGGGAGAGAGTAGGAATTCCTTGTGAAGGAGACAATGAGCTGTCTTTCTGCAACTGGTTTAGCTCTTGATTGATAGACTAGTTCATTAACCTCAATCCAGTGTGCCATAGTAGATGGCCAGAATAAATCCACAGAAAACAAATATGCACATTTGCCTGTGGACATATTCTATAAGAACTTGCACTAGGTTAGCACTAGGTTTTATAGCACTAGGTCAGTGAAGAAATATTTTGAGAATTTCCACTCTTTAACAAAAAAACACAAGAGACATTGTCTACCTCCAACAAAATATGGGCTTGTGGGATTTGAATTCAACAAATTCAAATTGAGCCTGCTTCTATGGCAGATGAGTTAGGAAGTAAACACTTAAGCTGGTGTTCCAAGCTCTTTGACACAGACAGAGATGGCTGAGTTGGATAACATGGAACCATGTAGGGATTCTTAGCCTACTGCATCTCAGAAATCCAGAGCTAGTTTAGTGTTTCTTCAAAAGGGGCAGAGAAGCAGTAAGGCCTGGTGATTAAGCTTGTGAATTCTATACAAAGAAGCTGGAATGAGAAACTTTGCTTTATCTTTTTCCATGTATGACAAATTGTGTAAGTTAAATAACCACTGTGTACTCTGGTTTCTCTGTCTCCAAGATGACAGTAGTATCTTCTACATAGAGGATTTAGAACACAAAAATAGCATTTTGAATAGGGGCTGTCATAGAGCAAAGTGCAGAATATGAGGTTCTTTTTTGGGGAGTGACATTGGGTAAAAGTTGTTCTTTGGATAGTAGGGCAAAAGTGGTGTTTTAGGCAAGAAAAATTCATTAGGTTGTTTAGGGATTCTTATATAAAAAGTGCTGAACAAATAAAAATGCCATCATTCATAACATCAGCACACATAAAGAAACTATGAATGTTTTCTGGCTTTGCTTGTTGCAATGAATTTTATTGTCTTAGAAATTTTAAATTTATACAATTTCTCTTGAGAATAATTACTTAACTTTTCTCTAGTAATTTTTCTCACCACTACCCTATTGCCCTATGGACAGCACTTAAATTTATTAATTTGTTTGATTGTAAATATTATCCTCTTCATTCCTGCTTTGTTTCTTGGGCCATGACAAAGGGCTATATGCTGCATATTAATTCTTTATCTTGCAATCACAGAAATGCAGTTCAAAATAGTAACTTATATGCAAATCCTTGGTCAGCTTAGAAAATTTGCATTTACATATTTTAAATGAGTCTGCTTTCAGTTCAATGGTTTTGTCTAATTCTATACTTAAAAATATGTGACAGATGTTGTTTAGCTAAATTTAAAAATTAGGAATAATTATTGTAAAAATTGTCCTCCTATATTGCCATTCTGTGAACCATTATTCAAAAGAATCATTATTCAAAAAGAGGATTCCCTAAAAAGAAAAGTCTTTGAGCTATTAATGTTTAAAGGAAAAACCCTAAAATTATTATGAAATCAAATAACTTAGGACTATAATTTCAAGCTGTGTTCTTATTTATCTCATGCTGTTTGATATCACCACATAAGTGATGCCAGCATGGTTAAGCGTTTAAATGCAAATTTATAATTCTAAATGCTTGCCTTTGTCAATGCCATTTTGTTTAAGCTTGAAATCCATAAAAGATTTATCATGAGTTTGAATGTCTTTTGAAATGGAAACCTTTGTAAAAATAGAAGATACAGAGAATAAACTGAAATATAACATAATTTAGCCAATTCCAAACACAGACCATTTCCCAGGTTCTGCAAACCAGAACAAAGTTGGACAAAATGCACACTGTCTACCAGCCGAGAGAAGAGTCAGAGCTATTTGTGAGACAAACACGGAGTGTACAACATGAAAGGTCAAGTCAAGCTGGAGCTGGAAACAGAAAATCAGATCAATAAGCAGATCAACCTGGTCTAGTGACAAGGGATGTTGCCAGGCTTGCCAAGAGACTAGAAATTCATATTAGCAAGAAGGAAGCAAATCCATCATGAGTTTACCTTGTTGTATCTTGTGGGGAGGCCTAGCAGCTGGGCTTTCAGGACAGGCCTCAAAAGAGTTGATGGTTTTCTTTCTGTCTTCTTTGACTACATATATCTATTTTGTTAGGCAAACCTCTGAAACAACCAAGCAATGGATATCACACAAATGGAACACTTTAGCAAACTTCTATTTCACAAGTAGTTTATCATAGGGTTGGAGAAAGGAAATAAGCTAATTTTAATTAATCCTTTTCATGGTTAATATTCATCTGAAAAGGATGATGTGAAAGTCTCTCCCAATTATTATATTTTTAGTATGCTTTTTCTAAACTTCTTGGAATATGAATTATTAATGATCCTCATTGATTGGGTTCCTGCATGTACTGAAATATATATGATATAAAAAATGAAGTGGAGTTGGTTGTTTGCCATGTTAATGTGTATAGCTGGTCAATTTAGAAGCTGGACTAGAGTATTTCATTATCTTGAATTCCTGTGCAGTACACATAGTGGGTGCTCAATTTGTTTTATTAAACATAATGATTAAGGTAAAAACACTAGTTTATAATTAGGGTGGGGCAACCAATTTGTAAAAATCAAAGCTAGAAAATAAAATTTGATTTGTTGTTGTTTTCCACATAAAACATTTTCATTATTAGATGTCTTTAAATGTAATATTTATTATTTTCCACAAGTTAAAATGATTCTGTTTTTATATTTTTTCAATAGCTGTAGCAAAACAACAGCAATAAAATATTCTGGGTAAATTTTACCTGCTCCGCTTGAATATGCATGATAAATTTTATGCAGAAGCTGTTCCCCATAAGTCAAAACAGTCCATAATAACATCTTTTGGATCTAAGTAATTCTAAGAGAAGGCTGTCAAATATTAGTTTGCCATTATGTAGAAATCAAAATGGTTTCTCGCATGGGACATTAACTTTGTCTAGCTGCAAAGTGAGAACGATCTGCAGAGGTTGTGCTCTAATCAAGCAGTAGGCACCTTGAACACTATCACATCATTTAGAAGAAGTTATGCATGGTGACATCTACCTCTCTGTCTAGGCAACAATTCTTCTAACTCCATTGACCATTTTTCATCAACATAGTGCAGTGAGGCTGCTTATGCTGTGGATTTTGGAGGGCTGTATTTCCAGTAGTATCTATCAAGTCTGTGCAGAAAACTGAGAATGGCTGCTGAGTTCATGCAGCTGTTTGCTCTTTCTCCAAGGATGATTAGACCAAATTACTGTGGAGTAAGGAGGGGAAGGTAAGATCTGCATGGTGCAGAAAATGTCTCCACATGGAGGCATGCAAAAGGCATAAGAACAAAGTCTTTTCAAGCAGTGGCAGTAAGATAGTGGATCCTCATATTACAAAGCTTCTAATTAAATCAGACAGAAGACTTTAGACCACTTTAGAACTAATCAACACTTCTGACTTTTCACAATCTTAACAAATGTCTATTTAACTCTTCTATAAACCTTTTAGTAAGGTAACTGAGGTTAGTTGTCCTCTGGCAATAAAGATGATCATGTGTGATAAAGAAAAAAAATTGAATAAGAGGTAAGTGTACATGGGGAGTTTCTGGAAAGGACTTGTAGTTTTTCCTATATCCAATTTTTCTCCTTCCCTCTTTTCTCCTTTAATTTGGCAGCAGGTCGAGTACAGATTGTAAGGGGTAGATTTAGTAGTAAAGCTATCTATCTCAGGTGAATTGGAAAAGTACGAACCTACAAAATGCTGTCACTCCCTCTCTGTGTTGTTTTCTGGTGAATCTCAAAGGTGTGCTGCTATAGCAGTTAGGGGAAATTCCAAATACACTTCAGTACCATTTTAGTTACAAAGTCTTGGTTTCTAATTCATGGTTCCGAAGTCTTAGTTTGTAAATCTTGTACTGTTGAGGCATTGTTGCATTGTTTGTTATCTGATTTTATTTAATTTTTCAATAAATAGTTGAGCCTATAAAATACACCATATCCTATATTATATATATTATCCTATCTCAAAAGCAAGCTTATTTAACATAAGCAGACTATATAGATTTCCTGCACCTTTTATGGTAAAAATCAAGTCCAATGCTGCACATCACAGAGGGAGGTGTCAACCTCTTGTCTACCATAGCTGTTTTCCTTCCATAACCCTAAGCCCTTTCCCCCTATTCCTAACCAAGTTACTCAGATAGCAATCCTTTTTTATCTCATCAGTTTTGCTGCTGTAAAGTGGGACCTAAATACCAATACTTGGCCATATATGAAATTTTTATTTCTTTTTTTTTTCATGGATTCATTTCTATTACCAATGTTCATTAACTCTTTCTCTCTATCTCTGTCTCTCTTTCTTCCTTACATACCATCACTCACAAACTACTCAGAAGGTAGGTGCTTTAGTAGGAAGATGTTCAAGGATTAGAGGTATCCTACAATGTAACCTTGGATTGATAGAATGAACAATGACTGTACTTTAGGTCTGAGATTGGCGTGTGTCTGCTTCCCTACTTTAGTCATGGGAACCCTCGAGAATGGGAGCTGTTTGCTGGTGTGTATCAATACCTCTCAGCCCAGTTTCTGATACATGATAGACACTCGGTCAGTAGTGTTAGTGAATGAATGAGTGATTGCTCAACTACCTGTCTTGTTTGACAAAGATTAAAGTTATGCTACAACTGTTCAATATATTCACCTAGGGACAGAAACGATATGTGATTAGAGTACTAGAAATGATTTCATTCAGGAAAGAGTTGAATCTCATCACATTATTTTATGTATTCATGTATTAAATTCAACAAGGATTACTTGCACAGTTCTGTGAGTGAAGTCTGAATGGGTTAATGCAACCAAAGCAATTGGCAAGTGCCTGGCACATAGTAACTCTCATTAAGTACCATTATTGTTATTACTATTTTATTAAGAAGTAGAAAATGAATAAGAATGATGGTTGCCTGATAAGAATGCTCATTAGTTCTTCCTGGTGCAAAGAATAGTAACATCCCAGTGTTGTGTTTACTGTTCCAGGAAAAGGAATCAAGTACAGTTAGGTACATTTGTACCAGGATGACTATTCTAGTATAAAACTGGGAGAGCCACAGGCCTTCTTAAAACCCAAAAATGGTTTACTATAGCCTCAAAAATGAAATTTGAAATCTTTGGTATGACATGTAAGGTCCTTTATTTTGGTCTCTAAATTTCATTCAATCCAGTTTCAGAAGATTTTCCTTATTCACAGTCCTTTCCTACAATTTTGACTGTGTGTTCCTATTGTGTGCTCCTCCAATATCATGGGATTATTTGTACCCTTGTACTTATCACACTAGTCATATGGTCTATTTATTTGTCAGTCTCCACAATTAGATCTTGTTCTGTTTTCTTGGTGTCTAGCATAGGAATAAGCAACCTTTTCTGTTCTAGTAAATGTTTTAGGCTTTTTAGGACATTCTGCCTCTGCTGAAATATGTCTTAATTCTGCCATGTGTCACACAAGCAGGTAATATGCAAAGGGATGAATGTGACTGCATTCAAATAAAATTTTATTTATGGGCATTAATATTTGAATTCTATGTAATTATGTATCATGAAATATCATGCTTATTTTGATTGTTTTCATCCATTTAAAAATATTAAAACTATTCTTAGTCTAGCATAGAGATGGTGCTCAGTCAACATGTGTGAATCAACAAATGACAAGTGAATAACGGAGTTTGCTTTCACTGAAATCATTTTCCATATCAGTGAGAAAATTTGCATGAACAGCTGTTGCCTGACTTCAAAGAATGAGTTTTGAAGAGTTCTCTACCTTTCAGTTCTTTAAAATATTTTGAGAAGAGTTGGTGTTAGTTTTTTAAATATTTGGTAAAATTGAACAATGAGGCTCTTGGGTTCTGGGCTTACTTTGCTGGGAGACTTGTTAGTAATGATTCAATCTCATTACTTGTTATTGCTTTTTTCAGAGCTTTTAAGTCCTCTTGGTTCAATTTTGGTTGGTTACCTGTATCCAGAAATTTACTCATTTCTTCTAAGTTTTCCAGCTTGTTGGCATGTAGTTGTTCATAATAATCTCGAATGGATGTTTGTAATTCTGTGCTATCAGTTGTAATAATCTTTTTGTAATCTCTAATTATATTTATTTGGGTTCTCTTTTTTAATTAGTTTAGAGGAAGATTTATCAATATCATTTACCTTTTGAAAAGATCAACTCTTCATTTCATCGATCTTTTGTCCTTCTTTTTTAGTTTCTAATTCAGTTGTTTCTGCTTTGATCTTTATTTCTTTTCCACTACTCAGTTTGGTTGGGTTTGTTCCTGATTTTCTACTTTTTTCACTTATGTCATCATTATGTTGTTTATATGAAGCCTTTCTCTTTTTTTCTGATATAGGCACTTATTGCTGTAGACTTCCCTCTAAGTACTGCTTTGCTGTATTTCCTAAGTTTTGGTATGCTGTATTCCCATTTTCATTTGTTTGTGAGAAAGTTTTAAATTTTTATTTTGAGTTCTTCATTTTCCCATTGGTGACTCAAAAACATGTTTAATTTTCAAAAGTTTGCACAATTGAAAAATATCCTCTTTTTGCTGATTTCTAGTTTTATTCCATTGTGGTCAGAAAAGATACTTGCTATGGTTTCAATTTTTTTTTGAACTTTTTTGTGGCCTATACCACATGATCTATATCCTGAGCAATGTTCCACGTGCTGAAGACAAGAATATGTATTCTATAGCTGTTAGATGAAATGTTTTATAAATTTCTGTTAGGTCCATTTAGATTATATGATAGTGTAACTATGACAGTTTTTATGTTTTTTTTGGTTGTTGTTACTGATTTTTTTTTTGTCTGAATGATCTGTCCATTGATGACAGTGGAGTATTGATGTCTCTAAAAGTTACTGTGTTGGAGTCTCTATTAAGTTCTAATACCATTTATTTTATATAATTGGGTGCTCCAGTTTGGGTATTTGGGTCCATATATATTTACAATTGTTATTTTTTTTATCCAATTGATCTTTTTATCATTATTTAGCAATCTTTGTCTCTTTTTACAATTTTAGGCTTATAGTCTAATTTATATGATAAGCATAGTTAGTGTTATTCATCTTTGGTTTTTGTTTGTCCTTTTCATGTTTTCATCATGATAATTATTATTTATTGCTTTTAGTGTAAGAATTTTTTAAGCATTTCTTGTTCAGCTGGTCAGAGAGGAATGAATCCCTCAGTTTTTTCTTGTCTTGGAAAAGTTTTATTTCTTCCTTATTTCTGAAGGATAGCTTTGCTGGCTATGATATTCTTGGTTGACATTTTTTTTTCCTTTTAGGACTTTGAATAGATCATTCTTTTTCCTCCTGAACTATGAATCTCTGCTGAGAAGTCTGTAGTTACTCCCCTAAATGTGCCATGATGCTTTTTCTTGCTGTTCGTTAAATTCTCTGTCTCATACTTTTGACAGTTTAACTATAATGTGCTACAGAGAGGATTTATTTTGGTTGAATCTATTAGGGGTCCTTGGAACTTCTTAGATTTGGAAATTCAGAACTTTCCCAAGATTTGGAAAGATTCTATTTTTTTTTAAAGTAGAGTTTCTTTGCTTTTCCCCTTTTCATTTCCTCATGGAATATCCATGATACAGAAATTTGTTAGTGATGTCCCATAAGTATTTTCATTCCTTTAAATAATTTCCCTCTTTTTTATCTGATCAGGTTATTCAAACTCAGAAGCTTTTATCTGTCTGATCTAGTCTAATATTGAGCCTCTTAATTGCATTTTTAATTTCATTTATTGAATTCCTTAGCCCCAAGATTTCTATTTTTTAATGATATCTCTCTTTTGAATTTCTCATTCAAATCATAATTTGTCATCCTAATTCCAATGAATTATCTGTCTGAACTCTCTTTTACCCTTTTGGCTTTTCTTAAAGTCATTGTTTTGAATTTCATTCAAGTTTTTTGATACCCTTTTCTTTGGGTTCTGTTGTTAGAGAGTTTTTGTGTTCCTTGTGTTCCTTTGGAGGCATCATGTTATCCAGACTCTTCATGCTTTTGTGTCCCTACATTGATATTTTTCTATGTGGTGGATCCTTGTCTCTATCAACTTTATAGAGTAGTTTTCAAATTAAAACCTTTCTTCTGAGGATGTATCCTAGGGTATTGGGTAGGTAGACTGTCTTAGTTTGCTTCCAGGTAGCTACAGTAGTAAAATGACCACTGGTAGTAGTAATAGTAATAGTAATAGTAATAGTAATAGTAATAGTAATTCTTCAGCAGTAATTGGTGCTGATGATTCCTGACCCTATGTCAGTGGTGGATGTTGTAGATATCTGTTCACAGCTTCACCAGTTGAGATATAGCTGTCTTAGGTAGGGTGAGTTTATCCATGGGTCATGTGGGGATGAGGTCTCATGGCAAACTCAAGTGTCATTGATTCAGTGTGCCCACTGGTGAGTGTGGGGAGTGTGTCAGTGTCTGAGAGCCATTTGGGAGCCAGACTACACCAGTGGGTCCAGATGGGGTGCCCATTAGTGCCTGAGGCATGCTTTGGAGTTTTCTGGGGGACTGTGAGGTTCATCTGCTCAGGGTGGGTTTCCACCCTGTATCTGCTTTCCAAAACTGAGGGTGGGTGGGTAGAGCTGCCTTTCTGCTGCCTTGGTGAGCTGAGCCTCTCAAGGCAATCTACTCAGCTGTCTTGACAACCTAACCAAGGTGAATTGAACTCTCTAGATGTATTAAAAATTATTGTCTTTAAGCCTCTGCTTGATTTTTGTGTGCATGATCATATCACTTAACTGTATTCATGTATCGTTATTCTTTCCTGGAAAGATGAAAGACAGTGGTAATACTGGATATTTCATGATGAAATGTAATGGATTTCGACTAATGATTATGTTATTTCAGCAAGTTAACTGATTTCAAAAATATGCTTTGATAGAATTTACTTTGGAAGAGATTAGAGGCATTTGGTAATTCACATTAATTACAGTGCCTGTTATTATAAATATCCTTAGATGTTTTATACATGCTCAATGCTCATTTACTGCAGAAATATCCAGTACCTCATATCTTATTTCTCTCCATTTACATGGGGAAATTAACTGAATTCTCCCAAACTATAAGATTTTCAATTGAGATCAATGTTCTGGGTAGATTTCACCATAAATACCTTGGGAAATCTCACTTGGAAATGAAAGCCCATTGCTATGTGAGATGAATAAGAAGCTTTCCCATTATTGATTATTTATTTTCATTCATTATGATAATTATAATAGATAGTAGTAAGTTTCAGTGGTTGGTTAGGTTGTCATTATAGCAGAATGTTTGAATGTGGGCTGCTGTCTTCTTTCATGTAGTGAATTGCATACCGATGATTGGAAATCAGCATGTGTTCAATTGATACAGGTGTTTATGAAATATGT
Source organism: Xerus rutilus (assembly GCA_028644305.1). Lineage (NCBI taxonomy): Eukaryota > Metazoa > Chordata > Mammalia > Rodentia > Sciuridae > Xerus > Xerus rutilus. Next base: position 50,111,106 of record CM053403.1, read on the forward strand.
ACCACACTAATGTGAAAAACAAGAGCAACCTTGTGAAATTATCTGGTACTTACCTTGTATAAAATCGTATTTATAAGGGAAAAAAACCATCTTACAATTATGAGGAAAAACAGTGATGGAGCATATAACTGAATATAACTTCAGAAGAGGGAAATTTTACAACACGCCCTAATCTTAGGCCATTGATTAGCTGCCTTAATTTTAACATAGAATATATCATTTTATAAATCCTCTCTTTTATCATAGAAATTGCATCACCTATTTTTATGTACATTGCAGTACCTGGTGTAGTGTCTTGTATATGACAAGAATACAAACATTTGTTGCACTGAATTGTTTACAAGTACTTTGGACTATATATAAAAAGTAGTGATGTCTCAAATGCTATTTTATATTAACTTTTCCACATGTGCCATTTTTATAAATGTGTAATAATGAAGTGATGGTATCAGCTTTTATTCACTGAGAACCAACAGTATGGTGGCTGTTTTTACACATTCACTCATTTAGCTTTCAAAACAATGGTATCAGTTTGGTGTCAGTTCGTCTTTTCCCCCCAGAAAAACTGAGGCTCAAAAGATTAAATAAGTAATTCTGTGAAGTTTGTGAGGATTAATTGGGATAGATTATGGACCATACTTCCTAGTGCATGATACATTCTCAGTAATTTTAAGGTCATGCTGCTAAAAAGTTGTAGATCTGGAATTAACTCACTGATCAGTCTCACCCTGGAGCCTATCTCTTTTCATCATTGTGTTCAACTCCCTTGGCCAAAATTTATGCTATGAATCATTATCCTTCCTATTATGAGTTCTTTTAGGACAAAGGACAAAGGCCTTTTTCTTTGGTACTGGAGATTGAACTCAGGGGTACTCGACCACTGAGCCACATCCCCAGCCCTATTTTGTGTTTTATGTAGAAACAGGGTCTCACTGAGTTGCTTAGTGCCTCGCCGTTGCTGAGGCTGGCTTTGAACTCACGATCCTCTTGTCTCAGCCTCTCTAAGTGCTGGGATTACAGGCTTGCGCCACTGTGCCTGGCTGGTCTTTTTCTTTTGTATCAAAGTTTTTTGTATCATTAATGAGTAGCATGTTCACACAATAATAAATGTTGTTGACAGTGTGAGTGGCTTGGTGGTGATACTATTTCTGGTTTGCTGTCTATATGAATGATTGGAAAGATGGTCGATTCTGGGTACTCAGAGGAAGTTGTTACAGTATACTCTGCATTTTATATTAAAACAGGAGTTTTTTCCTTGTCATATGCCACCTTCATCTTGATTTTAAGCTTTGTTTCTCTGGTGCCTATGTGAAGAACAGACTGAGAGCAGTTAGAATTTTCAGGCAAAGTTAACATTTTCATTAGCTCTGCTGGTATTTCCCAATTTCATCCTGAAGTAATTTCTAGTGGTTGTGTCCTGGGATTTTTCAGAGTTAAGCTTTTTAACGTGAAGGATAAATTTTTTTGTGTGTATGTTTTTGAAGTGAGAGAATTAAAAAAAAATCACCAAGTCTCAAAGTCCTAGAGAGCTTTTTGGAAAAGGAATTTAAGTAAAAAATGAGCTGTCAGTGCCCTTGAGGTTTCTTGCTAGTCACATAATGATACATCATTTGTCAAATGCAGTTGTCTTTCTTCACTTGAAGTTCCTGCTGTTGGTGAGGTTTTTTTTTGTTTTTTTTTTTTTGTTTTTTGCATGTAGAACTCAAACTTAGGCTAAGGAGTCCTGATCATGGGCATAATGTACACATGCATGGTAAACAGCAGATCTATATACCTGCATGATAAATCACTACTAAACTGAAAGTATAACTGCCCTGTGTGACAGTTCTTTTTTATTGTGGTAAGATATACATAAATATAAAATTTTATCATTTTTATGATTTTTAAGTGTACAGTTCAGTGGCATTAAATATGTCCGCATTGTTGTATAAGCATCCCCACCATTGACCTCCAAAACTTCCCATTTTCCCAAACTGAACTTTTATACTCATTAAATACCAAGTCCCCATTCTATTCATTCCCCAGCACCAGATGACCACCACTCTACTTTCCTTTATCTATGAATCAGACTACTTATGCTTCAGTTTTACAACTCCATGAGTTATTGGTGTAAGTTGAGGTCTACTATTTTCAGTTTTTCCTTGTTGTGGTTATTATCTGATGATTGGAATTGATGTTTCACTGCCAGATCTATGCAAGGATGTGAACTTAATGCAATTCTCTTGCAATAAATATCCTACTTTGCTTCTCTGTGTAGTAACCTCTTAAATTTCATTATCACATAACAAGGGGAAGAACTGTATGTATTCTGCTTAGCACTGTGTCACTAGTGTCTGGTGTTTTGTTTGTACTTTATGGAAAATCAATACATAGCCATAGAATAAAAAAATGCTGCTGCTCTTCATTCAAAAAATTAAAATTATTTAAAAATCATTTACTGAGACTTCCATGATATAGGAGAACAGCTAAACCAGGAACTCTTACTCTTTTCCTATGACTTTCTTTTTGGAAATGAGTTACGGTAATTAAAAAACAAAGAGCCTATGCATCTAGATCACTTATTTATTTATTCTTTAACTATTCAGCAAATGCTTATTGAACACTGGTTACGTTTAGGTACTGACTGGGCAATGGTACACAAAATAGACAAAGTTCATCAACTCACAGAGAGAATTCTAGTGGAGAGCACAAAATGAAAAATATTAATTATAAATTATAAGATGGAAAAAGACAGAATGCTACCAGAAAGATTAAGAATGGGAAGATGGCTTTAAACTGATGGGAGTGGAGACATGATGACTTCTCATGTTTGTGAAGAGCTATGTTCTTATTCAGGAAAGAAGAGGACTTGTTTGAAAGGCTTGAAGAGGTAGTAGGATACACTGTTTTTGGAAAATGGATTATGGAAGATTTTACTGATAGAATTCTTTAAAGATGAGATACATGACCTTTCCAAAGAGGTTTTATGCCCTATCCTGAGAGCTTTGTGGGGCCCTGTATTCCAGCACTAGCAGTTTCCAATCTGACTGGTTATCAAAATAACCAATTTATGTGGAAAGATCCAGTCCAATACTTCATATTTAATAGTCTTTTAAATATATCCTAGTTGAATCTGGCTTTTTCATTTTATGGCATATTTAATTGTGCTGAGATAAAAAAGTATCTTAAAACTGAACCAGATTTTAAATATTTTCCAGCTTGCAAGCAAAACAAATGCCTCAGCAGTGTTGGTTAGTAAGCTGTTAAGGTTTATAATGCCCATAGTCTTTTGGCTTAATGTTTGTCCAAAGTCATACAATCCTTTGGAAAAAAAATGTATTTTAAATATTTGGTTAATTTTCTCCATAGTAGTTCACTAAGGTATTAGTCAGAAATCAGATATCAAGTATTTAAGGAACATTTGTTATATACAGTAAGTATTTATGGAAAGTTGGGGTCAAGACCACTAACTCCCACCCTGTATATTATTGAGACCAATTGGGTAGGTTTCATAATATTCAACCTATTGCCATTCTATCAATTATTGAAAATGTATAATGATATTTTGGCTTTTGATTGTTGCTGTATTTGAACATGACCTTACACTATTGCTTAACTTAAAACTAATTTGTCATATTTATGTATTGAGTCTTTCACAGTATCTAGCTATAGAGAGTCATGATTTGAAGATTGAACAGTTAAGTGAATAAGGTAGATTATTAAGTGGAGCAACCTAACTTCAACACATTCCACTGAAAAGCAATTTCATATTATTGCAGTTCATTAAGTGATCCTTTACAACCTACAATGCAGTTCATTACTCACACTGTGGTATTGGATTAGTAATAAGGGTGATTTTTTATAATAGAGTAAGTCCAACAGAGCCACCATGCTGTGTGACGATGACGTGTGTGGTGCTAAATATCTGGGTGTAGTGTTTGTCTGAAGAATTAGATATTGGAATTTTAGACTTACTATTAACTTAAGTCTCAAATGGTATCCATTAGCAGCAGGAAGTCTTCTTTCCTTTTTCTCACTGTGTGTTGATGAACACACTTACTTTTAAAATAAGTTAACCAGGAAATTGTGTTCTACTTGATCATGCATTAGTTCAAACTTCTTACATGCAGTGATTAGAGATTTGTGGGTGGGTAGTGGCAGGCATTGATTCCTATTGTGCTACCCTTATGGTAAATACCACAGATTTATAAGCTACAAAGGTTGAATTTATCTCACTGATTACAATGTAGTAAAATTCAACCTCATTTATTGTTTGATAATTTAATCCTTCTTAAGCAGCCTATCCTGTTGAATTTGCAATGATTTTGTGGCCATAGACTGCAAAAGCTCAATAATGGGGTAAATTTGCCAGATATTATTTGCTGGTAATCTATATGTTCCCCTTGTGAACCTTTGTCATTTTAAATATGGGGCCAAGAATTCCTCTTGGGCAAGGAATTAATTTTCAGCATTTTCATAAGGAGGGTGTTTAAGTGGGCTTTGAGGCTCTGAACTCTTTTGTTAACTGAGCAAATTTCAGGGTGGTGTTTGTCCGCAGCATGAATGCACTTATGTTGTTTTCTGCAAATTACATTTCCCTCCCGTGTTTAAATTTCTGTGACTTTTGCCTAACTTTGCAATAATGTGGAAAAGAGGATTTTATTTTTTCTCCTCTGAGTGCATTCTATTGTGAAATATTTAACAGTATTTTAGTATCAAAAACATTCTAATTCTGTTTGTTATTGGTAAGTATAAATTTTAAGTACAATGTTTTAGATTGGATTTTTTCCCATTAAATTTCCAAGCCTTTGTTTTGGTAGGGTACTCTACGGAATAAGACAAAGAAAGTATGAGATGAAATAATCTGGCTACTGTTTCTCCTGTAGAGATTTTTATACTTTTGTGCTGTGAGAAAATTTCTATATATATGTAAGCAATAGAAGTTTGAAGGTGGGAAATGTCTCTTTCTAACCATTGGCACATTTGTTTCTTCACAAAGAAAGCATCTACAGAGGTTAAACAACAACAACAATAACAAAAAACTCATTTAAAAACCAAGTTTGTATTTTTGGAAATGCTGAAATATGAGAAAGATGATATATATGTCATTCATTGGTTTCAATATAGTATATATTCACCTAAAGGAAAGTAAAAGTGATAAATAGTTTTATTACAGAAAAAATGTTTGTTTTCTATATTTGCCTTAGGAGAAATACAGACTTTTATCAAACATGGAGTAATGTGCCTGTTAGATGCTTAGCATTTACTGATAATTCTCAATATACTGGTGTGTATCAGGTAGTTTGGAGTTTATCACCAGTAACTTACTTTTATTAATGTCTACTGGATGTGACTGTTTAGGCCTTAGAAAAAATAGATTTTGACAGGTTCTAGCTATGGTATTGAGCATGCACTATGAAATGATTTAAGAACACTTGGAGATCAAATACAAACAAGTGTCACAATTTTACTTAAGGCAAACATTCTTACAGGGTTCCTAATAGTGACTATGATTTATTTACATTCATGTGCTGAGAGTTCACCAAGCATTTTACAAATGTCTTTAGTTCTAGCTTGGTCAGTTCTAGCTTTGTTATGATCAAATAATAAACATTCACTAGTTTTACAGATTAAACAGACTAACTGAGGCTTAGAAAAGAGTGCAGTGAAGATTCTGGGGCTTTACCTTTGGTCTACTTTATCCAAGTCCAAGAGCTCACTGGCTGTCTTATGCCATTAATTAGTTTTTTTTTTTATAACAGCTACTGAAACCAGGGGCAGGCACTTAACTACAGGCCACATCCCCAGCCCTTTTTATTTTTTGAGACAGGGTCTCACTAAGTTACTTAGAGCCTTGTTAAGTTGCTGAGGCTGATCTTGAACTTGCAATCTTCCTGTCTCAGCCTCCTGTGATTAATATTTTTGTATTGATATTTTGAATGTTAGAAAAATAAATAATAGGAAAATACAGAATTAAAATATAACATTAATGGTGTTTCTTAACCACATTTAAGTATGTTATAATGAGACTATCTTAATTGATTCTTTTCCTTTATGATTATACTCCTGAGAGAACTATTTGGGGCCAGTTTCAAAGGACATTGAGTTGTTTGAACACACTGTTTTGTTATTAACACAATCCCATAAGTCTTTGGAGTTGAAAGGGAAAGGATGATGAGTTTATTCTACATGGTCAGAGAAATTAGTATAATGAGAAAAACCATGGACTAAGAGATATCATTCTGTAGTTCAGTTCTAAGATCCACTCATTTATTGATTTTATACATCCAGATTTTTAGAATATTGATTTCCTCATCTACAAAACAAGGATTTTTAAAATTACTTTCTAGTGGTGATAAATGAATGGAATTGCATAATGTATCACTTCTGAGGGGTGTAGTCATTTGAAATAATATCAGACTTTCACATGATCATATTTTTTTACATCTGGAAAGACTGAATGAGTGTCTCTAAAGTGCTTCATATTTAATGCTTAGGCTCATTTTTGACTTTTTTTTTTTTAATATTTTTTTAGTTGTAGATGGACACAATGTCTTTATTTGATTGCTTTGTACGTGGTGCTGAGGATCGAACCCAGGGCCTCACGCATGCGAGGCAAGCGCTCTACCACTGAGCCACAATCCCAGCCCCCATTTTTGACTTTTTTTGAGAGAGAGTTTCCTCATAGTAATATTATTTCCCAAATTAGAAGTTCTCACTGCTGTGTTATATCTTCTATCAACTATGTATAATCTTTGAATTCCAAGTAGCTACTAATTCCTGGCACAAAATACACACTCAAGAAATGATTACTAAGTGGATAAGATATATATCAAATGATCTTGAGCCTTCTCTTCTGCTTTTTGATGTCACTATAAGAAGACGGGTATAAGAGAACATGATGATTTCATGATTTAGGAAAACTTGCATCTCCTTTTGGTCTGATGGTATTCCCAAAATTCATTTAATTGATTTTAAAATAATTTATTTAAATAATTTATTTTGCAAAATGCTAGGAAGATCCAAAATTATGCATTTAATATGACTATTCAGTGTATGACTAGATACTGAAATTCCCATGGCTTTGCTGTTTTTTTAAAGCTGATTATATGTGCTAATAGAATTTTTTTCTTTGTGTAATGATGTGTACTTGAATGAGAGATTTTCATTGAGAAGCATATCAAATAACAAAAATTCACCAGTTAAAAAAGTTGGTTATTTGAGAAGATTCAAGTGTGATTGCAACAACGGTCTCTTTCTATCAATTTCTGTCATTTGATTTGTCTCTATTCGACCTCACAATTTTCTTTCAAAGGTCAGTTCTCTCATCATGTGCAATATGAGGCCTAAAATGTTGGTAATAAAATGGATAGTGTCAGGCATTTTTGAAAACAACAATGACTGCAATAATTTTTCTTGTGTGTAATCCTGATGCATCCAAACAGATGGCAGTGCCAAAAATCCAGCTAGGAATATTTGGACAGATTAACAATTTCATGATTTTGCTAATTCCTTAGCCACTACCAGTATACCTAAAATGTGTTCATCCCAAAGTTGTGGTTTAATAATAGTTATAGTTTAAGCAGAATATCATATTTCTTTATAGGAATTTTAGGCATGCAGTTTTTGGATCAGGCTTATAAGATGTTCTTGTGTGTGTTGCTGTGTTAAAATACTTTAATTTTAATAGGACTTGGCAGTGTTATAATTTTAAAAAAAGTAGGTACTAGCATATGCTCACACAATTAACATTTTTTCTGTTACTGCTTTTCTTTTTTAGTTCTTGAAAAACATTATTCTATTTTAAACTTAATTTGAAAAAGAGTAGAAACTATATGAAATATTTAACAACTTAACTACTTCACAATTTCCATGGATGTGGTATTTTATTGATTATTTTTAGCTTCTTACAATGCTTGATCAAAAGGAAATGACAGCAATCCAAGAGAAAAAAATATATTACATGGTAGTGCATTGAATAAATTTAATTATCCAATGAAACTTTTTCATCATGTTCTCAAAATTTATTTAATTGATTTGCTTACACTTATTCTTTTTTTTTTAAATTTTCTTTTAGTTGTAGATGGACACAATGCCTTTGTTTATTTATTTATATGTGGGTGCTGAGGATTGAACCCAGTGCCTCACACATGCTAGGCAAGCGCTCTACCACTGAGCCACAACCCCAGCCCTGCTTACACTTATTCTTTTGCAAGAACTTATGAGGAGTTTTAAAATTATACTTGTAGCAATAAGGAGTAGAGGATGTTTTTTCAAGATAATCTTTCTTTGTAACATCACAGCATTGAGGTCTTAGAAGTCTTAGACCATGCTTCCATTCTAAGCAGAAATTATGTCTGTAATCTTCCTGATACATTCATTGATTTGTTCATTCAGCAAATATTAACTGATTACTTACTATGAATCAGGTATTCCTCCAATCAGTGTGAACAGAACATTGAAATAAATGAGTTAAGTCTCTGCTCTTAAAACTTGCTTCCTAGTCGGAATACATGGACTATAAATATATTAGGCAGCTTTGCATCCCTGTGGCCAATATACCTGTCAAGAACAACTCAGAGGAGGAAAAGTTTATTTTGGCTCATGATTTCAGAGATTTGGTCCTTTGTCAGTTGACTCCATACCTCTGGGCCCAAGATGAGGCAGAACATTATGGTGGAAGAGCGTGTTGGAGGAAAGCTGCTTAGTTTATGACAGCCAGGAAGCAGAGCAAGAGAGAACAAAGCACCAGGGACAAAATATAACCCCCCAAACACGCCCTTAGTCACTTACTTCCTGCAGCCACACCCTACTTGCCTGCAGTTACTACCCAGTGAATTTATTCAAGTGAATTAATTCACTGATTCAGTTATAGCTCTCATATTTCAATTATTTCCCTTCCGAGCATTCTTTCATTATCTCACACGTGAGCTTTCTGGGGGACACCTCATATCCAAAGCTTAACAATAAACAAAACAAAATCACTGTAAAAATAAGAAGAGGTAAATGTTAAGAAAAGCAGATTGAAGAGATTTAATGATTTCCTGTAAAGTGATAAGGGAACATTCTTTTTTAAAAAAATATTTTTCTTTTTAGTTGTAGATGGACACAGCACCTCTATTCTTTTTGTTCATTTTTATGTGGTGCTGAGGATCGAACCCAGTGCCCCACATGTGCTAGGTGAGCACTTTACCACTGAGCCACAACCTCAGCCCAGGGATGTTCTTTTGATGTGAGGACATTGCACAAAGCTCTACACGAGCTCTGGAACCAGGCTGTGTGTATAACTGTGTAAAAACACTGAAGTCATGGGTCAGCAAATGCAGCAGCAACCTTTCCCAGGGAATGATGTGCTTAGTATGCTTCAGGATTATCAAGGGGTTAGTGTGGCCGGAGCAGAAAGAGCAGAGGAGAGCGGTAGGAGGGGAGAGCAGGTGACAGCTCGTAGGATGGATCTTCATCACTCTTCTCAGTTTTCTTCAATGTCTATCATGCTCCTGGTGCTCTCTGGCACCCCATAATAAGGAATATGTATTGTCTACTAAGTTATTTAAGGTAAGGAATATTATGTGAAGTGTATAATTTAGTAACTTGTAATGAGCATCTATGATGAGCTAGAGCTTCTCTTTTTGCTTGCAAGCAGATATTTAAAGGGTTGATGTAGATTTATTATAGACCTGTGATAGAAAATGAGTGGGGAGAAGATGTATTGGTCACTGAATTTGATGATTTTCATTTACAAGACTGTATAATTAATTGTAATTGATATTTTGAAATTGATAAATTTCCCTGTCAGTTTACTTGGTGAACTGTGGTTAAAAACTGGGAACCAGGGCTCTGTCTCTCTGAGGGTGATTTCCTTTTCTCTTCCTGGCAGTAGCTTCTGTTAGATATCAGTTAGTAGCAAAGTAAATGTAAAATGCTGAATTAAATATAAATCAAGCTTTTCAGTTTCAGTTTCTATGCCTTGTAAACTTATTTTATTCCCAATTTAAGTACTTATGATGGTTATTTTAAAAATCAGTCATTTGTAGGTTAGTATTTTTCACATCTTTAGATACTAGATATTCACATGAATCTGTGGGATCTCTTCAGTTTAAAAGTATTGACTGTTTTCCTTTTTACCAGCAGAGGGCAGGCTTCACAACCCTGTTTGTCAACAAAAAGCACTGATGAGTTGGAAAGGAAGGTTTAAAGAAAAGAACAACCTTTAAGAATGATATATTTTCACATCAGCATTTTGTTTTCAAAGCAAAAACATCATCAAAATTGAAGGGATTATCTAGTGAATACTCCTATCATCAGGCCAGATTTAATATTGTTCCAAACCATCTAAGAGAAATTGACAGTAGTTTTTACACATCACATCGAGAAGAAAAAGTACAATGAATCCTTACTGTAAGCATTTGTTGCATTAAAAAAATGCTAAAAGTTTTATTTGTTCAGTAGAGCTTGATAAAAAAATAATTACATGAAAAGTTTAATAAATAGATTTTTTGAGGGTGTATTATCAACTTTATAGGTCTTTCTTTTTCAGGCATGATTTTCCATTAGCAGGTATGTGTATTAGCAAGAGCTTCAAACATGAATTGGGTCACTTACTGTTTGTATAACTTAGGGCATATGACCTTTCTCTCCTCACTTGCTTGTTTGCATAATACCTGCCTCGGTTTTTTTGATGTGCATTAGTGGGGAGAAAGCAGGATGGACAAAGAACTTGCATTGTACTCTAGTCATGTGACCTCAGACAGACATCGACTACTTCTGCATCTCATTTTTCTGCTCTTAGAACAAATAGATTGGTCTAGATTATCTATAATATGGATGCATATGGTCCCTGAAAACACTTTCATGCTGAAATTTTACATTAAATGGCCAGTAAGCAAGAAAGTGATATAGAACTATTATGGAAGAATAAAACATGCATTTCCTATATTTTAAAATTAGATTATATTTTATGTGAATTTCTGGGAACATATCTATATGGTAAGGCCTTGATAATCTATATTTAAGATGTGACTGGAAGAGGGAAGAAGCAAAGTTCGAGACAATAAACTAAAATAGAACCTTTTTTCTCAGTCATTAATATATGTATGTCTATATATTTAATGTATAATGATGTTTTCATATACATATACATAACAAAATGATTACTACAGTCAAGCAAAGTAACATATCCATTACCTGGTGTAGTTACTTTTTTGTGTGAGGGTGGTAAGAGCATCTGTTTGGGTTTGGAAATGAGGTGTCCCTCCAAAACTCCTGTGTTTCTGCAGGAATACTGAGAAGTGAAGTGATTATATTAGGAGAGCTGTAACCCACTCAGTCCATCCTAGTTTGAATGGACTAACTGGGTGGTGACTGTAAGTAGATGTGTGTGGCTGGAAGAAGTGGGTGATGGGCCATGTACCCTGGAAAGGTTCACCTTCCCTGTAGTCCCTTTCTCTCTCTCTCAGCTTCCTGGCTGCCATGAACTGGAGCAGAGCTCCTCCACCACACCCTTCTGCCACGTGTTCTGCCTCATCTCAGAGCCAGAGCAATGGTGTTGGCCAAATATGTACTAAATCTCTGAAACCATGAGCCAAAATAAACTTTCCCTCCTTCTTGTCAGGTATTTTCGTCATGGCAATGCACAGCTGACTAACACAGCACCTAATCTCTATTATCTTAAGAAATTTCTAGTACTCAGTACAATATTGTTATCTAACTATAGTCCTCATGCTGTACATTGTTGGATCACTAGACTTCCATATAAATGTGAATTTGCATCTTTTGTCCTACATCTCCCTGTATAGGACACCCCATGTCTTGCCCATCACCCCTGGAACAAGTGTTCAACTGTTTCTATTTATTTGATTTTTTAAGGAAATAGTACAGATGAGTGAGATTATACAGTATTTTTCAGTGTCTGGTTTATTTCATTTAGCCTAATGTCCTCCAGGTTCATCCCTGTTATCTTAAATGTAGAGTATCTTTATTTTTTAAGGCTAAATAATACTCTGTTATACGTGTGTGTGTATATGTGTGTGTATTACATAATTTATCCATTTACACATCAACATACATTTAGGCTGTTTTCATATGTTCTCTGTAAAAAGCATGGGAATGCAGATACCTCTATGTGGCACTGATTTCATTTTCTTTTGATATATAACCAGAAGAGGGAATGCTTCATTATATGATGGCTATGTTTTTAATTTTTTGAGAATCCTGAAAAGGTAGCTGTTGACAACTCCCCCCCCCGCCCCGCCCTCACCACTGCAAAAAAAGAGTCAAAGATAGAGTAATACTTTTTCACAAGCACTTCATTTTCCAGAGTGAAAGCAACCTTTGAGTTGTAAACTCATGACATATGAATTCATTCACTTGTTCATTGATTCACTAATTGGACAGTTATCTTGCTCCTCCGCTTATCTTAAAGGTACTTTGCACCCTATCACATTCCCCATTAGACTTAGAGACACCATTTTTCCTTCCTCTCTACTCATGTCTGAGCAGAGATTAGATGCTTGCTCCTGTTTTACAATACAGCTATTTTCAGCTCAAGTAATTTTTCTCCTATTTAACACCTCTTTGCTTTCTCCCTCTTCCAGCTGTTGCCTAGTAATATTAGAAACACCTGCTCTCCTTCACCCTTCCCAGTGCTCTTTATTTCATTTAGATGAGGTGAAAAGAACCAAACTGTGGACTAGAAGCCTGAGAGCAATGCTGGATCCACTTGTAGCAGAGATAAAGAAAAGCGTGGTTGGAAGTGAAAATAGACATAACAAAGACTCTATTTCTAAGAACTTTGAAAGGGCCTTGAAGTCCTCTTCAAAAATGGTATAAAAGTTTCCATCTTTCTTCCACTTCCTTAATTGAATATCACTGCTCTTAATTGTTGATATTCAAGATAAAATACTGCTTTTTACAAAAAAGTATTTTATTTACTGCTATTTATTTATAACATAGTATTTTAAATAAAATAACTATAAATTAAATATGCTTTTATAGACAGATTGTGTATCTACATTTAGGACATTTTTTTTCCTGTGGGGGGAAAATGTAGAAATTGACTTTTAGACTATAACATATGGGTCAATTAGGAATTTTCTATTCTTTTTGTAGCCACTTAATAGAAAGATTGCAAATGAAGAATCCAAAAGTTTTTAGTAAAAGTCTGACTCTGGTTTTGCTGAAATCCAGCAAGTCACATATAGAGGTGTGTGTTTAAACTATTTAAATGTATTTATTATTTATTTACTATGTACTAAGCATGATTCTAGGTATTTGGGAAATATAAATAACAAGACAGATTAGGATCTTTGTTCTTCATGGAGTATAAATTCTAGAGCAGTAAATAAGGAAGAGGCAATTAACATAATAAATAAAATTATATAGTAGAGTAGACAGTTAAACATGCCATGGTAAAAAGAAAAATAGAGCAGAATAAGCAGAGTAGGGAGTTCCAGGCTAGGGCAGGTGGAATGCACTTTTAAGTGGGGTTTCAGGGAAAGTTTCATTTAGAAGCTGAGATTTTTTTAAAAAATGAAGAAGGCAAAAGAAAAGACATTCTGGAGGTATATCCAAGACAGGAATATTTAGGCAGAGAAAATAATCAGTGCAAAGACTGTGAGGTGGGCGAGAGCATGTCTGATGGGATTGAGGAAGAGTGAGAAGATAGTACAGCTGCCTGATTGAGCACAAGAGGAATAGGAAGGGAAGTCAGTGATAATGGGGTCCAGTTCATGGTTGGCTTTGGAAGGCATTACTTGGACTTTGATTTTTACCTTGGTAAACTGGAGGTGTGAGAGCATTCAATAGAAGGACTTAGCCTGATTTGCATTTTCAAGGGCCCCTTCTGGCTCCTATGTTGAGAATAGAACTGGAAGTGGATGAAGATAGAAGCTGATAGACTTGTTAGGAGACTCACTCAGTAATCCAGGTAAGAAATGATGGTGGTGAGAGAGGAAAGGTTTCTAGGAGATGTTCAAGGGATTCTGGTGATTGACAAAGGAATTTAATTTGAGTATACAGGATAGAGGACATCAGAAGGGTGAGGAGGTGTGAAAGATTAGTAGGATCAATGCTCTGCAAGTACCTCTGAGGTTTAAGCATGGTTGGAGCAGAGTGAGGTACAGAAGGAATGAGCTTGAAGATATGAAGTGGTCAGGAGATGCTGGGATACAGGAAATTTGGATTTTGGAGGATTGTAGGTAATAAGGGAAAAATATGATTTGGGAAAGAGTGGCTAGGATAGAGCATAGGATATGATTATTAGAAAGAAATTAGGAGGAAGGTAGGGAATTAAAAGGACTATCTATGGGTGAATTAAAATGGCCAAAAATTAAGATAGGATTGTGTTTTAGAAACTCATAGTGAGCAGGAGCTAAAATTGTCAGATAGGTGTGTGTTTTAGAAACTCACAGTGAGCAGGAGCTAAAATTGTCAGACAAAGCTGTGATGAGAAGGAGGATACCTACCTTATTCCGTGTCCAGTTGTACAAAGACTGAGAGAAAGTCAGCACTTGAGAGAGATGCACGGGAGATGGTATGCTCAGGGAGGTGCTAGAATTTCTGTTGGAGGAGGGTAAACGTTATCAGAGGGTACTTTCTCACTGAGGGACACCTTTCATTTTTGAAGCATGTGTCTCATAAAAAAATCTCCTTTTTTAATTTCAAGAGATAAAATCTACAAATTTTACTGAATTCCTGCAACACACAAAGTACTATTTCCTGGTTTCTATGCAAATTCAATGGAAGTATAAGCCATTGTGAGAGTTAAATGTGGTGGCCTTGCCCCACCATGTATTCCCAGCCCCTGAAGATTATTTTTTCTCTTTGACTGGACAAAGGGGACCAGAAATGTCAGTCTTCAGAAGAGGGAGGGGTAGGAGGGTTAAGGGTCCTTTGTGCTGGTGATAAAACCATCTGGCTCTATTTTTCTGGGGATGCTATTTGGTTTAAATCATCATGAGCCCTTTTGATTCCAAGGTTTGTTTGTATTAAATACTCTTTATAACATCACTTAAGAGCAGCTAATTAATGTGCCTCATCGTTTCTTCTGATTTTGATCCATATGTTTACATAGTTTTAGTTAGCTTCAATCATAACTTTTTGTATATAATGTGAATCACTATGTATTGTGCTGCTTAGTGGATAAGAGGGCAGTTCAATACAGTTATTTTAGAGATGAAGGGGGAACAATGAGTCTTAGCAATGTGAGCAGCTTTATACTAGGTCAGAACAACAACAGAACCTCAAAGGTGGTCTTAAAGTATTTTTGCTACAATGTTTTTCCTGCCTTTTACAATTTCTATAGAATATTTATAAATTACACTGATATCAGAAGGCAGAATTAGAGAGCAGTGGAGTAAAATGATGTTGATCTTAAGGTTTTTTATTTTCATAAATATTTATTATTACCAGAATTTCAGAAGGCTGTCCTATGTCCCTATCCCAAAGGAAATCACTATTCTGAATTCTGTCATTATCAATTCATTCTATCTGCTTCTGACCTTTACATAAATGAAATCATAGAGTATGAATTTCTTTGGGCCTGATTTTTTTTTTCATATGTCAGTGAAAGTCACCATTTGGATATGAAAGACAACAGTTTACTATCATTGATGCACAACATTCTGAATATATTAAAATTCACTTGTTTATTCTTAGATTTATGTTGTTTTGGTTATTCTATGTAATATTGTCTTGAACATTATTTTAGTTAGCTTTTGCATTGCTGTGACTAAAATACCTGCCAAGAACAACTTAGAAGGGGAAAAGCTTATTTGGGGCTCATAATTTCAGAGGTTCCGTCCATAGACAGCAGACTCTATTGCTCTGAGCCTAAGATGGGGCAGCACATTGTAGAGAAAGGCCCAGCAGAGGAAAGCTGCTCAGCTCATGGCCAGGTCTAGGGCGGGGCGGGGGGGGGACCTGCAAGAGAGGGGAGGCTGCAGGAAAGACAACCCTTCCAGGACATGCCCCCAGTGATTCACCTCCTCCAGCCATGCCCCACCTGACTAAGGTTACCACCCAGTTAGTCCATTCAAACTAGGATGGACTGATTAGTTTCAGCTCTCATAACTGAATCATTTCAACTCTGAATATCCCTGCATTAACACAGGAGCTTTTGGGGGATGCCCCATATCCAAACTATGACAAGTGTATTATTTATATGTGCTTTTGTTTTTATGCATATCTGCTGAGTATATACCAATAGTGGAATTGCTAGGTCATGGGGTGTGCACATGTACAGATTTTGTAAATACTGCAAACATTTCTCTAAAGTTATGTATTAATTTTGACTTCCTCCTGCAATGCACATCCTTGCCAACACTAGGTATGGAATATAATTCACAACTACTATTGCCTTATCAAGATATTGACCACCTACTATGTGTGCTAAAAGTTATTGCAGGAAATAAAAAAGAAATATTCCTGTGTTTGAGCTAGGGATAGCTAAGACCTATGAAGCACCAAAACACAACACAGGCAATTCATAATAAAATGCTAAGTTGCAAGGTTAAACCAGCCTGGGGAGGTTAAGTACTTCTTGGGAGTTTCAAATTATTCTCTATGGAATTCTGTTCTATTGATTAGCATGAAGCTGGGCACATGACAGGCTTTGAGTCGCCAACTGATGTCTGATTCACCACAACAATGGATGAAAAAATGGTCTAGTTGTCACATTTAGGGAGCCATATCCAAACAACTTTGCTACACCTCATCTAGTTATGTGATTCTATGCAAGAATTTTAATCTTTTTGCCTTTAATTTCTATGTCTAGGAAATGTATATAACTAGAATCTGAAGAATCTTTTTAGTTGGATTTTAATAAATTTATATCGGGTACCACTAAAAGAAAGCCATTGTTTATAACAAAGTCAGCTACTTGTATTTGTGTGCTAAGGCTACTGCATCAATTGCATGTATCTTGAAACCACTTTTGAAAGGGGGGCGTGCTTTCATTGAAAGGTACTTTGAATTTGTCACTGTATTAAGTTGGAAACAAAACTGTGGAACTAAATAGAACTGTTTCCTCTCATATAAAGATCCTTTAAAATATAGGGTATTTTTCAGTTTTAAATTAAATCTCTAGACTAAGAAGCAAGGAAGCCTAGTATTTGAAACTAGGTCTTGTTCATGCAGCTGAATAAAAACCCAGCTTCTTGGCATGATGCCCTGTTATTATTACGGAGCAGGTTAGCACTTGACTACTGTGACTAGAAGAAAATCTTTAGGATAAGGAGGCTGCCTAAGATATGGAAAGTGAATCTCACACTTCTAGGTGAGATATTTGACAGGATTAGAAAATGTCACTTGCTCCTTCCCTGGGGATAGTACAATTAGTGAAGAGAGATGTGTGTCCCAGCCCTTTCTTTGTTTTTCTTCCATTACATCCACTGCTTTCATTTTTATTCTTTATGCAGTACAGGAGAAAGTGATTTAATGGTACAGACTGACTGCCTAGGTTTGAATCCTGGCTTCCAGCTGTAAGAGTTTAGTCAAGACATATAATTTCTTGGGAGCCTCACTTTCCCCATCTGTAAAATGGGACAAATAATAGTTAACACCTAATATAGTTTTGAGGAATAAATGTTTTTTTTTTCTGTATAAAGCACTCCCCAAACCATTTAGCGTATAGTAAATACTGTAAGTGTTGGCATTAATATCCAAGGGTTTAGTTAAAGAGGGAAAAAGATATCTACATGTGTCATAAAAAGTATTGTTTGCATTTTTATGCACAGTGTTTACTCTTCACGAAAGCACTATCTTCTGAAGAAGCAGGTAAGAGGAGGAGATAATGTAAATAAATGTGCAAATGCTATTTTTCAAAATGAAATTTTCTAGACATGTTTTTAAAATGTACCACATTATATTTATTCAAATAAATCTGTGAATCTGAAATTTTATAGCCTCAGCTGAAGCCTGGTATTTCTCTTCATGCTGGTGTTGTGAATGGAAGGAATAGGCAAATGTACCTTTTAGGACAAGTTCTTCTCTCCTTTAATTAGTTCCCACTTACTCCTTAAATTCCTTTTTGAAATTTGTTCCTTAGGTGCCTTTTGATCTTTTAATCTTTAGAAGAGTGAGTCTAGGCTTTTCTTTTTCCTCCTGATTTGTATTTATATTCATCCTGTGATTTCCTGCAGACTGGGACAGAGGGGACTGATCTAAGTTCTCTCCTTAAAATAGGTGCTTAAAGATATGATTTCACTTTTCTTTGTAAGTAGTAGGAAAACTATATAATAGCCAAACATAGTTTTATATTTCCTTATTTAAAAACTCATTGAAAATTATCTTGGTTATATGTGGACAGCTTTTTGTTAAATGTTCATTTAAGGAAAAAACAATGCTTAAGCAGGACTAACGTGTTCATTTTTGTCTGACATGCTTAAGTAATTTACATGGTTTCTTTTTCCTTCTAGGTTTAGCTAATAGTCACGTCTCTCCTGGACCACTGCTGAAAGTTTCTCACAGGTTCCCCATGTTTCTCCTCCCACTTTGAATTTGCCCACCATACAACAGCTAGAACGATATTATAAAAATGTCATGCCCCCTTTCAAATCTCTCCAATTGTTTCCATTTGCTCTCAGAATTAAATCTAACTTTTGTACTTTAGCCTACAGAGAGCCACCTTGCCTTTATCCTGCCATCCTCCTCCATCTTCATTCAACTCCAGTGACGCTGCCCTCTGGCTCTTCCTTGACCTCCCCAAGCTCATTCCTAACCGCAGACCTTTACCCTTCAGTCCTTTTGCCTGCAATGATTTTCCCCAGCTGTTCTCATGACTTACTTCATTAAGATCTTGGCTCCAACATTCCTTTTTTTGGAGTATCCTTCTCTGATCACAACTTCTTCCAAATACTTCTCACTTTATTGTTTTCTTTCTTTCGTTCTTTTTTTTTTGTTTACAGAAATGATCATTACCTGGCATGTTATACATATATTTTTTATTGCTTGTTTTGGGTTGCTGAAATATAATCTCCTTAGCGTGTATTTTGTTATGTAGACTGCTATATTTCCAGAACCTAGGACCTAGAAGATAGCCTGGCTTATAAGGAACTATTAATATTTATTAAAGGAATGAATGAATTGTTAAATGAGTTAGTTTTTCCAGTGTA
This sequence comes from Xerus rutilus, assembly GCA_028644305.1. Taxonomy (NCBI): domain Eukaryota; kingdom Metazoa; phylum Chordata; class Mammalia; order Rodentia; family Sciuridae; genus Xerus; species Xerus rutilus. Next base: position 50,130,194 of record CM053403.1, read on the forward strand.
TGGACTTAAGCTGAATTTATGGTTATTTTATCTGATTGGCCTTCTGCCATACTTCAGGCTCAGAATATTCTGTCCCCCTGGGTAAGGTGTTGAGAATTAGGCATGGGTTTTGGAGATCTCTTGAGAGTTAGAATCCTCCCTCCCCAAAGCAGAATCTGAAACAAAGGCTTTCATATAGGGAGTTTACTTTGAAAAGTGATTCCAGGGAACAGGAGTGGAGTTTTGAGAAAGAGAAGGAGGAGAATAAAAGCCTATTCAAACTACATTTTTGAGCTGTTTATAGCAGTCAGCAATTGCGGCTCAGTCCCACTGGGCAATCTTTGAGAAGTGGTGTACAATACACCTGAGACCAAGAGAAGTGGAGTATTCATGTATTAGCTTTCATGGAGTCAGATGTACCAGGTGTAACTGCTACCTGCTACAGGTTTGCACATGTGTTGGAATGGCTGAGCAGTTTTGCAATGTCCCATGTGGCTGCACTGGAAGTCCTAGTAGAGCTGAGGGGAGGGCCTTTTGGGTAATAGCTGCACATAGCTGGTTGTGAAAGCACCAACTGGAATGAGATAGGGTGGAGGAGGATGGGAGATGTATGACTAGAGGTCCTGAGACAGTGGTTGTCATTATATTCCTCTTCATCATGTTAATCTGAATTACTGGTTCTTCAAAGTCTTTAAGGGCAAAGTCAGGGCAGTTTTCTTTTGGTTATCTCTAGTACCTTGCATGGCATGTAGTAGGCCTTGAGCAAATCCTTCTTTACTATTTAATACCTTATTAGCATTATCTCTATTTGTTTATTTTCAAAAGCATTCTGAAGGACTATAGAACAAACAAAATATAGGTTAGTATCTTTTATCAACAAAATATAAAAAGAAAAAACTACAATCAACCATTGCATTAATCAGTTGTACTTTTGTGGGGGAGAAGTGGGGTAGTATTATTGGGACATTCATATACTGTATAGTTCACCCATTTAAAGTGTACAATTTAATGATTTTTGTATATTTGCTTAGTTGTACAATCACCCTATGATCAATCTTAGAACACTTTTATAACCATTCAAAAGAAACCCTATACTCCTAATAGTCACTTTCTTTTTTCTCTTCTATCCTGAACCTTTAGACTACCATCCATCTACTGTCTGTCTATATTGATTTGCCTCTTCTGGAAATCTTATACAAATGGAATAATATAAAATGTAATAAAATAGACTTAAATCTTGTACATATGCATTGATTCAGTGAACATGCATTTCCTGAGTACTCTTTCTGAACCAGGCAGTATGCTTTAAGCATGGGAAATCATAACATTGAAAAGACCCAGTGCTGGTCATCATCTCAAATGTCATAATCCTGAATGTTGAAATCCTAAAAGATTAAGTCCCTAAAATCTAAAATTTCTAAATTCTAAATACCTAAAATCATGACCCTAAAAGATTAAAACCCTGAAAATCTGAAAGCTGAAATCCCCCAAACTGCAATTCTCATGGGCAGAAAAAAAGAAAAAGAAAGAAAGAAAAAAGAAAAGATTTTATAAGAACAGTAGCAAGCCAAATTTTGGAGCAGCCACATTCTGTGATTACCATGCAGTACTGCAGGGACAGAAACTTCAGTTTAAAAGTGCATGGTTTGTTTGTATTGACGTTCCTTCCAGCTCCAAGAAGCCAGTGACTGGTTTGAAAGTAATTATGTGCAGGGTAGGATAAGAAGATGGACAACTGTCTTGCTGGTCCATCACCAGTATTATTTCTGTCAATTTTGTGGTCTGTATGTGAAAACAGGGGGATGAATTTCCCCAAACAACATAGAATCATGGTACAAAAGATGGGAAAATTGAAATAGAAAGCTCCTGTTGGTACATATCAAATCATAGAACTTCAAAAACAGAACACAGAAAATGAATGTGAACCTAGTCTCCAAGAAGACATTTCCTAAAATAAGAAAAAACAGTTATTCATCATATGCAAGACTTCAAAATACAGATCATGATCATGAAAGTTAGCCAGCTCTTATGCAATACTCCTGTGGAACTGCCTGTTATCTATACCTGTAGGAAACTTTTTCGTATGTCCAATTTTCTTTCTAGGTTTCAAAAGGTTTTATTTTTTCTTTTTCCCCCTTCTCAAAATTGTCTGCATTATATTTTACAATTTACAATGCTATGTGTTTTATCTTCACAACATTTCCAATACTGGAAATATAAACTGTGTAAGGACTTCTAGAGAATTCTAATTTGTTTTATGCATTTTTCTTTTGCAAATTTGATTCCTTGAAAGTGCATTACCATGATGTTAACTTTGTGTGGGCTTTGTGCACATATGAAAAAACACTGAAACTTTTCAATAAATTAAGAGATGTCCTTTTCGTACATTTTCATTTGTGAGATAAAACTTCTCAAGATCTTGGCTCTTTATTGACAGAATGTGTGGTAATGAATCATCATGGTTTTTGATTGATCTTGTCAAAAGTCTTAGATTGTCTGTCACAGTTTTTCATATGATCAAAGTTAGAAAGCTGGGTGCAGACATAGTTTGACCTGAATATGGTCTGCTTGCTCAGTTACACCCACATGAGCATCATTAGTGTACCTGTTTATCCTTAAGAAAGTATGTTTTTATTGCCTATTTTATTGTGTAAAGTGGCTTATTATGGCGCAGTGGTAGCGTGCTCGCCTAGCACGCATAAGGCACTGGGTTCGATCCTCAGCACCACATAAAAATAAAATAAAGATATTCTGTCACCTACAACTAAAAAATAAACATTTAAAAAAAAAATGAAGTATTCTATTGTGTTTTTATATCTCTAAAGTAAAGCTCAATTGAAAATGTAAAAAAATGTTTTTTAAAGCATGAATTATTACTATTTTTAGAATTACATTTTTGGTATATTGATCTTTTGAGATTTTAGATTTAGGAATTTTAGGTTTTGGATTTTGATCTTTTGGGATTTCAACATATATCCAAACCAAGACATAAAATAATTACTAAGATAAATGTGATGATAAACATGATGAAGAACTAGAGAAAACTGAGTGCGGAAAAGACACTTGGATTGGTTATAGGGTCAAGGGGAAAACATTCTCTAAGGAACTGACATTTATGCTGACCATAAAGGAACTAGGCACGTGGTGGTGGGAGAGTTCCATAAAAAGTCATCAGCACATGTAAGGTCTCTGATATGAGAAAGAACTTAGGTCATTTGAGATACTAAAGGTAGACCACTGTGGCTAAGGACAGTGGGCTAAAGGTAATGGGGACAAAGATTACTTTGAGGCAGAATCTGTTTTGGGGCAGAGAAGAGATCGTGCAGTCTTGGGTCATGCAAACCCATGGAAGTAAGTACAAGGAGATTAAGTTTTATTGTCTTTATATGGGAAGCCTCTGAGGGTATGACACAGGAGAGTGAAATGAACTGATTTATATTTAATAGGGCTTTTCTTATTAAGTGGGTTATAGAAGACACGAGACAGGGAAACCAGTTAGGAGGCAGATGTAATGGACCAGGATGACAGGAATGATGATCTGGGAAGAGAAAAGGTCAAGGAGATACAGAAAAGTGAGTATGTTAAGAACATAGAAAGAGAAGATGGTACAGTCCTAAATCAACATTTAGAGTTGAGAATAAGCCATGAAGAGATGCTGAGAGAATCTCCAGACAAGTAGGAAGAAAGCTGTGAATGAATATAAAGGTATGGAGATGAGGGAGGATGGAGTGGGCAACTGTGGGCACCAAAAGGTGCTGATTCCAAAAAAGATAACAACCAGGAAGGATCTATTGGACGTAGCAAGGTTGAAATCATCAGCAACATTGGAACAATTTTGATGGAAAATGAGTGGAAATATTATAATGGACTGAAAGGGAAATGGTGTGAAAAAAATAGAGGTGATTTGCATAAGACACTCTTGTGAATCTAGCTATGAGGAAGAATAGAGAAGGAACTGAATGGGTAAGTGAGTTGGGGAAGTGTCCTTTTCTGCTTCCAGGTGGGATAAAATGAAATATATTTGAATGTCTGTGAGGACTACTCAGGAGAGTGTGAGGGACTGGAGTTTTAGGAGAGGTCTTGAGAGAAGTCTTGAGAAGGCAAGACGAAAGAGATCCATAGCATGGCTGGACACACTGGTTATTAATTGGTTGGTGATATTTTCTTCATTGTCAAGAAACAGAAGAAGGAAAGGCAGACGTGGATAGGTTTATGGGTGGGAAGTTGTGATGATGATTGGGTTCCACTTGGGTGGCAACCATTTTCTCAGTGGTGTTATCTGGACTCTGAAGAATGGTGATAATGTCGATATCAAAGTGAGGAGTGGAAAAAGGTACACTGGTCAGGTGAAATTCCCTGAGAAAGGAGACAGAGGAAAAAGTGTGCTAGGTGCCTATAACATCTAACTGACTCAATAATGGGGAAGACTGTTAGTTGCAAAGTTGTGGACCATCACTCTGCAGAGAGTAGATCTGTTGTGAGAAGTTTTCAGTATCAGACCAAGAAGACTAGACTGAATTCTAAAGGTAGGAGAGAGCAGGGGAGGGTCTATGAGAGAGAGACTGATATGAGGAAAGTGGTAGATAAAAAACATGAAAGCTTCCCTCTTCAGGGTGGATTGAAAGGGAACAGAATGGAAGCACTTGAGGCAAAAACAAACAACAAAAAAACCCCACAAACAAAAACACCCTACTAATAAACATGCTTTAGTCTCTGTGTTAGAAAATTAAGATCTATTTAAGTATTAGTACCTATCAGTGACCAATTATAAAGTGTCCTCACTTTACAAATTGGAGAACTGAGGAATTAGGATCAGAAAATAAAATTTTGATCTATGAGATTTTTGTAGTCTGAGCACATGGGGTGTCTGTTTTTCTCTGCCCAATGGCAGGAACTTCTGAATGGCAGCAGTGAGGTACATTTTTTGGCATGTAGGTGCTTTATATTCTTTTACATATTTGTATCTTAATATACCATTTAGCCCTTGTTAGGAATATTCTCAATGACCAACATATGAGGCCCAAAAACTTTTTAATGAAATAGTTCCTACCTTGAATTGTGTGTGCTTATACAGATAAGACAACACATACATGCAGGTTAGAATAACTCTGAAAAAAACTCATGTAGTTGAGTTTATGGTACTCCACGAACTTCAAGAGCTTTAGTCTTGAGATTGGAGACACTGGTAAAATGTATAACGATTTATATGGATGAGTAAGATATCAAAAAAGGAAATGAATGTGAAAAGCAGTGATTTGTAGTAGACATCTGAGATTTAGAGTTAAAAGGAGGACATTTCAGACATGGTAAAAACAACCACAAGCACAGGAAATAGAAATGAGTGTGGAATGTGCAGTGAGCAGAGAGGTCAAATGTGAAGAGCAGACTCTGGTTAAAACCTGTGTTGCCACTTTCCAGCTGTGTGATCCGGAGCATGAAATATAACCGTCCCAGGCTTCATCTTCCTCAGCTCCTTCATGGGGATGATAATGCTCATCTTCACAGTTTTTATGAAGGTTTGACATAAGGTAGGCACTGTGCCTGGCACTCAGTGTGGAGGAGCTATTACTATGAAGCAACATGGCGAGAGATTCATCATTCAGTCTGTTCTTTTAATGAATATATGAAATCACGAGGCCCAGTTCTTGGTTCAGGGGATTATTGGTTCAAGATTTTATAAACATCCAAGTCTCTACTTGCATGGAGCTAGGATTCCTAGAGGGATTGTGTTGGAAGAAAAGGAAGAGCCATGTGGCTGGGGCAACAAAGACAGTTGTGGGAGGTGAGGGGTAGTGCATGAGGCTGCAGGCGAACAGCCCCGGTCAGGGTCAGCTGGGACTTGGTTCCCAGAGAAAAGTAAAACTACTTACGTATTCTGAGGGGAATGGTTCACTCTGTGAATCTTTGTCTTCTGTGTAGGAACAGACAATAGGGAGACCAAGGAAGAAGCCTGACGGGTCTGCTAAGAAGTCCAAATAAGAGGTAAAAGGACCTTTGGGTTGGCTCGTGATGGAAGCTGTGAGAACTGGTTGGATAATGAATAAATTTCCAACAAAGACTTGATCAGACTTAATAGGTTGAATGAAGAGTATGAGAGAAAGAGGAGAATCAAGGAAGATTTCTTCTCAATGGAGTTTCCATTTACTGAAATTAGGGAGATGGTCATCATAGCAGGTGTGGGAGAAATAATCAAGGATCCTGCAGGATGTGGTAATTGTGAGATATTTTTAGACTTCTAAATGGAACCAAATAATAAAAGTTAAGTGTATGTTTGGATTTTGGAAGATAAAAGTGGATCTGAAAATATAAATTTGAGGAAAAAAATCTGCCCTTAGGGTAATTAAAAAAGTTAAAGAAAAGAATATTCAATATATAAAAGATTTATATTCATTAATCAAAGGCATAAACCCAAACTATGACTATTAAAGTTGACTACCATATTAATAATTAAGTCATATTAATTTGGTAAGAAAATCCCAGCTAAAGCTAAAGAAGTTTTGAAGGAAAATGTGATAATTTTGACACTACTAGAATAATAATTCGAACCTTTCAAATAGTAGAGAAATTATAAACATCAGGAGAAAATGCCTTAGTTTGGGGCAGAAAAATGTAAACTGGGTGCTGAAACCTCTGATGATGAGTTCCATCCAGTGACTAGGTGGAATTACACAATGCGACTCTTTGCCTGTCAGTAGAACAGACTAATTAAACATTTTATCTTCTTGGTGCAGAGTTTACAATCAAAAGAGATAACCTTGGCTGGGAAGGGGCCAGTTCAAAGAGGTTAATTTTCTATCACATTTCATCAATAGCAATTCAGAGGGGTCAAGTTTTTATCGATAACACTACATCCAAATAGTATATTCACGTGCCTTTCAAAGGCCCCATACTGAGAAAAATAAAGTCAAGAAGAACGTCATATTACTTTATTTACAAATTACCATGAGTAATATGGTGCTTCAATGATCTGAGTGAGAGAAATAGAAGGTAGGAACACAGTGAATACGTATCTTGGTTGAATTAGTCTATTGGTAGTTTTCAGCCTATTGTTAAGTAGTGTCATCCATCTTCCATCCTGGTGATCTCACAATTCACATGGGCCCTTAAAGTTGGACAGGAATAAGCCAACAGATAGGTAGATTACACTGTATCACACTGGCTATTTGTTAAAATGGAAGAAAAGGAGTAAGCTAGAAAGATCCCAATTAGCTGGAAGCAAGTGACTCCTAAGGAAATTCCTGCAGCTCCTATTTCTGGCTCTGCAATGGCCATCACCTGTATAAAACAACCTTCCTTGTTCACTGTCTCTGCATCTCTCTGCAACTCTGGAGAAGTCCTGTTGTTAGGATTTTTCTAGTCTCTATAGTGGTGACACCACAGGGATGCCATGTTTTGGGGTCTTATCTAACTTCAGCACTTCTATAATCTCCTGAAGAGCTAAATTGCTTCTTGTAATTATTCTAAAAGCAGTTATAACCTTATATTTGAAAACAAATCAAATTGTATGATGGCAACAGAGAGAGAGAGAGAGAGAGAGAGAGGAGAGAATATCCATACAGAAACTCAGCAGGCAGCAAAACAACCAAAGTCACCTCAAAGAATTAGGACAATGCCATTGCCAACGAGCATGAGAGCATGAAGGGGACATCAGTGGCCTCCCCATTTAAAAGGAAAAATTCTTCAGGCTCACCTTGCCCCAAATGCCAGTTGCAAGAAGGATAACATCACTGATCCAGAAGATGAAAGTATAGATCAAGAGGATGCTTTTGAAACAAGTGATGACTGGTGTACCCCGCAGTGTCAAGATGGGGTCACCATGACTAGGTGGAGACACCTCGATACATTCTAAAGTCTTATCACCAGATGAGATGATCTGGGGAGGTAGTAGAGAGAGAATAGACATCTGGGGATCAAATTCTGAGTTATACTGAGTTTAGAGGTCAGGAATATAGGAAGGAACCAGCAAAGAATACTGAGATATGATGTAGGAGAAAAATCAAAGGAGCGTAGTGCTAGAGGCCAAAAAGGAAGACTTATTTGAAAAGCAAGAAGTGATTAGTAATGAAAGATTCTGCAGAGTTGAGGAGTAAGAGGAGCATGGAGAAGTGACAGTTGGGTTGGGCAATTTTAAGATCACTGGTGACCTTGACAGGAGCTGTTTTAGGGAGACTAGCATGGAATAAAAACCAATTAGAATGAGTTCAAGAGAAAATGAAACAGGAAGTCCAGACAGCAAGTCCAGACAACTCTTTTCGGGAACTTTGCTGTAAAAGTAGGAGTTAAATGAAATAAGGAAGATCAAAAGAAGGGAGATACAGTGTGTTTTAGGCTAATGGGAAAGAGCCAGTAGAGGGGGAAAGTGACTTAATGGAAATGAAGAATTTATGTTAGAACTTGCAAGGAATGTTTGGATACCAGATGATAAATAATAAGGTTTAAGCCAAAGGATGACTCTCAGCTGTGTGGTAGGCAACATGAAGCCTTTGTAGATTTTGAATATAGAAGTTATGTAAAATTCTCTATGTTTGTATTTATAATAAAATTCACTGAATTGTTTTTTTTCCCAGAGACAAATTTATTTAGGAAAGCAGATATACATTCAAGGGAGAATATGGGCTATCTCAAGATTGAGACATCTTTTGGGGTAAAACAAGGAATACACATTCAGAGGAAAATGTGCCTTTCCAGTGGGAGAGACAGCTTCACTGAATTGATTTATAAGCATCATTATTTTTGATAACCTTCTTAAACATAAAAGTCTCTGCATTATAAATAGCTTATCCTTAAATAGTCTTATAATGTACTATATAATACTCACTTTATATATGCTAGTTTATTTAATCCTTTTAACAATTCCAGAACATGGATATTGTAATTGGTCATACTTTGTGTAGGAGTATTATGGTTTAGATGATGTGTCCCCCAAAGCTCACGTGTGAGACAATGCAAGGTTTGGAGGGGGAATGATTGGGTTATAGTCTTAACCTAATTAGTGAATTAATCCCAGATGGTATTAACTGAGTGGTAACTGGAGGCAGGTGGGTTGTGACTAGAGGAAGTGATTCTTTGCGGGCGTGGCTTTGGGGTATATATTTTGTATCTGGAGCGTGGAGTCTTTCCCTGCTTCCTAATCATCATGTAAGCTGCTTCCCTCTACCATACTCTTCTGCCATGATGTTCTGCCTCACCTTGAGCCCTGAGGAATGGAGCTGGCTTTCTATGGACTAAGACCTCTGAAACCGTGAGCCCTCAAACTTTTTTTCCCTAAAATTGTTCTGGTCAGATCTTTTAGTCACAGCAGCAAAAAAAAATGACTAAAACAAGGAGGAAACTGAGGCACAAAGATTAAGCAATTTTTCCTAGACAACAGCCATAAGTGGTAGAGCTAGTAACTGAACTCAAGACAATCTGGTTCCAGAACAGAACATAAAGCACTTTGTTCTATTTTGTATATAAATTTTAGACCCACACAGAGTTATTTTATGTGGACTTAAAAGAGTCATTATTTCCCTTACCTAAACATTCTGCCTATTTCCATTAATTTTACAATTTATATTTCATTTGGTAGAGGTCATATATATTATAGCACACTTAAATTGTATATAATTTACATATCATGTACATACAAATCCCACCCCCCCAGTGGTGATCAGATTCAGATTAATGCAGTTGGAATGTTTTTTGATAATAGTTGCTGCATAATTGCACAGTGCTTTATTATTTGGTATACATTATCACATAAACAATCCCATTTAATTTTCACAACAGCTCTCTGTGTTAGAATAGATATAAATATTGCCCTTTAAACAAATGATTAAAAATAAGAGACTGATGGAAAATGGCACAGTGCTTTGCTCAGAGTAGACAAATAGTTGAATAAAAGAATAAATGAACAAATGGTTCACAGTCATAGTTGCAGTTTGGAATAACAGAGCATTAACAGAAAGCGGAGACAACTGCCTGCTTGTCCGAGGCATTTTTTTTTTTTTTTGGTAATACTGTAGCTGTCTTGATTTTTTTTAATCCTTATTTTTAAATAAAATCCTTCAGCTTCCAAGTACTACCAGTTAAAATATAATCACAGTAGAAAGATGGAATTTCTTACTTGCTATTTCTCAATTTTAGAGCTAGCTTTTGATTGGAGAGCTGTAGTGATGCCACAGGTAGCAGACATTTTTTGGGTCAATATTCAATTAATGTCTCAGCAGATTTCTAATAGAGACTGAATTGTAGAGAGTGCTGTTTTGGCATTGAAATGGATGAAGAAAAGATGATTCTCAATTACTAAAATCGTTAAAATATTGAGGGCGATTATTTATACATTTAAGGTGCGTTGGCTGTTCTGACTTGGGAACTCTGCAGCCTTGGTAATTGGTATCTTTTCCTCTGCGTATCTCTCTATTCATTAATTTTAACAGGCTGTGAGGGTAACATGCTTTCTGACATCCTATTTTGGAGCACTTCTATACATTTGCTTCAGATGATTAGATGCCTGCCAGGTGCCACTTTTGAACTATGGCTATTCTGGGGGTGGGTGAAGGAGTGCCAGCTTCTCACATCCATCTTCTAACACAAACTGTGAACTGGCTCTGGCTTCTCCCCTCTGAGAAGGAGGGCAGCAAAACGTCTTTCTGGATGAGGAAGGTGGTGGCAAGGGCAGTGCTGAAGAATTTGGAAAGGACTTAGAGAATGGGGAACACATATTTTCACATTCTTTGTCAGCCAGAGTGATCTCACAAAACCAAATCACTGCTAGAAAGTGATGGACATTTGTCAGAGTCATGTACAATTGTCAGATGTTTTCTTTGTGTTGGGGGAGCTAATGAGACGATCTAACTTTTCAATAGTCTTAGACATGAGCCCTTATTTGGAGGGAAGGAGGGATAACAGTTTATTTTTGGAGTAGATATTACTGTTACCTTCTGTGTGCATCTCTAGGCATCCTTCCACATCTTGATGAAGGGACACATGTGATTGTATTTTAGTGTACTATGGTGCAGCCCACTACCAGTGGGCACAGTGAACACTATAAGTGGGACTTATACATAAGTCATCTTAGGTATATCAAATTGTAGCACTCCTTTAAATTTATCATCGAAAGGAATATGATCAATAGAATAAACTATTACAAATACATGTCTTAATTGTTTTTTGAGTCAAAACCATCTATGTCATGTGCTATGTAAGAGGCATTTGAGCAGCTGAGAATATATTGATGTTTGAGAATAAATTGGTCCTATTCAAGGGTGCCCTTATAGCCTGTCTATATACTGGGGTACGATTGTTTCCATTGAAACAAGGATGAAAGTTGTATTCCTGAGTGTCAAAATAGAATGTCTACTCTGCTTGTCTGACATCAATTAAAAACTTAGAATCCCACATCTTGCAGCACTCAGCAGAGAGCCCAAACTCGCAGACAGCCTTCTGCTGAAGCACAATTGCAGTAGTATTTTGAGAGACAGCTCAGTATAAGAGATACACTAACTATTCAATGAGGTCTGAATAGTCTGTAAATTGTGTTGCTGGAATTCGCTATCAGCAGAATATGACCTGTTTTACCTAAAACTTTAGTTTCCTTGTAGAATGTATTCATAGAATGATAATTTAAAGCTATCTTTTTAGCTTTAATCAGAAGTCAAGGTAAGAAATGGCTGTTCAAGGACTATTTCTTGAAAGTCACAGTGCACATAGTAGGTGCTTTCAATAAACAATTGTTGAATAAGTGGAATGAACTGAAGACATGTTCCTCCAACAAGAAGTGTCATTTGAAAAACTCCAATAGTTCAGCAACACTAGAACTTATCTTTCCATATTAATTCACATACTTCTTTTGATTTTATTACTTCCTGAATGGTTTCTGATTGATTTCAATTAATTAATTAATTAATTTTTGTGGTGCTGGTGATCAAACTCAGGGCCTTGAACATGGTAGGCAAGTGCTCTACCACGGAGCTACATCTCAGCCCCTTATTTTAATGTTTTAACTTAGTTGATTTATGTATGTTAATATTATAAAATATTCTCTGGATTCAATTTTGGAGCATTTTAGAAGATATTTAGGCTTTTCTCTATTGCTTGAAATATACCTCAAGTCCTACTGAGGAGTAAAGAGGGCATACACCATAAATGGAAAAGAAACTAACAACAAAAGTATTCTCCTGAACAGCTCCCTCATGGGGAAGGGATCCTTCTCTTGGGACCTGTGAAGTGTGGTGCCAGGTCCAGTGTAGCACTTAAGATCGGTCATGAGGGCACCCCTTAATACCTCCCCCCACTGGGTGGGCCTGGCTAGCACCACCATCTTCCTGGCCATAATCCACTCTGTCCTTTAGAAGCACGGATTCATCCTCCATGGAAGAATAGTAATTGAACACTAATTCATTGTGGTGATGATTTATAATCTTTGACTTACTTTACGTGAGTTAAACCTTAGGGAAATGTATTGATTTCAGTTTGCTTCAACAAATGTTTGTTGAGGGCCTCAATTTAAGTTGGGCAAATTATAAGAACAATAAATTTTCCTCCTGAGCTTTCTGAGTGCACACGATGGTGGGGCAATGTCCCTGAGTCTCTTCACTTCCATCCATAACAGAGACCCTTTGTAAGATGTTACATTATTATTTTATTGTCCAATTATGCCAATCTACTTTAGGTGGAAAAGTCTGAATAATTTAAATGCTTTTAGATTAGCCTATTTTTGGTTTAGATATTACTGCATTTTCAGAAATACAGATTTTCTCAGGTCAACCATTGCTCTGGAAGGGTGCAGTCTTTCTTGGACTTTTGGCAGTTTAGCAGTTTTCGGGGTATAGTATTTCCTGGTAGTTTCTAACAAAGACAATATTCATTTTGAACAGGAATAACAGAAATTGTGCATGATATTCTGCCTGTGCAATAATGGTATCTAGACCCAGAGAGAAGTACATTGGCACATTTGCTCAGTGATGAGCTGACTGGAACCATTTATTTCTCTGTCCTGGGCCTTGATGGATTACTGGTTTGAAAAGCAGGCAGAGATGTATAGATATAGCACTCACTCTAACAGAAGCTGGTGATACTTTTGCTCACCCCTTATTGCTTTTTTAATTCAGCTCCATATAAAGAGGATGTTGCAAGGAAGCACATTATGATTTATGAGTGTGTATCCTTCTGCACTAACAAGATTCTCAAGACTGTACTGCAGGCTTGTTTTGTTTTGAATTTTGAAAAGAAAAAAATATAGGTATTTTATCTCCTGACTTATGACATTGGGGGCTCAAAAATTATAAGAAGATATTGGCTTTAATGAATTTGCTTAAATTTGGAGGATGAAATTTAACTACATAAGATGAGAGGAAATAATTTGTATGTTTTAAATAATTCCTCAAGATTGTGGGCCAGCTGGGGTTCATTTTCTTAGCCAAGATAATAATTAGCAGATGATGACTTTAGCTCTGAAGAATATGTGTCTCCCCTTTATTTCTGGTTCTATCAAGGCCTGTTGATATAATGTCATATCATGTTTTCTGTGTTGTTGTTATTATTATTATTTGAGGTATTGGGAATTGAACCCAGGGCTTCACACATGCTGGGCAAGTGCTCTACTACTGAGCTACATCCTTACCCCATAATGTTGCATTATTATGTCATTATTCAAACTTTGAATTAATTCAGTTTTCCAACATATAAACAATATGTATATGGACATGTACACACACATAGTTTTTCATATCAGATAACACGTTTTACTTTTATCTGGTGCAATTAGTTCTGTTAAGAAGGCAAGTGAGCTATATGTTGAAGAGATTTTTACCATGTCTCATGGTTAGTTAAGTAGTAGACCTTTTCTTAGTACTTTTATCATTTGTCTAGGTTATGTCATTCTTTACACAGGAAATAAACTGAACATGATAAAAAGATGCTGTGGCACAGAGCCACTTAATACATGCAATTTATTTTGTGGTCGCCAAGGGAAACCATTTGATGCTGCGAGAAGAATGGAATCCAGGAGTGATGGATGTGGGCTGCACTAGGTGAGGAAGCTGGAGAATATACTGAGTGGTCCAGCGTAGTGGTCACCAGTGCATGCCCCATTCAAAAATAAAACATCACCAGGAAGCATGCAGACCTGTATTTTACATCTAAATATAGTAATCAGAAGATAATTTATATATAATAACACATCTTCTTAATCTTCAAAAGAAAGAAACATTCTCATTTGGTAGTTTGGAGAATCATACTCCAGTAGAAATAAATGCGATTTGATCCATTATTCTCACTCCAAATTCTCATTCCACAAAGAGAAACATGTGATTAGAAAGTGAAATCAAGAAAACTTCTGAAGAGGAAAAAAACTGGTAACCTATTTTTTTATGAATTTTATGCTTGCAGTTCAGTATAACATTGTGTCCCTGAACAGGAGAGATTTGTGACTCACAGGCCAACATTGCAAACCTCTGAGAATATAACTTTGACTTACCAGAGATCATTTCAATTGAGACTTTAAAAATAACTCCTAATAACTATATATCATTCTTGTAATAATTCATAACAGTAGACTATGTATAATATTTCATAACAGTAGACTATGTATAATAAGGCAATATTGTTTTCTTCCTCCTCAAAAGTTTTAGACTAGATGACTCCATAGCTTGATCCTTTGTCTTTTATGGTTCCCAGGAGCTTAAGTATAACCAGGATAAAATAACCTTCTAGTGAAAATCATATGCAATATTTCTATCTGTTTTCACCGATTTTGGGCCACATTATATAACTCAGAATCTATCCCATATTCCTCTCTGTCTTGGGGGCTGAGTCTTTTTTCAGTGCAGTCTCAAGTCTGATTGGCTTCTCTACTGTCAGACAGCGTTGTCTGTCAACAGGAATAAAATGGGGCTCTAGAGAGTAAATTGCAGGATCAGATCAACTTCACATTCAAAGCAAGTTTCAACCTCTCCCTTGCTCTCAATTAGAGTCTAGGACAGTGTTTAAAACTTCAGTTCCTTCCACTTTCCTCAAGTTCAGTCAAGAAAGAACTGGTGTTCAATATAAAATAGGATCTTTATTCCTACTTCAATGCATGTGGACAGAAGCTTTGTTTTCTAGCTAGCTTGCCAATAGAATACCAGCACAATTCTAATAAGGCTTGGTAGACATTGCTCTCATTCTGTTAGAAAATAGGCATTGTAACTTAATACGGACAAGTTAAATAATCACTGCCACATTTCCAATTTTCAGTTCCTATACCCATTGTTAAACTGTTCATGGGGTTATGTACATGTTTAAACATAAATATATTGATTAAATTACTACTGCGATGATTTATTTCAAAATATAAATACTATCTCCCATCCAAAAAACCTAACTGAAAATGTTCTTTAGAATAATACGTGTCTATGAAGAGTCCTTATGGACTTGTTTTTGGTCTCTAATCCGAATGGGTCTCTAAACAATCCCACAAAGTCTTTAATGATCCATAATGGCAAAAGACAACTCACTCAGTCTTTACAGTCCTCTTTTCTCATGCTTAGTAATATCTTTCCTTAGCTGTGGCTAAATTATTAAAGTATTTTGCAATCAAATAATCAAATAACCTTTTGCATGCGCTGTGTGGGGCAGAATGGAAAGAGGTACATGAGCCAGAAGATCTGAGTTCTGCAGATTCTACAGCCAGTTTTTCTGTTTCTCTGTAGGAGTGTAAGCAGCTCCTTGAGGGCAGGAACTGGGCTCTCTTGTTTATTGTATCTTCCTCATCGATCACAATCTAAATTAGATTGTTGCATAAATAGCTGGGTACTGTTTTTGTGTCAGGCACTGTCCTAGGTGCTGGGGAGAGCATAATGCATGAAACAGACAAAATCCTTACCTTTATAGTGTTCACACTATAGTGGGAAGAATGTAGTAGTGCTTTGAAGAATAATACAGCAGAAGATAGAGATTGAGGGTGAAGTGCATGTGTGCATGAGGCACAGTACTACATATGGTGGTGGAGAGGCCTTTCTGCTAAATTGACACTTGAACAAAATCAGAAATGAAGTGAGAGAATGAGCCACATGGTGTATGGGCCTAGAGGGTTCAGGGCAGAGTAACTAGTCAGAGACTTGGGCATGCGTGGTGTGGTAACAGAACAGTAATCATAGTAAGTACAACAAACAAGTGAGCATGAGGTCACAGAGTTATCAGCATCAGGACTTGTGGCCATTGGTGCAATCTGTTTAGTAGTGCTTCTAAGCTTGTTCCAGCCTCTGAGCAGGATATTGCACCAATTTTCTTGATTCATAAAGTGCAGGGCTCCAGACTTATTTCTAGATTGTTGATTAACAATTCAAGGGCCGAAGACCTAGAATTCTACTCCTTTCTGGTTTTTACTGTTTGTGATATTAGTAGCAAGCTTCCCAGGCAGAGAGCCAGTGGTAATATGAATGGGAACTTCTGCCTGCTTTTAGCCCCAAGGGTAACATTTCGGGTCTCACTGAGCATAAATGGGAGAGTAGATTTATGGGAGATTTAGTTGATTATAAAGGAAGCTAGGGTGTTTCTTAGAAAGTGCATCACATTTCAGCATTGTGTAGTCTTCTTTAAAACTTGAGAGTAGTCTATTTGAATGTCAGAACCTTTGTAAACTATACCATATTTTATCTCCTGCTCCACCCAAATCGCATGCCAACTGTTGACTTGTGCTTTCTGAAATAAGCTTTTCTTTTAAACTAAATTTTAAAGGAAAAAAAGGAAGCAAGATTCATAGTTTAATATTTATTATGTAAATTAAGCACATTCATATGAACTCTTTTGATAAAGATATGGGGATATTTAGGGACATACAGCAAGTAATTTAGAAAAGGGAACCTATGGGGCAAGGGAAGACTAGAAGTAAATTGGAAGTTAAACTAACACAAGAGAGGGACTTTAAAATGATGATAATGTGCTATGAATAAAGGAATATGATTAACTCATCTCCTTGCACCTGGGGATCAAAAGACAAAGGGAAGTCATGCATGAGTCTGTTACTTGGAAATCAAATCATTGCCGATTCCTGTGTATTGTGATTCTAGGGATACATTCTTATGGGACAAAGAGTACCTAAAAGTCATTCTGAACAATTTGTGGGTGGCAAATATACTTTGAAGATAATTTATGTGAAAGAAAATAACAAACTATTTTCTAAATAAGCATTAGCAACAGTGCTTCTAGTTGGTGTGGCATTTAAAGTATACTTCTACAGGAGGCAGAGTTGGTAGGGCTTATCTATGCTGTGGAATATGGTGTGGGGAATTTTTCCTTCTCGGGAGGTTTCCTTTGGGAGGCTCCTCTTCCAGCCTCTTTCGCCACATCTGCACTTTCTCCCATTGCCTCCTGTGTATCCTTATGGCAGTGACGCAGCTGCCATGAGTGACTAGTGAGTCTGTGCCCTTACTGTGGCAGTGGTGTTTTGCTCTTTGAGGCTGGGTTTTCTTCTTTCTTTCCTCCTATTCTCTCTGCTTTTAACTTTGTCCTTACCAACTCTCCTTCTTTTTCTGATTCCGATGACCCTTTATTCAATTCAGGGCATTTTATGTGCTGTACATCTGTGAGTTGCGAGCACATTCGTTGGCTCACTCCTGCACCCTGCCTATGCTCTGGTTCTACACGTTCTCAATTTACTTTCAAAGTGAAAAGGGTGAACTTAGGCTGCTGGCTTTCAGTGCTGAAATGATACAGTAGATAAGCCACTACTTTATCTTCTCTATTTGTTCCTTTTTTGTTCGTATTATATAAACTAAAATCCATGACCTGTGAGATGTTCTTCAGTGGCTTGATTCTGAAGCTTTTGTTGAAAATCTCCTTCCCATGTTTACCCAGTAAGGCACTGATTCACTTTGCCATACACCAATCCCATTTAGTTATTGGTTCCTTAAAGGATAATTACTATTTACCTAATTATATGTGCTATGCAGTGGCAATGTAATTAAACAATATTATGAATAATTACAAAGTAACTGTGATATTTAGGGGTGTTTGTTTGAACAGGATTCATTTTAATGGTAATCCATTGAATAGTGACAGAGAATATCACCGAGCTGTCTGTAGGAAAACAGCAAATGTCATTTAGCTTCACATTATAACCTATTGTAGTTTAGCACTGAAGAGACAAAGCATATTACCCAGTGAAAATGAATTTCGTGTACCTTCTTGTTTACTGGGGAACCAGGCTCTTGGCTTTTCTGGTTGAGAGACAGTTACAAGTGTTGATGGAGGAGACATTATATGCCCATGTACATGGATAGGCCTACTTTGAAAATGAGAACCAAATGCTCGCCAGGACTTGTTGGAATCAGTGAGCTGAGCTTCTGCTCAGTTCTTAGTTCTTGGAATATGGTGAATATGGTGAATGGACGCTGGGGTCACAGTGATCATTGGGACTTGGAGCCTGAGAGAGGGCTCTTGTCAAATGTCAATTTCTGGGTCCTTACACCTCCAGAAGGTGTAATTCCCTAGCTCTAGACTGAAGCCTTGAAATCTTCAATTTTATCCAGACTAAAATATGCTACTCAGGGGAGTTCAAGGCATCTTCCACTTGGAGAGCCACTGAGCACCACAAGGAAATCTAGGCCTAATGTGTGCAGAGACCTGTGGGCTGTTTCTTTTCAGTTCCTGCCGTTCTTCTGGCATCGGTGTAGGCACATGTTTCTCATATAGGCACTGTTCCCTCTCCTTTTCAATTTCAAAACACATTTTGGAAATTATCAAGTGGTCTAATTAAAGTATCTATCACAAAATGTTGTAGTATTATAGGTGTATATTCTGGAATGTTGGAAATTATATATATAATAAATGCTGATTAGGATATCAGATTCACTAAATTCATTTAAAAATATTTATGCATGAATCTAGGCCTTTGGAGGTCTTCATTAAATTCTGCTTCCAAATAAGAGTTAATTTTATTGAGCACTTACTTAGGGGGAACAAGTGTTTTATATACATCATCTCTTTTAATTCACAAATATATCAAGAGAGGGAATATCAATATATTCATTTTCACATGAGAAAATGTGGCACAGAAAAGCTAAGTAATTTTTACAAAGTCACAGAACTCATTAAATATTCATTGTTAAAAATATCTGAACAGTGGTACCTCTGAGCATCTTCATTACAGGAAATAGTGTAAGGATATTTCCATAATTTTTATAAATAGACTTCTTAATTTAAAAGAAGTATAAATGCTAATCTATTAAAATTAGTAGCATGATTTCCTTCCCTTCCTTTTTATTCCTCATCTTCTCTCATCCTACCCATTCAAAGAATGTCTGAGAACTAATTAGAAGAATGAGGTTATCACTAGGCTATGTGAGAACCTGGCTGAAAGAAAGACTGACATTCACAAAAGTGGCTCATTTGCTTTGATTTCTATTATGGCAAGAGAGACAAAGTGAAAGAATGACCTTGTACTTTAGGAACTATAAAGACTTGTAGACTTAAATGAAAGCCACCAAGAGAAAGCCAGACATTTCATGACAGTGATGATTTTACTTCATTGGTTAAACTGTAGGACATATGAATGCCATTTCATTCTTTTCACAGGCCAGATATGTGGGTTAACAAATGAATTTCACAAACAGGAGGTTCCATCAGGAGGCTCTGCCCACAGGAGTACATGCATTGTCTGAGCAACAGAAGCCACGACCTTTGGTGCACACTTGCGAACCTAGACCAAGCAGGAAAGTCAAATAAGGCATCCATGTTTTCTATTGTGCTGGAGCTCCTTATAATGTTTCTAGTGTGGCTGTGAAAAGCATAGACCATCTTTTAGCGAATTAGATAATTAATCTTAAAAATGCTTATTTAATATTAGCTATTTGGAACCATTAAAACATTTGGAGATGAAACGTTTTATTTTCCCAAAGATCTTGCTAAAAGGAGAGTTTAAATGCTGATAATACCAACAATTTAATGAGGCTTAGGTAGAAAGTGTACTTGAGTCTTTCATTTGAGATTAAAGTATATGTAGTTTATAATGCTAATTCATATGAAAAGTTGCAAAATGTTTTGTGCTCAGAAAGAATGATTTTTAAATTATCTCATTTTCTCTGTAATGGTTGAGTTATAATAACCATTGCTGGCCAGATTCAAAGTAAAAGCTGGTATCAATGATTTGTGTGTGATTCTTTCTTCTTGCTAGGATGGTACACTTTAAAATTGTTTTTATGATTTCCTTTATTAAAATCATGTAAGAGTTGTGAAGTATGTTCCACCAGAAATATCAGAACACATTGTTTAACAGGTAATAGTAGGTTTAGTTAATAAGGGAGAATAAGACCTTAGGCTATATTTGTGGTGATAGAAGTGTCTTATAGTAAATCAGGTTGTATATTGTCTTTTGATAGAGTAACTTAATGGGTCCCATAGTGGCTCAGCCTAAAATTTAGGTTAGGTTATAGTTACCAACTCACACCATTTGGTAAGGTGATTATCCCAGTTTTATTTAGAAATGATTGGCAAATAAAAATTTTATATATTTAAGTTATTAACACGTTTTCATAGTTGTATATATGGTGAAACGATTACCACAATCAAGTTAATTACCATACCAATCACCTCACAGTTATTATTTTTTTGTTTTGTGTTGAGAACACTTGAGGTCTGCTCTCAACAAATTTTGGATGTAAAATACATTATTGTTAACTATAGTCCCCTTGCTGTACATTATATCTCCATATCTCCAGAACTTCTTTACCTTATAACTTAAAGTTTATATGCTTTAGCCAACATCTCCAAAAAGAACCATCAAGTGATTCCCTCTTGATGTTTCAGGGCAAGACTACCAATAGTTAGAATTGTACCTGTCTCTGTATTTGAAACTGTGGGGATAATATAGAAATGTGTGCATCATGGCCAGGTGCAGTGGCATGTGCCTGTGATCCCAGCAGCTTGTGAGGCTGAGGCAGGAGGATCATAAGTTCAAAGCCAGCCTCAGCAACTTAATGAGGCCCTGAGCAACTTAGTGAGATCCTGTTTCAAAAAACAAACACAACAACAACAATAACAACAACAAAAACCAAAACCAAAAATCAGGATGGAGATGTGGCTCAGTGGTTAAATTCCCCTAGGTTCAATTTCTGATACCAAAAAAAAAAAAAAGGAAAAGAAAAGAAAAAGAAATGTGTGTACTGTGTTCATTGCACAGTACAGTACTGTGCTTCTTGATGGATAAATGGGTAGAGAAAAAAATATATGTTGTATTTTTGTATTTATATACATATGCACAGTAGAATATTATTCAGCCTTTAAAAAGGAAATCCCACCATTTGTGACCAAATGGGTGAGGAAGACCCTGGATGACATTATGCTAAATTAAATTAGACAGACATGGAAAGCAAAGTGCTGTAGGATTCACTTATATGTAGAATCTAAAGAAAAAATATGTACATTTTAGAGTAGGACAGTGGTTATGGAGGGCTGACATGCACGGAGAGATATGGGTCAAAGCCTACAAAATTGTAGTTATGGAAAATGAATAAATCTAAGGATCTAATCTATAGCATAATGACTATAGTTAATATTGTACTGTATACTGGGATTTAATGAGTTGATTTTATATGCTCTTAACACAAAACAAAGATAGCTATGATGTGATGGACATGTTAATTGGCTAAAATCTTGCAATCATTCCACCATGTATATGTACATAAAAACATTACACTGTATACTTTGGATATATCCAATTAAAAAAAATGTTGGATCATCTGGCTTTGACCTTGACATTTATATTTATAAAAACTATTATAGCCTTCATACTACCCAAAGCACTATACAGATTCAATGCAATCCCAATTAAAATCCCAAAGGCCTTTCTTATAGAAATAGAAAAGGCAATCATGAAATTCATTTGGAAAAATAAGAGACCCAGAATAGCCAAAGCTAT
>CM053403.1:50152549-50164558 GCA_028644305.1 Xerus rutilus
GGGAGGCGGGGGGCAGGAAAGGGGAATGGGTATAGTAAAGATGGTTGATTGAGATGGTCATCACTACCCTTGGTGTATGTATGAAAACACAATTGGTGTAACTTTATCTGGTTTGCAACCAGAGAAATGGAAAAACTGAGCTCATATATGTGCTATGACTTGAAATGCAATTAAATAAACTAATAAAAAAAACTATTATAGCCTTTAAAAATTACTGACTATGTGAATGTTTGCCACTAACTTTGTCTTAAGCATATTCTGTCAATTGGCAGTGTGTGCCTAGCTGTTAACTTGGATAAATTGTTGATAACTGAGACTCTTTTACTAGGCAATTTACAAGAGTTAAAAGAGAGAAGCACCCCCCTACACACACTCCTGTAACACTCTGCATTGATTGGTAATTTAAACACTATTGTCCCTACAAATTTATAATCATGTGTCCTGTGGAGACAGTACTGCATTCTGCCATGAGCATCGTGGTGCAAAAGATCAGCCGCTCCTGAGTGGCACTGCTGTTGCGACAGTGTGAATTGCGCTTTTAATTTGTCTTTCCATCTGACAACACATCTAATTATAATTTATAAAACCTACTTTAAATGATACTTAAATCTTCCATGGAAATACATTTACATAAAAGTGAAGATTAAATAAACACTTAGAAGTTATAACATCAAGTCATCTTAATTTAACCGTTCCTTCTGCTCGTTTGAAGCATAAGGTACATTTTTAAAAATTTAATTTATTTATTCTACTTAGGTATACATGGTAGCAGAATGCATTTTGATTCATTGTACACAGATGGAGCACAACTTTTCATTTCTCTGGTTGTGCTCTGGTTGTAAGATACAGTTTTGTTCATACTGAGCAAATGGAATCATAGAGTGACCAGAAGCTATTGATGGGAATGGGAGTGAGCGGTAAGAGGTGACCTTTTCTTCCTTTGAGATCAGCCAGTCACTTAATCTACATATCTGAGTATTTGGAAACCTTTTTCTACCACTAAATTTCTTTCTTTTAAAATTTTCATAAACTTACACTGTTTGGCAAGTGTAGTGAATAAGATAGGAGCACATTTTATTAATTATATAGAGATTGAAAGATCCAATTGTACATCTTTAAATGACAATAGATTATACTTCTTTTCTTCCCTTTGTCTTAGTCTTTTTCTGTCTCTGCCCTAATTTTCAACATTGTAGTTAACATAATAGCTGATCTACTTACTAGAGCATCATTATCCTTGCATAATACACATTCTTGCTCTTCCTTTACTTTTGGAGAGTTTTAATAAGAATTGTTATTGTATCAATGGAATTCTTTTTACAGACATCTAATGGTTTTAATTGGTCTTACAAATCCTCTGCTAGTTTAAAGCACTGGTTCTCAAGCTTAGTGGTACATTTGGAGCATTCAAGAGCAATGAAGGCTGGCTACAACCCTCCCCACCAATTGTAATTTAATTGGTCTGGGGTGAGGCCAGGCCTGGGGATTTTAGAATTCCCTAAGTGACTCTGATATACAGCCGAACTGCTGCTCTCAAGGGCTGATCAGGTTTTCTTTAAGGAGTTCTGTATTAACACAGTGAGTTCCAAACTGGGGAGCTTTAAAAAATAATGAGGTCTGCTCCCCCGCCCCCAGGAGGCTGTGATTTAATTGCTTTGGGTTGTGGTTTGGAATTTGAAACTTTTAAAAGATTCCCATGTGATTATAATGTGAAGATAAGTTTGGGAACCACTATGTTTAGCTCTAATTTAAAAGCCAAGATAATATTTTCCAAGGAAATCAGAACTTACATGTTTGTAGTGTGTAGTCATCAAGGTATGAAATGTTCTTTTCATCTCAACTGTTAACGTGTAATGGAGAGGATCAGAGGCACTTGCAACTCATTTTTGTGCAGTGCTTTTAATTTGCATTCAAAGGTATGCTCATAGGTACTAGAAATGGACTCAAATGACCTTTATGAACAGTGTCTATAATCTATCTTTGACAGGTGTATAAAAACATGCATTTAGTTTAATGGGAGTTATATGGTTGAGAGGGAAAAACACACTGTTCTTTTTTATAATTCACAGGAATATTTTTATCTGAGGTGATAGTCTAGTATTCTCTTCTGGCACTAGCATTTGAAAAAGGTATTTAAGTAGGTGGAAAAATCATTTCATAAGTATGAATTACTCAATTTGGGTCACCAATTTTTTGTGTAAGATGAACCTGCTACTTTCTAGGTATGGATCTGAGATCTATGTAATGCAATTGACCCAGTTTAATGACTACTTCCTAGTTTTTCCTCAGATATTCCTTCCTTGTGACAGCTCATCCCATGGAACCAGCTGACTCCCCCAGGTCATTTACTGCTGCTAGTAATCTGTTTCCAACAAGTTTGTTCCTAGTTACAAGTCATTTGATCTTTTAAAGTCATCCCATGTGTTCTCCTTCCATTTCAGTCTTCAATTTTTTCCTGCCTGCTCAGTTCTTTCCTCATTTCTATTCTTAAGTTTCCAGTTCTAATACCCTTATAATATGTGGACCAGTCAGAAATGTCCAAGAAAACAATGTGAATTCCAAATGTGAATTTCTTAATACAAGGACTTCGGGCTCCTGTGACCTTGGAAGGGTTGGGAGAATAGGTTCTCATCACCTGGATATATCTCTTACTAAACTAATTTGAGGTCTTCCCTTCCCTTTTCTTTCTCTGTAGGTCATGCTAAAGCCCTGGCCCAGCTGCTTGACTCAGTATTGAATATGACTTCTATTCCTCTGTTGTGTTCTCTCTCCATGAGAGCAATAACATGACTGAGTACATTCAAGATTATTGTATAATTTACCACTTTCTCTCTGCCTGTCTGACTCCTACCCATCATTCAACACCCAGATAACATTTCCCAGTTTTTAGGAGTTCTTTCTTGATTCTCCAGTGACTCTCAAGTGAGTATTCTCTATTCATTGTCTTTGATTTCTATTCACTCCTTAATGTGTCCTGCTTTCCATATCCTCCCAGTTTCTTTTCGTTTCTTCTTTTGCATTAAATCATGACCTGTATTGTTATATCTAATAATTTTTTTCTGAGTCTTCATTCCTCTAGAACTAGTGGGTCATTGAAAATTTGGGGAAACCTCTTCTTTTTGAAATTTCTTAGAGCAAAATGTTGATATTCCAGAACAAGTATTCCTTAGCATGACACACACACACACACACACACACACACACACACACACACACACACACACCATCATTCATATATATCTATTTTGTGAAACTGAGGACTATGTTTTTGTCTTTTTTTGGAATTTTTCTTCTCCATTCCCAATGTGCCTTTTTAGTCTGGGTGTTGCTGATGATTCTTGCAGGAGCTTTCTAACTGATGACTCTTATTTCTATAAGCACTTTTCAGTGACTGCTCTCTCCTGGCCATTAGTGCATGTTTGTTAACAAATCAATGATCTAAAACTAATTCTCCTGATATGTCATTGTCTTACAGAAGAACTTAGGTTTTGTTTACAATGTTGTAAAGTCCTTTAGACTTTGGTCTTGAACTGCCATTTAGTTTTTTTTTTTTTTTGGTACCGGGGATTGAACTCAGGGGTACTCGACCACTGAGCCACATCCCCATCCCTATTTTGTGTTTTATGTAGAGACAGGGTTTCACTGAGTTGCTTAGTGCCTTGCTGTTGCTGAGGCTGGCTTTAAACTCACGATTTTCTTGTTTCAGCCTCCTAGAGTGCTGGGATTACAGGTGTGTGCCACTGCGCCTGGCTGCCATTTAATTTTTAATGATATACTTTTTGAAGAGAACTATTATTTGGGCCAAGTGGATATACCAGATGTGTTATCTTTCATTTTCTTATTTAAATCTTGCTTTTCCATTATAGCCAGTTTTTTTCTTATCACGTGTATCAATGATAGCTTCCAATATTATATTTTTTCTTTTGTGACCATTATTCCCAACAAGTTCAATATTTGGGAAGAAAAAAATCAAATATAAATTTTATTAAGAAAATTTGATTCTTGTACAAATTTTTAGTTGTTAACATACTTTACCACATAACATTTTAGCCATGGTCAGTTCCATTCTGATTTGCTGATGTCTCCCAGTAATCTCCATTATCAGTTGGGTAATTAACTAATTTTTATTTTTTATTTATTCTTTGTGTTTGGAAAAATAAGCAAGGCTATTCTATTAATTTCTTTAAGAAGGAAGACATAGGGATTTGGTTCACAATGGTGTCAAAACGGCAGGGCAAAAATATTCTCAGGTTTGAAATGGTAGAATTCAAAATTTTGCCTTGAGGCTGTGCCTCTCAGGATGGCTATAAAGGTCTGTAACAGTTCAACTGCATCTTCCTTTCCACTTTTTTTTTTCTGACTATGTATCTTTGTTTATCATTTGCTTTAGCCAAATTGGATTTACTGACATTTTTGAATATGTTGCAATCTACTTCTTCATGCATCTGTGCTTTTGTTCTAACATTCTCTCAGTACAGAGCATCATTCTGTCCCTTTCATTCCTTTGTGAATTTATACATTTCTGCAAAAGCAAAGTGCAAATGCATACTGAGTTCTCTTATCTTCAAACTCAGTGCCTATGACCTTCTTGTGTATTGTTATATCATTAGTTTTGTAACTTGAAACAATTTTGTTTTCTTTCTACCATATTATATGTGTCTTCTCTATTACACTATGAATTCACTAGAGGCCAGGTGTATCCTCTTGTTTATTTTTTTATTCAGTACCTAGTAGGTCTTTTACTAGAAAGATTGGATGCCTGCCTCTTATACAATGTGTAAAATAAAATTTAGCCAATCAGACCAGGTCCTATATTTAAAAACTAGTCTAATAATTACAAGGTGGATAAGGATTCTCCTCTTAATCATTTAATGTCTTCAGATTTAGCCTGTGTGAGGTTGTCACTTTTTATGTTCTTTGAATAACCTAATAGATAATAGGTTCCAAGTCAGGAAGAAAAGTTTGAAGTAGTTTTTAAAAAGAGTTTTAAAATCTCAGGATTGGTTACAGTGTGAATCCATTCTCCTTCCTGAGAATGGAAGGCTTGTCACTCTTTATAATTGATCTACTACTTATCGTGGCACTGTTTTACTAGAAACACTAGAGCACCCCAAAGTCACACAGCTGCTTCTTAGGAACTTCTGATTCATTTAGAAGGAAAAAGGAAAGGGAAATGGCACTTGCTCAGTGTTTGCTGTTTGATAGTCAGTTTGCTTGTATTTCATATTTATGATTCCATTTAAAACTCAGTTATATTATTTCATTGATAAAGAAATGGAACTTGGTGATCAATGAACACACACAGGTTGACCTTGCTTGTGATAAAAAATTGAAACTAGTCAGTTTTACATGTCTTTAAAATCTACATTCTAGTTCCACCTTTTACTAGAGATACAATTGCTTGTAAAATGAGAGGTCATAGTGATATCAACTGTAGGACAAGTTCATGCTGCTTTTCTCCATCAGTTTCCTAATGTAGTTGGTTGGAATAATAATTTCCCTACTGTCTCAACTGAATTGCATTGGTTCAATGATTTCCTAAGATAATACACAAAAATGATTAGCACAGTATCTGGAATGAGTAATAGTCAAAAATAGAAGCAATTATTACAATTACTTAATCATATTATCTCTGAAAAAATAAACAAGCCAAGCAAACTTACATACATTCAGACAAAACAGGCCCTAAATTCTGAATGTGGGCTTGAAGAAATGATGCTGAGATTGAAGCCCCTGTGTGTGTGTGTGTGTGTGTGTGTATGTGTGTGTGTATAATATTTTTGTGCAAAGGTTTAAAATGAGCAAACAGTTTTCATGTTCATTATTAAGTCATGTAAAATGTGAAGAGTTGAAGAAGAGGTCTATCATGTGACCATATGTGCATAGAGTTCTAGTAGGGCTTAAATAAAACATGAGTTTGGCTTAGAGAATAGAGATAGGGAAGACTGAGAATTCTGACAAGCATTTTAATGGAAGTGTTGGTGCAGGGGTTATAGAAGATATGCTGTGTAGGTTAAATAGCACATTGAAAGACTTAGACATAGGAATAAATAAGTCATGTATGGAAGAAAAAAATGAAGTCAATCCAGCCTAATTGAACTTCTTAAAAATGTTTATTTTCTAAATACATCTCCCCAATTCTACTGCCACCTAAAAAGAATAGCTAATGTGAGAAGGGACAGGGAAGGAACATATTTTTAACATGTTTTAAATGTAGTATGGTGTGGTGGTATATGTTAAATGAGGGTACTCTTTGCACCAGCATGCTCGTTAAGCAAGGGTTGACAACCATGACAATATCAGGCCAGCACCAAGACTGCAGGAATGTGGGACTGCAGAGCTGTTCAGTGGGGCTCATTACTTTGGTGTCTATCACATCTGGACTAACTATAATCTTTCCTGGACAATGTATGACAGACAATGGTGAATAGCTCATCTTCTCTTTTTCTCCATTCATATAATGCTACAGAGAAGCAGGAACTTCATAAATCCTGACTGTAAGTGCTTATCACTTTGCTTTCTTCTGATATATTTTTCACTCCCACTGTCACTGTTCTTGATTGATTTTCAAGTTCTGAACTTGAAATATTTGGTATTCCAAGGGAGGATGCTTCTATGAACATTATTTTGAATGGTTCACAGAGTTGGCTCAACTTTCCCTTCAATTTCCAGCACCTCACATTATTATAGATTGAAAGAACAGTGCCAGCCTGCTAGTGCTTTTTGATGTAATGTGTGTGGTGTGCTGGACATATTTCATTCAAACTGACAGAATGAACAACAGGAGTATTGTATGTTCTTTAGGATCAAATAATTTTGCTAGATATACAGCAAATAGCCAATAGATTTTCTTTAACTTACCCCTTACATTTAAATTCTTGCGTTTGAGGACTTTGACCTTTTTTGGCATATGACCACTGTGGAGCCAGGATGGTTCTTTTTTGTTTCTGTGTCACTTCTTGGGAGAAAGTCAAGTCCTTATGTTCTTCTCTGTAAGCCCAGTAAGTATAGCAAAGTGTTTATATTTAGCGGGTGATTAATTAGTGTCTCTTGATTGAATTAATCATTGCCTAGTTATAGAGAAGTAGAAGTATGGCTCTGAATGCTTAACACTTAGAATATACACATAAAACATTCAAATGTTAGCTCCTCACTGAAACCTGACCCACAAGGAAATAATCAAGATCTCCTGCGATACAGTCCATCAGCACTTCTCTAATTTGGAGCAATTTTAAAATTTATT
This sequence comes from Xerus rutilus, assembly GCA_028644305.1. NCBI lineage: Eukaryota > Metazoa > Chordata > Mammalia > Rodentia > Sciuridae > Xerus > Xerus rutilus. The sequence continues at coordinate 50,159,793 of CM053403.1, forward strand.
TGTAGTATATGTATTTTGCCCAAGGTCAACTTGGGTATTATTCTTGTACACACCTACTGATCATATCTAACCTTACTTAACACAAAATAATAGGCACACAGAAAAAGATACATGTAGAAAAGTGACTGTTTTGTTGACTGGCAAAACTAAGGATTCCATATTCATAATCTCCTATCCTAGTGTTGCAAATAAATCCAAATAGTTTAAATTACTTCATGAAAAATTAGGAAGATAGAAGTTGTGTTAGCAGAGCTGCAAGTGAGAGCAACGCTGGCTCTACTCCACGCATCCTTGGGATGGAATGTACATCTGCTGTCCTTGGATGCAGTTGAGCTCAGCTCTTTTCCAATCTAGTTCTATAAGGATTTATTCAACCTTAGTATATGCTCAGTCACAGACATGATGTTGTAAATGATTTAAAAGATGACTAATACTATCTCATACCCACAGGGATAAAAACCACAACAGTAACAAAATAGCAAGTGTTGGTGGGGGTGAGGAGAAATTAGAACCCTTGTGCCCTGTTGGTGGGAAAGTAAAATGATACCGCTGTTGTGTAAAACGGCAAGGCATCTCCTCAAAATGTTGAAAATAGAATTACCATATGGTCCAGCAGTTTCATTTCTGGGTATGTATCCGAAATAATTGAAAGCAGGGTCTTGAAGAGATATTTGTACACCGATGTTAATAGAAGCACTATTCACAAGAACCAAAAGGTGTAAATAACCTAAGTGTCCATCAACTGATGAATGGATAAAGAAAATGTACAATATTAATACTTGTTAAGTAGTTGGGATACTTGACAAGTACCACATTATCTCATTCATAATGAAATACAAAACCGTTGACCTTATAGAAGTTGAGTAGAATAGTAATTATCAGAGGCTGGGGAGAGTAGTGGGGAGGGAGGGTTGGGGGAAGGTTGATCCATGAGTACTAATTTAGTTATATAGTGATAAGAAATTCTGTTGTGCTCTTGCATGATAGCCTGACTATAAGTAGCAATAATGTTTTGTATATTTCAAAAATCTAGGAGCGAGGATTTTGAAAGATTTCACCATAAAGAAATGATAAAGATTCAGGAAATTTATATGTTTAACCTTATTTAACCATTATATAGTATATACATATATTGAAACATCACATACTGCCCCATTAATATGAATTTTTATGTTTTTATATATGAATTAAAATAAGTTCATATATAAAAGGGAAAAAAAGATGACTCAATGTGCTAACTTGGTTAACTGGGTATGTATTAGTGCCCAAACTCAAAGGTGTGAGATAAGAGCAGATTTGGGTGGAAAAGGCAAAGAGAGGGCCATTCGGCCTATGGTGAATTTGGAGTGTGCAGGGCATCTAGCAGAGGTAGCAGAGGTGGTGGAACATTCTGATAATGTAACTTAGGGGTGATGGAAGGCAGATTTCACACAGAAAGAGTGAGAGTAAGAAAATTCAGGGAACTTTTACAAAAATCTAGGCTATAATGGTAGTCTGAATTAGGACATTGGGAATATATAGTGAGGAAGGAGTGATATGATATCCTAATAAAGAATTTTCATGAGGGTAAAATCATAAACCCATGAAATCTGAATATAGACTGCATATGTTCATTTTTAAAATTAAATAAAAACAAAATAGGCAATAAGAAAAATCTTATGACTCAGGTCCCCATCCACTCATGAATGCAGCTTTCAGAATTATAAGGCTGACTATTTAATTATCTACTTTCAGTGCCAGGTAATGTAAATAGAGCACTACTGTGAGGAAAGATGTTCATATCCAGCCTTATGGTCATAAAATAAAAATTCAGGAAGATAACTGGTTTTGCTTGATTTCTGCTTTGAATTGAAGCTGTAAAGCAGATACTTAAATTCCTTTTCAGGAGGTTGATTTAAAATATGAAGAAAAACAGGAATTCCTGGAAGTTCTTTATTAACTAGCACATAATTTTTGACTGTAACTAACGAATGAATGAAGAATAAAGTTGGTATTTGGCTGGCTTTATGTAAATCAGTACAAGCAGAGAAAGCATTGTAATTGAAGTGTTTACTATCAGCAAAGTTTGAATTATTAAATTCTAGTCACACAAAACCAGTAAGTAGCTAAGCATTCTGCCAATTAGAGGAATTGCCAATCAGAAATCAAGTTGAATACCACCTCCAGTTGGTGGTGAAAGCACTAGACCTGCTTATTTCAAGCAACCAAATAAATTTGGAGCACCTTTCTAAGCTTAATGTTTGATGGTATGGAAAAGATTGAAACTAATGTGGAAAACTACCAGAATGTTATCTTCAAAACAGCAAAAGAAAAGGCTGATCACATGGGAAACCTGACATTTTACCCTCCTGTGTGGAAGAGGAGTAAGAAGCCCAGTTCTGAACCCTGGCCCTGTGTCCCTGCTCCACAGTTCAGTCTTTTTGGACCTTGGATGAGGTGCTTATCCTCTCTGGGCTTTTTAACTTGTAAAATAAGGTTATAAGAAGCTGGCTCCTTGACATTAAATTTATATAAAAACATTATAGAAAGTAAGGCATTATTTGAAGCTAGAAGTTCCCAGATAACAAAAATGAAAGTTTAATTTTAGAAGATATGTATTATCATCAGCAAAATTGAGCATAGTTTTTATATAACATTAAGACTTGAACAGATAGTATCTATCCAAGTAAAAATTATAGACCTGAGTTGATAGCACAAGCAGCAAGGAAAAAAAATAAGAGTTCTATTTTCTCTTTCTTCACTGGGTTGAACATGCTTATGTGATGTTGTAAATGTTTACTTTATGGCTGGAGCAAGGCCAGTTTGAAGTCAGAAGGTTTATTTTGGTTGTTGAAGTGGCAAAATAGCACTAAGTGGGTGTAAGAAAAAAAATAGACATAAGGACAATGAAAAAAGTATGTAGAAAGGTAGCATGAGTGATTGAATCATAATTAAAAATAGCCAAACAAAATAATGAATTATAATTGGAAGATGAAATTTGTGGTGATGGTGGTAAAAACAATGAGTATATAATACAGGAAACCAAAAGACCAGATTCTGATCCTTGTGTAATCACTCTATGAGCTGGTCAGAGTGGGTTTCCTCATCTGACAGATGGGAACAGTAACAAAACATTTATTATGGGGTAGTCTTGAAGATGAAATTAGTCAATATAAATTTAATGAAGAATAAAACTCTATACAACAAACACATGTAGCAACAAAAATATGACTAGCAATGTCTTAGATATTGGGCATACAATGGTATTATATATTGCTTGTTCACTGGAGTAGGCACTCGATTATGATGTCTTGATGCTACTTTATAGAAATGTGTGGAGAGAATGTGGAACAGAGAGAGGATCTCTGAACTCGTGGGTATTTTCTACAGAAAGATTTTGAAGATAGAATCATAGTAGGAAACAACATATAGGTTTCAGTTATTAAGATTTATACCCATAGTCTAAAAATGGTGAATGATAAGGGTACTATCATTACTTAAATTTGAAGTCTAAAATGTGAAATTAAAAATAAAAACATGAAATGAAAAAATTTAATCAAATTAAATGACTCAGTAGAAAAGAATATAGAATAATGAGTATGGTTACTATAGGAGCTAATATTGATGCACATAGTAGTTTCAATTTCTTTTGGAAGTGAATAAAATGTATTCCCATTTTATACCATGTTAAAAAATAAAATGTAAAAACTAAGTCTATAATGTATACATGCCTTGAAAAATAAATTTTTTAGGACGATTTCTTTCTTCAAAACTAATAACCCATTACCTACAAAATAAAAAATTTACTTAACCACTTAAAAATTGAAAACCTATTACTAAAAACCTATACTCACAACAAAGTTGATAAACACACTATAAATCTAGAAAATACATGTAATAATGAGCCAGGTGCGGTGGCACACACCTGTAATCCCAGCACTTTGGGAGACTGAGACAGGAGAATCGTGAGTTCAAAGCCAGCCTCAGCAATGGCGAGGCACTAAGCAACTCAGTGAGACCCTGTCTCTACATAAAACACAAAATAGGGCTGGGAATGTGGCTCAGTGGTTGAGCACCTCTGAGTTTAATGCCCGGTACAAATATATATATATATGTAATAATGATGGGTAATATCTATAGAAACAAGAAAATTGGCAAGACAAAGGCAAAGACCCAAGAAAAATGGGCAAATCTTATAAAGATCTGATTTACAGAAGAGCAAATATAAGTGGTCAACACACACATGAAAGGGTACTTAAATTTATGTGTAGAAAAGTGCAAATGAAAGTAGAGATAGGCTTACTTCACTTAGCATGATATTCTCCAACTCCATCCATTTACCTGCAAATGCCATAATTTTATTCTCTTTTATTGCTGAGGAATATTCCATTGTGTATATATACCACAGCTTCTTTATCCATTCATCTATCGAAGGGCATCTAGGTTGGTTCCACAGTTTAGCTATTGTGAATTGAGCTGCTATAAACATTGAAGTGGCTGTGTCACTGTAGTTTGCTGTTTTGAAGTCTTCTGGGTATAGACTGAGGAGAGGGATAGCAGGCTCAAATGGTGGTTCCATTCCAAGTTTTCTAAGGAATCTCCATACTGCTTTTCAGATTGGTTGCACCAATTTGCAGTTCCACCAGCAATGTATGAGCGTGCCTTTTTCCTCACAACCTCGCCAACATTTATTGTTGTTTGTATTCTTGATAATTGCCATTCTGACTGGCGTGAGATGAAATCTTAGGGTAGTTTTGATTTGCATTTCTCTGATTGCTAGAGATGTT